>OY735198.1:77152940-77625440 GCA_963457665.1 Thysanoteuthis rhombus
AGATAGACCGATTAAAAAACAACGGGGAATTATTTTTTTAATAATTTATTCCTACTGATTAGTTTTGAATTTAAAGTATGAAGTGGAAGAAAAAGTTTACAGTATGAATTAGAAGAAAAGGTTTCGTTCAGATTTAAAACTTTGATGACGACGTAAGTCGAAACTCGTCAATTATCATTCAATCTATATTTTTGTCGGATATCATATCCACATTTTTATAAGATAGATAGATAGATAGATAGATAGATAGGAATCAAATCATTATCATCGATGTTATTCCTTTCTGGGATTTTCAAAATATAACCAATACATGGCCCAAAGGACCGTTTTCTACTGAGGTACTTCACCTGGAACGTATCTTACGTGCAGGACCACACTTCTCTGCATTTATAGAGACCTGAAAGAAGCTGATAGACAATTTTAGTTTTATGTTGAGAAAAAAGCTGAAACATATTTAGAAAAGGAATGAGTTGCCAATCGTGATGAGCGATGTGCCCTTTTTTGGCATAAGATTTTTTTTCTGACAAATCAAGATTTGCTCAAATTTTAGCTACTGTATCAAGGGAATTCTTTTGTCAAATCAGTGCCCTGAAATAAATCCCATCGCGTGTGAGCAATATTAGATAAGTAAAGAGACTAAAGTTACCAACACATTCAGGTTTGCTGAATATCTTACGTGAAACTTGGCCTGAAATATCTCGAAATCGCAATTTCAGGACTTATCATTTCTACGTCGAGGAAGAAAGTCAACAAAGTATTAAATGATACATTTTTTTTTTCAATACTTAAATCCGATATATTTGCTTAAAATTTCATTTTAGACTCTAAATTCTCGAAAAGAATGGGCAAAATTGTTGGGGTCTATTCACTTGTAGCATGTTTCTGTATATTTGACGAGAGGGAGAGGGGCGGAAGAAGAATTTGCTCCTTGACTTTTGAAATATTTACTGTAGGTGTGAGTAACCTATGAAATTGTTTCCGAACACAGTGCCTCGTAATAAATAGCTCGACAAGGAAATAAGGTCCTTTATAGAAATAACTCACAGTTGACCTACTTCTGGTAATTGAGTGTATCAACTCTTTACGTTCTCTGACCGGAATCAACTCCTGTCTTTTCATGTTTCGCTACGATTCTCTATCGAACGAGATAACCACGTCACTGTCGATTGAAATGTTGACCTAAATATTTGCAATTCGCTTCTCTGTCAGCGCATTCTCCAAAAATGCATAGGACATCTTTGATATGTATGGAATATGGGCATTCTGAGAAGGTCTCTTTTATTGGAGGATTATTAATTATTCTACATCTATATTTATTAAAGACTTTCCAGTGCTATACTTTACTCAACGAAATGTGCACAAAACTGGAGTTCCCTGATTTTGCGAGTCATTGTAATCATGTTACTTTTTCAAACTTCGACAAAGGACTGTATTCTGACTTGCAACCCCGTCTAATGTAGATTCAGATTAGAGTAATATCAACATTTTTCGATTGATTTTTTTCATTAGTACTACTTCAATTCTATTTCTGTTGTTTTTTTGTTTTTTTTTATTGTGACTCCCAGGTCGATATTCCATGACAATTAAGTAACCAGTATTGATTGGGAATGAAAAAACCTTCGTAGTCATTACATGACGGCACATGACCGATTCGGCCACGGAAGCGCCATCATCAAATGTCATTCAAATAAGACATATTTTGCTCTTTTCCAATCTCCACTACGTCGCCTGTTCTGTTTTATTTATACTACAAGTATCAGATTTAATAGTCTGAAATTCCTTAGATCGGTCATGGCAAACCTTTTTAGCATTGTGTGTCTATTTTTCGAAAATTTTTTGTATAATTTTATCGGATTTTTATTTAAATGTACACAAGTTTCAGGTAAATACTTTTAGATGAGCTGCCTATTTAACAAATATATTTATAGAATTGGGGATTCAATTTTGTTCTACCTAAAATCACCCAACACAAAGCTGAGGGGCCACCCTAGGTATAAGTTTAAAGTAATTTCAGGTTCACATGATATATGTTGGATTAAATATAACTTGAAGTTTCAAAATCTATTTATAAAAGATGAATAATAAAGTTAAATCATATGAAGTTCGTTTTTTCAAAGTTCATAATAATTGGACAATGCTTCATCTAGGAAATTACATTTTTCTCGTAGAGAATTAATCACTGTCATAGCAAAGTGGTGCAGCACACTAATTTAATCAACATAAAAGCCTGTCAAATGGAATCAAAGTTCCAATCGTTTATCTATTTCTATTTGGTTTAGTTATTATCTTTTAACAGATCTTATTCATTTTTACGTTTTCTAGATGCCTCAAACGCATCTCTGTAAGATACTTTTCGGTCAGTCAGTCGGTCGGTCATGTTGGATTGTTATAAAAAGTTTGCCTAGACCTTTAGGTGAACAACCCTCATCCTCCTCTTCCTCCTCCTCTTCCTCCTCCTCCTCTTTCTCCTCCTCTTGCTACCACTACCACAAATACTAATGCTAAATAGCAATTCTGTAAGTCGTATCATATTTGATTGATATGGAACTTGGTCCGGACTTTCGGGCGGGCCATCCTCATTCCTGTTCCTCCTCCTCCTCCTACTACTACTACTACTACAATAGTTAGTATTGCTACTATTTCTACTACTATTTTTTTCAGAATCCCCAATGAATATGGACGTTAGGATGGTGGACACATGAATTCAAGATCTGTGCTGTGCATGAATGCTTCTGCTGGCTTTCTTGGCTTAGTTTTTGTTTGATCTCTCACTCATTTTGGGCATATTGTCGATGATAAATAGGGCGTCTCCTTCTTTGAATGAAGGGTACCTGAATGAATTATGGAGGCCAACTCAATTGTGTATAATTCTTCTCAACTTTGTCCTTATCTGAAAGAAAAGAAGAATGAAAGAAACGTTCAAAACAAAAATTATGTGAATGTAGAGAGCTTTGTGCTGGTCACGGCCACTTGCTGATAATATTAAAGCCAAGTACTCGAGCGCCACGTATCCCGCCCATCACAGATGGCAGTATTTCCCATTAACATGTTTTACACAATGTTGGGAAAATTTTTATAAGTGTGTGCAAACTCTGTCACAATTGTTTGCGTGAAAATGATGATTTTGCTTCAATGCTACTAAAAATCATGGCTGAATGAAAACACACACATTCTGTATTGTTTACTCTTCATAAAGAAGAAGTAGCATAAAATCAAGATAATGGGTCCCTGGCTTACTTAGAGGTAACGGTGTGGGAAAATTGAATCGGAGTACCTGGGCTCAATCCCTGGTTTATTTATGTACACTTTGCATTAGGGTCCCTGGGAAAGGCATGGATCCATCTTTTCTTTCCCTATGTATGAAATAGCAGGGGCCGATTGGGTTATCTTGCTTTGGGAAGGCAACCAGTGTAAGCGGACAACCATGATTCTAAACTTATAAGTGAAGACCCCCATGAGGGCGGATTGACGCCCAATTTGATATCCTTCCAGCAGCTCCTGCTGCCAAACTGCTGCCTGACATATCGCTCTCTGCTTTTCTCTGGACTACATCAGCGGGGCCGAAATGAGGGGTTTCTAACGGTTGGGCATCCCTTGATCTCCATAAGCTTATCCCTCGGGGTCACTCAAACACTATTTCATACGCCTCTAGGCCAGGTTGTACCCCAGGGTATAAACAAGGCTAGATCTATGAAGTCTGTATGTATGTGTACATATAAGTGTGTGCACATACATGACATATTTGAATGTTTATGCTTGTAAATAGCATACTTTTGAGTGTGTCAGTAGCACGTATGTACATTTGGTATGAGTGTATGAGGGAGCATTCGTGGCACGTGTACGTAAATTGCATGTGTGTGTTTGTACATATCGTATATGTGTACATGCATGTACGCGTCCAGGAAAGTATGTAGTGTGCGTGTATGTAGTGTATGCAGGGGTTTGTAGCATATATATGTGTATGGGTGTGCGTATGTGGCATCTGTGCAAATGCGTTTGCATATGTGACATGCACGTGTGCTGTGTATATTCATGTGTGTATGGCCAGTCAATGCACAGGCTAAATTATCCTGTGAGCTTTGGTCTAAAGAAATTGCCAGATTAAGTGTTATATCTTGAGAACGTTTTTCATAGCACTTCAATGGTATTATTGCACAGTCTGGGTTAAAAGCACGAAATTTGACACAAGCGTGTAGTTATCTCTATTGATTATTTTTTCAGATATTCATACAGGACAGTATCGCCCCCTCATGGATGTTATCGAGGGTCTTACTCTCCAAAATGACCGCTTAATTCATATAAACACACACAACTTTTGAATCATATATCCTACAATCAACATCTTGGTTTCTAAATGTGAATATTTGAGGAAAACTCGTACTATACAAAAAACAAAACAAAAAAAAACACACACACAATCAATGTTTTACATTAGTTTATACATTCCGGCAAACAAAGGGCCTTTTGGGGGGGGGGACTTGCATGAGGCTATCAACTTTTTCTATTGAACCCAGATATTGTCTATATACTTAGCTTCATAAAACTGTGCACGTCGCGCTTCCCTTTAAAATTTCATTGTGTGGGCTAGGTGATAGTCTGCCTAAGTGTTTCTCCTGTAGAAATGTCAAGTTATTCATATGAATGCATATATATGTTATATTTCTTACAAAATACATATATGTATATCTACGTATATTTATATATTCTCCGAAATTAACGTTTTATTTGCTTTTGAACTGTTCTACGAGGATAGCGTACGTAATGAATGTAATGGAATATAAATATACGACGTATAAGACCGTGAAGCGTAATAGCAAACGACCTAAAGCATTCAAATGAATTTTCGGACGATTGTTGTTTGCTTATGTTGTTTGCGCAACGTTTCGGTCGAGCTATTCTACAACCTTCATCAGGTGTACTCTCCGTACCTGATGGCGGTAAACAGAATTCTTTCTCTGGCAAAAGAAACTCTGATAACATCTGATGCGATTGATATCCTTTTCTTTCATTGTCAGACATCGGAGAAAATTTCTATATACCACCATCTCATTCGGGAAGTACACCTGAAAAAGGCTATAGAATAGATTGGCCAAAAGACACTTCGAATGCTAATGACCCTTCTCAGAACGATAAACAGTACCTGGCACCATCCCCCGCTGGTGTGTCATGCTTCAAACGCATTCAACCCTAGACATGGAATTAGGAGAGATCTGTTCAAATCCAATAATTTGTATTACGTAATAGATTGCCGTCTGCATTACAACGCTATTGTGAAATTTCACACAACTGTGCAAGAATGCTGAGTTAACAACTCCACCCTGTTAAAATTCAAAGGTTTTGAAACTTGATCTTGACTTGCTTCAAAAGGATTTTCTTATCTCGTTTATTTAGTGTATTTTTTCCTGGATGCTCTGCATGCTAAACATTGTTTTCTATTGTTGACGTGTTTGCTTGTGCTGCACCCTTTTGTTTTCTTGAGTCTGCTGATAGGCCCCAAAGATATGAATCATCAAAGAAAGCCAAAAGAGAGGAATGTAAGATACTTAGATTTGACTGATGAAACATTCTGGGATCAAAACATTCTTGGATCAAAACAATCTCGGATCAAAACAGAAACCCCAAAGACAGTTTTCTCACGAATCTTTCAATTTCCTCAACTCTGCTCAGATGACGTCTCTATGACGCTGCAAAAACTAAAGATCAAAGAGGGTACATACAACTGACGCTCTTTTGTGTCTGCTAACCAAAGCCCTTGAGCAATCTTACAATCTTATACTTGTCAAATTGGCATATTACCCGATTCACTGTCGCTCAGTTGTGGTGGTCTAAATGCAGTGGTAAGCTTGATTACACAGAGTTGCGTAAAATAAGCTGGACGGTTTATTTTCCCTGTAAACAATCACCACTGCCACTTAGATTAAATGTGAAAATATCAAACAATATGCAATTCAACAATAATACTAAAGAATTCAACTCCACCATGATGTTGAAAATGGCCAGTAGTAAGGACGGAAACGCTTTTTTGGACAATACTTATATCCATTGGAACAAGAGATTCGTTCATTTGTTCTGAAACAAGAGAAAATTCTTTAAAAAAAGTTTCTCCTTAATGAAACCCCTGCATGCACACACACTTACACCCACACATAAACACACAACATGCTAATATATATATATATATATAAATATATATATATATATATATATATATATATATATATATATATATATATATATATATATATATATATATATAGTAGAATGTGGATTTGCTACACAAACTAGCTCATGTTTCTGCCCACTTCGGTGAGCACTCTATGAAATAAATCCATTACATTCCAGAAGTGGCTTTATATTATTGATATATTATCATACTATGTTATATTGCTAGCCTGATTTGTACCATATATATATATATATATATATGTGTGTGTGTGTGTGTGTGTGTGTGTGTTCGTATATATATATGTATATATATATGTGTGTGTGTGTGTGTGTATATATATATATATATCTATACATATATATATATATAAAAACATACACATATCCTATTCAGGGTTGATCACTCTTTAAGTGAGGTAACTCGTTCATTGTAAGCTTATGCAATGCTCTTCCAACATGGAATGGATCATTCTGGTGGATGGGGAATGTATATACATAAATAGATATATCGCTTAAATTCAACCTACCGACTGTCTAGTTCCGTGGAGTAGAGGGGGAATACCAACCTCTGGGTCTGAGGCTAAGGTTCTGATCCTGCTTCGTGGTACAGGATGGGAAAATGGATAGTCCATAGCCACAATGATATATATATATATATATATATATATATATATATATATATCATTACAAATTTGGTTATATAATATTAGAACTCTCATTTGAAATGATCTCCCGCCACTACACAGTTAATATATCACTTTGACTAGACAACGTAAATAGAATAAAGAATTAAATGAAATATATATGATAATTATAAAGACATTTTATTAGGAACTCATTTCCCTCAGTAGCAAATCGAGTAGCCTTAAATCTTGCAGACAAAGATCCCTGCATAGCATGCATTTCTTTGCTCGTTTATCAATCTAAGACCACTTGATTTGCCACCGTGTAAAATCGGTACTGAGCAACTAATTTCTGATGAAATGTACTAATTACTATATTCTGTAGGATATGAATTTTTTCCGTTCATTGATATTTCATGTATACATATATTGGATAGTGTATATCCCGAAAAGTTGTAATACAACGAAACAGCTTTTTGTGGATGTCACAATTAATAATTAATATTATAATTGACGCTCCCTTCCTCAGGGTTGAGTACTCTTTAGGTAAGGCAACGCGTCCCTTATAAGCTATGAGCGATGCTCTTCCAACTCTGGAGTGAAGCACTCTGGTGGATGAGGGATAGTGCATAAGTAAATATATCGTTTAAATTCAATCCTACTGACCGTCCAGGGGTAAAATGCCAGCTCCGAGGTCTGGAGCGAAGGTTTCGATCCTACCTCGTGGTACTGGATAGAACATTGGATAGTCTATAGCATCACTGAAGATTTGTAATTCAACGAAACAGCAGTCTGTGGATGACACAATTATCATCAATTATATATATATATATATATATATATATATATATATATATATATATATATATATATATATTTCATGGTATACCCTTGTTTCACTATATTCAGCTCATCAGATAGACGACTTAACTTAGCCTTACAGTTGTATATATACTCGGCAGAGTCTTTGTTTGTTTTTTATTTGTGTATTCTTACCCTTTCTCCGCAAAAAGTAGAAGGTCTATAGACCTGGTTATCTGCATGTAGACTTGTCAACCTCAAACGTAGTCTATGTGATGTTGAAATTTATCGAGAATACCTGTCAAACTAAGCGACTACATCATTTGTTCTTTTTTATGCATCGGGATATTTCAAGTTATTTCCCCCGAGCAACGCTGGATACCCTTACCAGTTCACACACACACACAAACACAAACACACACACACACACACACACACATATATATATATATATATATATTTATATTCATATATATATATATATATGTATATATATATATATATATATATATATATATATATATATATATATATATATATAAATATAAATGTATATATATATATATTTATATTCATATATATATATATATATATATACACACACAATTAAAACTAATACAAAAAATGAAAACATGCCTGTAATGTGAACATGATGACTGTAAAAATCATAATTTTCAAGTAAACTAACAAATAAGTCCATGTGAACACAAAAAGGCGTAAAACTCCCAAATCACCGTTTAAAATAACAAAAGCAGTTTTTTGCAATGTAATCAGAGTCCACACTTCTCGACGAAAGCAAACTGGTAATAAGAGTTCTAAAAAACTGATTTTGAATCCTTCATTGATAATCAACTTGTCTAATTTTCCCCAGTGAACTTCATCGTTACTTCCTCCTTCGAGTGTGTATTTTTTACTTGGATTTATACATCGGGATAATTCCATTAACGACACTAAAATACACGTTGAAGGAAAAGTTATTTTCTGAAGGGGTTCACTAGGTATTTCAAAAGAGTTCCCAGAGTAGTTAAAGTTTGAAAATCAGTTTTCTAGACCATCACCCGTTGCTTCGGATGAATTCTGACTTTATTTTATAAACATTAATAAGTCATAGCAATGGCAATTATGAATGATGAATAGTTACTAATTCAATGAAAGTTTCTTAGGTGTGGCGATTATTGGAAGACAATGAATCTCAATGTGGCCTTCCAACATGAATAGGTTCTCCAGAACAGAAAAAAACCGTTGTCAAGACAAGGAAGTCTACCGGTGATTTTGCCGCACGATAACGTAGGCCCTCGTTTTGTAAATACTCTGCAGCAATCGATCATGCTATTAGAATGGACTGTTTTTTCGCTCGAGGCATATTATCCGGGCCTGTCACTTTCATACTATCACGTTTTAATTCCCCCCTCAACTGATCAGTGATTTCAACGTTGAAAACATTGCAAAAATACCGCAAAGTATTCATCAAACCAAACTGGCCATTCTTTTACGATCGGATACACAGATTAGCTGAAAAGTGACTTGAGATCGCATCCCCACCCCTAGGAAAACCCTTTGGATAAAGGAGCTATTAATTCATAGGAACAAAAGATTTCGTCTGAAAATGCTATCGATCAATTCATTTATCTTTATCTTCATATTCATCCGTCAATCTATGACCTTTTATATTTATCTACCTATCGAGCGATCTATCCCTATTTATCTATCGATCCATCTATCCATATTTATCGATCTATTGGGAGATAAAAAAAGACTGTCACCAAAACTTTCAAAAAATGTTTCTTCAGTATTCAAATAGGTCCGACTGGCTGGCAGGCTGGCTGGCTGGCTATGTATCACGCGTTACAGGCCGTACCAATGTAGTTAAAGTGATTTTCAACATTTACTCCTTACTAAGTCAAGAAAAAATGATTTTGTATTTGTTTTTTGGAAAACTTCCCCAGAATAGGTTTTAGTGCGTATGTGTGTATGGGGAGGGGTGATTTGCTGAACTGATCCCTCACTTTGTGCGTTGCTGGCAGCATTCAATTTTTTTTTTTTTGTTGTTGAAAAATCTGACTTTTCAGTAATCAATACCAACAGAAAGCAAGAGAAGTAAATAATCCATTGATCAACCCCTTTTCCATCTTTTCAATTGATCACCTTCAAGACGACATGCTTCCAAAAGACATTGGCCATGTAACGGCTCCTATTGAATGACAAACCAGACCAGTCCCTTTGATTCTGATATTCCGTAGAAGATCCTGTGTAATTTTTATACGCCGTTGGAGATCCTGTTTAATTTTTATACGCCTTTGAAGATCCTGTTTAATTTTTATACGCCTTTGAAGATCCTGTTTAATTTTTATACGCCTTTGAAGATCCTGTTTAATTTTGATACGCCTTTGAAGATCCTGTTTAATTTTTATACGCCTTTGAAGATCCTGTTTAATTTTGATACGCCTTTGAAGATCCTGTTTAATTTTTATACGCCTTTGAAGATCCTGTTTAATTTTTATACGCCTTTGAAGATCCTGTTTAATTTTGATACGCCTTTGAAGATCCTGTTTAATTTTTATACACCGTTGGAAATCCTGTTTAATTTTTATACGCCTTTGAAGATCCTGTTTAATTTTTATACGCCTTTGAAGATCCTGTTTAATTTTTATACGCCATTGAAGATCCTGTTTAATTTTTATACACCGTTGGAAATCCTGTTTAATTTTTATACGCCTTTGAAGATCCTGTTTAATTTTTATACGCCATTGAAGATCCTGTTTAATTTTTATACGCCTTTGAAGATCCTGTTTAATTTTTATACGCCTTTGAAGATCCTGTTTAATTTTGATACGCCTTTGAAGATCCTGTTTAATTTTTATACGCCATTGAAGATCCTGTTTAATTTTTATACGCCTTTGAAGATCCTGTTTAATTTTGATACGCCTTTGAAGATCCTGTTTTAATTTTTATACGCCTTTGAAGATCCTGTGTAATTTTTATACGCCTTTGAAGATCCTGTGTAATTTTTATACGCCTTTGAAGATCCTGTTTAATTTTTATACGCCTTTGAAGATCCTGTTTAATTTTTATACGCCTTTGAAGATCCTGTTTAATTTTTATACGCCATTGAAGATCCTGTTTAATTTTTATACGCCTTTGAAGATCCTGTGTAATTTTTATACGCCTTTGAAGATCCTGTTTAATTTTTATACGCCTTTGAAGATCCTGTTTAATTTTTATACGCCTTTGAAGATCCTGTTTAATTTTTATACGCCTTTGAAGATCCTGTTTAATTTTGATACGCCTTTGAAGATCCTGTTTAATTTTTATACGCCATTGAAGATCCTGTTTAATTTTTATACGCCGTTGGAGATCCTGTTTAATTTTTATACACCGTTGGAAATCCTGTTCAATTTTTATACGCCTTTGAAGATCCTGTTTAATTTTTATACACCTTTGAAGATCCTGTTTAATTTTTATACGCCTTTGAAGATCCTGTTTAATTTTTATACGCCATTGAAGATCCTGTTTAATTTTTATACGCCGTTGGAGATCCTGTTTAATTTTTATACACCGTTGGATATCCTGTTCAATTTTTATACACCTTTGAAGATCCTGTTTAATTTTTTTACACCTTTAAAGACCCTGTTCAATTGTCATACGCCTTTGAAGATCCTGTTTAATTTTTATACGCCGTTGGAGATCCTGTTTGATTTTTATACGTCGTTGAAGATCCTGTTTAATTTTTATACGCCATTGAAGATCCTGTTTAATTTTTATACGCCGTTGGAGATCCTGTTAAATTTTTATACGTCGTTGAAGATCCTGTTTAATTTTTATACGCCATTGAAGATCCTGTTTAATTTTTATACGCCGTTGAAGATCCTGTTCAATTTTTTTACACCTTTAAAGACCCTGTTCAATTTTTATACGCCTTTGAAGATCCTGTTTAATTTTTATACGCCGTTGGAGATCCTGTTTAATTTTTATACGTCGTTGAAGATCCTGTTTAATTTTTATACGCCATTGAAGATCCTGTTTAATTTTTATACGCCGTTGGAGATCCTGTTAAATTTTTATACGTCGTTGAAGATCCTGTTTAATTTTTATACGCCATTGAAGATCCTGTTTAATTTTTATACGCCTTTGAAGATCCTGTTTAATTTTTATACGCCTTTGAAGATCCTGTTTAATTTTGATACGCCTTTGAAGATCCTGTTTAATTTTTATACGCCATTGAAGATCCTGTTTAATTTTTATACGCCTTTGAAGATCCTGTTTAATTTTGATACGCCTTTGAAGATCCTGTTTTAATTTTTATACGCCTTTGAAGATCCTGTTTAATTTTTATACGCCTTTGAAGATCCTGTTTAATTTTTATACGCCTTTGAAGATCCTGTTTAATTTTTATACGCCTTTGAAGATCCTGTTTAATTTTTATACGCCTTTGAAGATCCTGTTTAATTTTTATACGCCATTGAAGATCCTGTTTAATTTTTATACGCCTTTGAAGATCCTGTGTAATTTTTATACGCCTTTGAAGATCCTGTTTAATTTTTATACGCCTTTGAAGATCCTGTTTAATTTTTATACGCCTTTGAAGATCCTGTTTAATTTTTATACGCCTTTGAAGATCCTGTTTAATTTTGATACGCCTTTGAAGATCCTGTTTAATTTTTATACGCCATTGAAGATCCTGTTTAATTTTTATACGCCGTTGGAGATCCTGTTTAATTTTTATACACCGTTGGAAATCCTGTTCAATTTTTATACGCCTTTGAAGATCCTGTTTAATTTTTATACACCTTTGAAGATCCTGTTTAATTTTTATACGCCTTTGAAGATCCTGTTTAATTTTTATACGCCATTGAAGATCCTGTTTAATTTTTATACGCCGTTGGAGATCCTGTTTAATTTTTATACACCGTTGGATATCCTGTTCAATTTTTATACACCTTTGAAGATCCTGTTTAATTTTTTTACACCTTTAAAGACCCTGTTCAATTGTCATACGCCTTTGAAGATCCTGTTTAATTTTTATACGCCGTTGGAGATCCTGTTTGATTTTTATACGTCGTTGAAGATCCTGTTTAATTTTTATACGCCATTGAAGATCCTGTTTAATTTTTATACGCCGTTGGAGATCCTGTTAAATTTTTATACGTCGTTGAAGATCCTGTTTAATTTTTATACGCCATTGAAGATCCTGTTTAATTTTTATACGCCGTTGAAGATCCTGTTCAATTTTTTTACACCTTTAAAGACCCTGTTCAATTTTTATACGCCTTTGAAGATCCTGTTTAATTTTTATACGCCGTTGGAGATCCTGTTTAATTTTTATACGTCGTTGAAGATCCTGTTTAATTTTTATACGCCATTGAAGATCCTGTTTAATTTTTATACGCCGTTGGAGATCCTGTTAAATTTTTATACGTCGTTGAAGATCCTGTTTAATTTTTATACGCCATTGAAGATCCTGTTTAATTTTTATACGCCTTTGAAGATCCTGTTTAATTTTTATACGCCTTTGAAGATCCTGTTTAATTTTGATACGCCTTTGAAGATCCTGTTTAATTTTTATACGCCATTGAAGATCCTGTTTAATTTTTATACGCCTTTGAAGATCCTGTTTAATTTTGATACGCCTTTGAAGATCCTGTTTTAATTTTTATACGCCTTTGAAGATCCTGTTTAATTTTTATACGCCTTTGAAGATCCTGTTTAATTTTTATACGCCTTTGAAGATCCTGTTTAATTTTTATACGCCTTTGAAGATCCTGTTTAATTTTTATACGCCTTTGAAGATCCTGTTTAATTTTTATACGCCATTGAAGATCCTGTTTAATTTTTATACGCCTTTGAAGATCCTGTGTAATTTTTATACGCCTTTGAAGATCCTGTTTAATTTTTATACGCCTTTGAAGATCCTGTTTAATTTTTATACGCCTTTGAAGATCCTGTTTAATTTTTATACGCCTTTGAAGATCCTGTTTAATTTTGATACGCCTTTGAAGATCCTGTTTAATTTTTATACGCCATTGAAGATCCTGTTTAATTTTTATACGCCGTTGGAGATCCTGTTTAATTTTTATACACCGTTGGAAATCCTGTTCAATTTTTATACGCCTTTGAAGATCCTGTTTAATTTTTATACACCTTTGAAGATCCTGTTTAATTTTTATACGCCTTTGAAGATCCTGTTTAATTTTTATACGCCATTGAAGATCCTGTTTAATTTTTATACGCCGTTGGAGATCCTGTTTAATTTTTATACACCGTTGGATATCCTGTTCAATTTTTATACACCTTTGAAGATCCTGTTTAATTTTTTTACACCTTTAAAGACCCTGTTCAATTGTCATACGCCTTTGAAGATCCTGTTTAATTTTTATACGCCGTTGGAGATCCTGTTTGATTTTTATACGTCGTTGAAGATCCTGTTTAATTTTTATACGCCATTGAAGATCCTGTTTAATTTTTATACGCCGTTGGAGATCCTGTTAAATTTTTATACGTCGTTGAAGATCCTGTTTAATTTTTATACGCCATTGAAGATCCTGTTTAATTTTTATACGCCGTTGAAGATCCTGTTCAATTTTTTTACACCTTTAAAGACCCTGTTCAATTTTTATACGCCTTTGAAGATCCTGTTTAATTTTTATACGCCGTTGGAGATCCTGTTTAATTTTTATACGTCGTTGAAGATCCTGTTTAATTTTTATACGCCATTGAAGATCCTGTTTAATTTTTATACGCCGTTGGAGATCCTGTTAAATTTTTATACGTCGTTGAAGATCCTGTTTAATTTTTATACGCCATTGAAGATCCTGTTTAATTTTTATACGCCGTTGAAGATCCTGTTCAATTTTTATACACCGTTGGAAATCCTGTTCAATTTTTATACGCCTTTGAAGATCCTGTTTAATTTTTTTACACCTTTAAAGACCCTGTTCAATTGTTATACGCCTTTGAAGATCCTGTTCAATTTTTATACGCCGTTGGAGATCCTGTTCAATTGTTATACGCCGTTGAAGATCCTGTTTGATTTTTATATTCTTTACAAGATCCTGTTTCGTTGCCAAAACAGAATTTTCGTTTACTTGAGAAGATATATGTCCTTGGCTAGCGACTTGTGGGCGAGTGTATTTGCTTGAAAAACTTTTTGTTGACCTATAAAACATAAACGAGTCTTTTGTTCTTAGTCTTTTGATTCTCTTGAAATTTGAAACTAGAAGATCATGTGAGAAGAAAATGACAAACATGAAAAAATGACACACACACACGCACACACACACATATATATATATACAGAAACATGCTTGCATCATCTCTCTCTTTCTCTCACTCTATCTCTCTCCCTCTCTCTCTCTCTCTCTCTCTATATATATATATATATATATATATATATATATATGATATTATATACTCATACAGGTACCATTTGTTATGCCTATATGTTCATATTAATACGAGGTCTACTGTGAAAGTATCCAGCCATTTATCATTGACGAATATATATATATATATATATATATATATATATATATATATATATATATATATATATATATATATATTTATATTATAATGCAATTTATAATCATTCAGTCAGATCATATATACATATGAATATGTACAAGGTCTGTGCAGGAAGCATTCGGCCAATTTGAATATCCCAATGACCGTTGGTACAGCTATGATGTAACTTGGTAGCCAATCAGGGAAGATCTTACTTCGCAAGTTTCAATAGGAGCTTTTATGTGGGGATTCCTCGGCTGGCGGTGAGATGCCATTGACTGAACTTGAATACGTTTTGATTATTGCATTTACAAATTCATTCTCCGAGCCACGTGTAGTTTTTTTTTTTTTGTTGTTGCAAATTATTGGATCGCCAATATGTCCTTGACCCGTTGAAGTTCAGATCAAACTAATTGCGACATTTTACCTTTTGCGATCGAAAAAGAGGAGATGGTCATTGTAAGGAAGAGCATCATTTTGATATGTTTCTGACGAATCAACACTTACTCTCCTTCAGAACATCTGTGTTATTTGCTCTTCTACTCGGGGCTAAAGTTCATTTATTTCACAAAGCAAAACAATTTTGAATCATTTTCTACAAACGAATTCTAATCATACTTGTGATCTGCATGATTTTTTATTCGTAATCAAACGCTTTCTTTTCCCAACAAAACTCAGTTTCACCCTGGTGAAAAAAAGTATCACAGAAAATTAAGAGCAAATGAATGACCTCACACGATCTGCGAGATTCAATAATACACTGAAGTAAAGTAAATAGACCAAGGGTTTCCAACCTGGGGTAAATTTATCCCCAGGAAGTAAATTTCGCCTAGGTAGGGGCTGAATTTGCTTATTCTAGATCTGCATGCATTCTCTTAGAATATAATTTAATAAATGCCATTTTTATGTGCTAAGATTATTGATATTTGAAATCAAAATGACATTGTTAAAACATATCTTAAGATTAACCTTTTGTCAGCTGCTTAATTAAGTTAGAAGTTCGTATATGTCAATTTCGAAGTACGTTTGGCATTTTCTCATTTTCTGAATAAACCCTGGACTATGTTGGATAGTTCCACTAGTGTATAAATTGTATGTAAGTATGTAATGTAATGTGTGTGCGTGTGTTTGTGTGGAGGAGGCTGCTGGCTACTATTGTGTATATTCACACAAATTGGAATAGAATAGTGGCAATAAAAAAAAATAGTAAATTAATGCTTCGGCTCACTAACATGGAAACTCAACAATATGCTGTTTTGTAATTCGGTCTCCCAGATCGTCTTTCGGCAGTTTTTGAGTTCGTCGGAAATTGCCGACGACTAATAATCCCACGGGCGGCTCAAATATCAACCCCCTCCGATCAATTCGACTAAATGATACGTTTGATGCGTTGGTCTATTTCGGCTTTTTTGAAATCATTGTCCCACTGTTAAAGTTTTGCCCAGTGCAACTTTTCATCTTTAGAACAACGAAATGCTCCCTCTCAGCCCCAATTTTCTTTCTTTGCCTGACCCCCCATCTCTCACTATCTCTACTTGCTATTCATTTTTCTTTTTTCGTTTTTGTGATTTTTGTCAAATTCCAAAACGAGACTCCACTTTATTTTTCTTATCGTAGCAAGAACAAGAACAATCCTCACCTAAGGGAGTAATCCACATTGTCCTACCGTGATTTGAACTATCAACCTACTGATTGATATCAGGCCGATTTACGGACTGAACTAAATTGACAAGTCTGCTGAGAAATTCTCATACAGAGAGACACAGACTTATTTCATTCATATGTTCATACAAAGATATATTTTTTGATAATTTTTTTTATCATATATACAATAAAAAAAGCTGCAGTAATCATTTTCAGTCGAAATGAAAGTTGGAGTGGAGTTTGTCCCAGCAGCAACCAATCTTGTCTGTGCCATTTTCCCTCTGTGATTTTATTTCCCATCCCTACCACTGGTCAGTGTTCTCACCTAGGTATAAAGTAGGGTTTTGAAAGCTGATATCCAAAGTAGGTGACCCCTACTGGCTTGTAAGATTTGCATAACAAAATCTTCCTCACTTCCATTTGGTCTCTGTCAAACTAATCTAAGCTTAATTAATATCTACAAAGTCAAGCCTTGCAAAGTTGGACTGAATTTACTATAAATAGTTCTTGAGACCATTTTCTGGACAAAGAATGTCTCAAGGTGCTTCCTGGCAATTCAGGTTTTTATACGTCTCTTATTCTACTCTCTATTAATGCACTGAACCACCGTAGCCATCAAAGATGTCAAAATCTACCATCCTATTTCAGTAAGTGCATGCATTTATATGTTTCTTTGTTTACTTGTTTGTTTGTTCCAGTATTCCTGGCCGTACTGTTTTGTCTACAGACCTAAAAAAAATCGGCATCAGTATTCATTCTGGCTATATTTCTTCTTCGAATGGATTTTTTTACAAGACCACGAATTTTAATCAAATGAAGATGTTCTTTGAGAATGATCAATGTTATTCGATGCAAGAGACGATGTAGCACACGAATTGAACCACCGCTTAAAATACCAAAAGGCAGTCTCCTAAAAAGATCATCCTTTATATAAAAGTGGGGTTAGAAGGAATCCCTCTATTGTGAGCTTCTTCCGGAGAACTAAATCATTCATTAAACCTTACTGCTATTCCTAATTAGTCTAATTGGAAACGGCGACCGTTTAATCAAAAGAAAGAGTCACTTTTCTTACCTTTGTTTGAAGTTTGAATTTTCGACAAAGAAATGGGAAAAAATAGTGACCAATACAGCATAAATTCAAATCGTAAAATAGAGCCTTTCAAGAAATATTTTCGGGTAATTAAAAGTAACAAAAAACAAACGTGTTTTCCAGATATCATCATCAGTCTTTAGACCTTCCCAAAGATTCGCCAGACCTCTCCACCGGTACCAATACATTCTGAACTGGTCTGTTTCATCATGCCATTTTATATTTTGCCGGCCACAGTTTTGCAAATGATCTCTGGGGACTCATGTTGTGAACCATGATGTTCATCGGTTGTCTGATGTTTTGCAACAAGACCAGCCCATTGCCATTTAAGTTTTCTAATGGATTCTATGATATTCATGGCCCTTGTCTTTTCTCTAATATACTATGCTGTCTCATGATCTCTCTATGAGAGATTGAGCATGATTCTCTCAGGTACATGTTGCATGGTTATTGGTTTGGGAGTCCAACTTTCAATTTGGTTTCAGGTTTCAGCTCCATTGGTGCGGTCTGTACGTGTGATACATACGTATATACTTAGCCAGTCAGACCTACTTGAAAACTGAAAAAACTTTTTTGACGTTTTCAGTGACAGTTTTTGTAGACGATTATGTTTTTCAATTGAATTTTAATGTCGAAAATAAGGGAAAATACCTTTTATCTTTAGTTAAGGAACCGAACGGTTTCTTTTTACTCACCCAATTAATTTGGTTAGAAAACATGCATTTGAGATTTAACACATTTTGCAATCTTCCTTTCTCATTTCCGACGTCTTTCATTTCTTTCATACACTTCTGGAATTCCCAGTTTTTTCAGGAAGCAGATTATTTTGAACTTGTGTCTGTTTATTTTTGAATGTCGGACTGCCAAATACGCCCAAAATGAGCTCCGAGCGTTTGACAACAATTTGAGATAAATGTTGATATTCATTACGACGCCGGCAACGAGACGGCTGCTCGAATTGATCATATATCAGGAAACAGGACTTTTCGGGAGGTTTACATAATACTTCGTTTGACTGAACGCAGCCTTGAAGGAAAGATTTCACAAACAGGCAAATCTTATAAATTCAACGAAGGCGCGCGTACACAGAAAGAAAAAAGCGATTGGATGCCACACCTTGGAAGAGTAATCAGCCAACTAGCCTTGCCGTGTATCACAACATATCGTCGTAAGTTTTGCCAAACGTGATACCAACATATCCATTAGGCCACACTAATTTGAGCAAATGAAATAGATATAGATACAAATTTTAGCATTATATATATATATATATATATATATATATATATATATATATATATATATATATATATATGATTAATAATTGAGTCAATCACAGAGAGCTGTTTCCTTGTATTACAACACTTCAGTGCGGCTATAGATTATCCAATGTCCCATGCAGTACCACGAGGTAGGATCGAAACCTTCGCTTCAGACCCAGACATTTTACTCCTGCCCTACGCAGAACTGGATGGTCAGTAAGACTGAATTTAAGCGATATATTTACTTACGCACAATTTCCCATCCACAAGAGTGTTCTATTACAGACTTGGAAGAGCATTGCTATGTAGCTTATAATTAGATAATCAAATAAATGAACTATAATTATTATTTGATTAATTATTATTTGAATAATTAAATCAAAATTATATATATATATATTGACAAATTCACGTCTCTGAAATAAAAAATCGATTTTCAAAAAAGTAAAATCTCTGGGAAAATGACAATTTTCAAAATATGGAAAATAAGTGAGATTTAGATGATCGACCTTTTTCAGATTCCAAAATGAGAGTTGACTTTATTTTTCTACCATAATAAGAATAAGAACAACTAGAACAATCTTCACCAAAATTAGGGGATATAAACTGATGTGCAAAATTCTCATTCCTTACCCTGATTTGAACTCATGTTAAAGTGATTGCCAGGAGGCTGTCTTACTGATTAAGCTAGATTGACAAGTCTTGGAAATTTACGAAAATTCATCATACGGATACACAAGTGCTTCTTTCATTCAAATAAATAATTATATTCATACAAAAAATGTGTATGTATTTATATTTTTATCAATTGTATGTACGATGCAGAAGTTGCAGTTATCATTTTCAGGCGGAATAGAGTGGAATTTATTTTTGCAGTAGCCAGTGTTTAATAATACTCTTGTATTACTCCAATACTGACGAACCACGTCTAAGAAAAAAACAGATAGATTTTCCTAACAGTAAAATCTATTGCAAAATGAAAATTTAAAAAAAATCCGGAACATACCTGAGATTTAGATGATCGACTATTTCTCAGTTTATATTATATTCGCTACACTTGTCCTCATCATAAACGTAATATGTAAATCTCAACTTACTTTTTATATCCACTGTAGATAACGTTTACCAAGCTTACCTCAATCTGATACAAGACAGGAATGGGGCACCCAGTGCGTAATGAATTCACCGTACACTGGTTATTGTCTGCTACACTAGCTCCACCATCAGAACTTCATTGTTAGGCACCGCTTTGTCACTATTTATGAGATAATCAGTTGGAATGAAATTGTTGGTGGCTCTATTTGATAAATCCTATCCATGATAACATGGGTCACATGAATTGTTATGAAAACCATGCAGCGTGCACGGGAGAAGGTCATGCTCAATATCCCATAAGAAAATCAGAAGACAGCGCTGTATATTAAAAAAAACCTCATAGTATCCATATGAAAACCCAAATGGGCTTGCTATGTTGCAAGAATAGCAGAGAACTGCTGGATATTACAACACACAGTGTGGATCCTGTGAGGTCATACGCGAAAACTACAGCCGACAAAAAAGATGACTTGATAAACTAGAAAAGTTAAGAAAATATTGGCATCACGACGCCCATGATAAAGAGGCCTGGCGAATCTTGGAAAACGACGGAGCTTCAGCTGCTGCTTCAGCTGTTTCTGATAATGAATATGATGTATATATCCGATAGACATGAACTATGATGTTTTAAAAACCAAGAAAGCCAGTTCAATCTGTGACCGCTGGCGATAAAAGTGTTATGAAAGAAGAGAAAGAAAAAAAAAAAAAGATTACGAAATTTTTGGTGTGTATTTCAACTCAAGTTTTCTCGGTTTTATGGACGTATGAAATGAAAAGCTCATATGTGAAAAAAACATTGAATCAGTTGATAATTTCCAATTGGTCGTTCTGAGGAATCTTGCTCAACTCCAGTATTCTTTTCTATTTTAATAAGAATACCAAAATAAGGGAGCAAACAGATTTGTAAAATCCATATTCCGTTACCGCGAACTCAACGCCAACTGACTACCTGCAAGCTGTCTTTCTGACTGAGCTAAATTTACACATCTTTCATATTGACGGAAATTTATCATACCGATACGCACGGACCTAATTCATTCCAATTAATAGGTACATTTTCACAAAAGTATTTTAATAACTGGGTTACATGGCACCGAGGTAATCCTTGACCTGATCTGTTGGGAGAGGTGTATACATGTCGTCTCCAAAAGTATTGATTCGAAGTGAATACAAACTACCCCTGCACTCCCAGACTGTTCTTACCGGTGGTGGGAACGTATGGATACTTGCACCCGTTCAAAAGACGTGTGATATTTTTTTACATTTAATAGGCCTTATAGAGATATAATCCGTTATTATTTGTGATTTCTGAGCCCTCAACTGTAATGCTGTCGGCCCAACAAGTTAGACGAATTTTCAAATACGATTTCAAATTAGGGCATGATGCTCAAGCGGCTGATAACTTCAACATCATTTCGAGTGAACACTATGACAATGTGTACTGTTCAGCGTTGGTTCAGTAGTTGTGAAGTTTGGAAATGTGAATATAAATAATAAACTAAAGGGAGGACTCAATTCAATCTTGGTGTTGAAGAATTATGGATGGAGTCGGACACTAATCCATGAACAACGCTCCAAGTACTTTTTAGGGACTTTATTACGTCATCTAAAGACAATAGGAAAGTTTACGAAATAGGGTTCTACATGAATTGAATGAAATGCTCCATGATAGATCCCGACACCTCATCTCTCAGCTGCCTGTGTTGAGATATGAATTCTTGGAGCATCCTCCATATTCACATGACATTTTCTCAAACGATTATCATCTCAAGCGTCTTGAACTTCTTATCCGTAATAAAAAGGTTCAAAAAGCCACAATCAATGAGTTCACTAAATTTTTAACCACTAAACCTGAGTATTTTTTCTGAGATGACGCATTTTCATTAGAGAATCATTGGAAAAAAGGTTCCTGCTTCAAATGGATCATATCTTAATTAATTTTTTTAATCGTTTTTTTTTTCAAATTTTGATATTGTCATCAGAAGAAAAATGATTTTAGCTACTTAAACCTCCATTCTCAAGTGTAAACTCAGGGCTACCTGGTATAAAACATTGCTAGTGACACTTTGAATACATTAACACCTTCCATAACTGGTGTCGACGAAAGGTAATTTCCTAAAAAAAAAGAAGAAAAAACTAGACAAAGAATTCTAGAAATGTATTGAAAGGAAGGAACAAATGCGTAGACGTATAATCGGTGAGTCATACGCGTTTTTGCTTGACCCCTTTTTTTCGTAACCGGACATGAACAAGAACTCTCAGTCAAATTGAAATCACCGAAGTTTCTGATTGGCTGATTTCTAAAACGTATTGCCCTTTCATCTGCACCTTTTGTTGTTTAATGCAAATGCGCATGTGTATTGAATGAGTAATCCTAAACGCGTCTGTGTGGGGGAGAGTTTAAAATCGTGCTGATATGTACGACTCTAGGCAAAAATTATTGAATCAGTACCCTCAGAGAACGTCCAACAAGCTTTATTACTTCGTAGCAAATAAATAGATAAATACGATACGATGCAGAATGAATTTTATTAATTATTTTGACTATTCTTTATCTTTATTTCAGTTGCTTTTTATCACAACTTTGAATCGGACCGTACTCTAAGGGCAACAGCGCAATCAAGAAATAAAAATCGTTGTATTAAAATAAGAAAAAGGCAACTAGGTTTCAATTGTAAACATCAACAAGCGTGGAATATCGGTTTTAAAAAGTTAGTTTTAAAGTGTAAAATCAGCTTCCATTCAACTATAAAGTCCTCTTGGTGGTATGATTAAAAGCGGCCAGGCGTATACTGGACCGCCTATTGTTAAAGGGTGTTCGTTCGATTCCCATCGTGGGCTATTTCCTGATTGCGCTGTTCAGTCGATTAGGGTCCGATTCAAAGTTGTGATAAAAAGCGATAGAAATTAAGATAGAATTGGAAAAAAATAGTTCATAAAAATGTTGCAATACTTCATCCAAGAATGAATTTGAAAAGACATCGCTGTATCAAAAACATTTTTTATTTAAGAGCTTCAGGAAATATAACTCAAATAAATCAAATTGAAATACTGAAATTATTGGTATATTTTTCCCTATCAAATAGAGGAAAAAGATATGGAATCATCAGCAAAGAAATCACGATTAGTACTTTGTTGTCCTTTCTCAGGCTCTTATGACGTTCTCTATTCTTTGAGACTTAGATTCCACGAACGAAAAACAATGTTCTCTATAGAACTGGTCCCAACTTTCTTTGATTGCGGTCGACTAATTAGTTTTGCAAGATGGAGTCTTCTCGTTTTGAAAATTTCTAATATCAGTGGCGTAAGATGTTTTGTATCCTGGATGCGCTCTCCGCTATGGAGGTATAAAAACACCAAATATTTAGTGTCTGTAAAAAAAACAAAAAAAGAACAGACGGTAAAAGCCTTTTTGGTATAATGAACGGAAGGTGGTCCTGATTGTAAATAGTATATTTTCACACCCTCATTCAGTCAATGTAGCAAACAGCAAACAAATATAAAGAAAATTAGGATTGGACACTATTATCAGCTAATATGCTTCCTAATATCATCATCATCCTCATCCTCATCGTCATCATCATCATCATCATTAACGTCTGTCTTCAGACATAGACCTTCCCCAGGATCCACCACATTTCTCTATCATGGGTTTTACGGAGCCAGTATTTTCTGAATTTGTTTTGTTCATCTCTCCGTCATGTTTTTTGTCGACCTCAATTTCTCATGTGGTCTCTGGGGATCCATGTTGTGAGTCGTGATGTCCATTGGTTGTCTTTCATTCTCGCAACATGATCAGCCCATTGCCATTTGAATTTTCTAATAGATTTTACGATTTCTCTATCCCCCGTTTTCTTTCATATTATATATGTGTCTGGATATTTTCTAGTTTTCCTTTCTGGTAGTCATCATTATGTTTCAGTAGAATAACACCAGGCAGAAGTTGCAGCATTATCGCCTCAGCCAATTTGCTCCACGTAAATTAATTAGTTTATCTCAAAGTAATATGTATAATATTTAATCACCGAATATCACTTTCATCCAATCATCCACACGACATGATTGCTTCCCTTTAGCCAATTTTGACCTTGTTTTCTTCTGTTTAGGTGTTAACGCTGGTTTTAGTTTGGATTTTCTGTATGTAAATTCTATTTCATTCTGCAGATGTCATAGTGTTCTGTCACAAACACTGACTGCTATTTCTGCCCATTTGTTTTTCATCTGTTTTGTTAAGCATTCTCTATTTTCTAGGCATATTGGTTTTGGTTTTCTATCCCGATGCATTGAAGTCTCCTGGGGTCTACCTGAACGTTCCCATTTTGTTTATACTTGCGCCAAATTTCAGAAACAGCTGACTGGAAAAAACAACGCCTTTTGCAACGCTCAATATTGGATATCCTTTTCTAAGAGATTTATAATCCTTTCGAAAACGTCATCCGAGAGCTCTCTTATAGGAGCCTTGTATCCTTTCAATTATCCCAGTCAAACAATACGTCCAACAGCTCGTAAAGATCTGCAAGTATTTTCTCTCAACGGTATACTTATCCGAATATGTAGACTTGTGCTGGTAATTGTTTAAGAAATGCAAATTACAAGGTGGTTCTGTAATTCTGAATGATTCCATGATTCTCCTCCACTTGACTTTAAAAAATATGCCAATAATCTAAATATTTGAATTTGATTTCATCGAATTCTATTTCATTAAGTTCGAATATCAAGCTATCAAACAAAAACGGTTTTGTGTCATACCTGTTATCTGTTTATTTACCGTTAAGTAAAAAAAAAGAAGCTTGGTAAACACCCTCTTGTTATTCAGATTCCATACATTTGCCAGGAGTAGTATCTATGTATGTATGTATGTATGTATGTATCTATCTATCTACGAAGATGGATCAAATGCTCCAAGCATAAAATGCAGTTATTTGCTAAATCTTAAACAAATACTTTACCCTGCATAATGTTCGAGCTAAAAAACTGGGAACGATTGCAAAACATTCCAAATTTCTCTTAGTCATTGAGAGACTATTTGGACAAGACCGACCAAATTTGTACATCATATTACCTATTAACAGTTATAAAGTTTTGTTTGTTTGCGTGTAGAGCAAAGGCCTATCTTGAGTCACTGGTAAGATGTTACAGATGTTATTCGGTCTCTCCGTATTTCAGTGTTAGACAGGAAGAATGAAACAACTTGCAATCGAATGAGTATTTATAATGCATGTATTCATTGTATAAAACTGCAACTGTTTTAAAAACTGATTTTAGTCACACTTCAGTGAATTTGGACTGTGATCTTGAGTTTTCTGAAGGATTTTTAAAGATCTTTTAAAATAATAGATTCAACTCGTTCAACCGTGCCCGACCCCATCAGCCATGACTGAACACCATGTGCTAGATAGACACACTGAATTTGATGCATGTTAACCATGTCATTTGGAAGTCAACAAAATAATGTTTCAAACAGTTTTGAATAATTCATGCAAACGGTCAGGACCGTATGACAAATATACTTTCATGCCTGTTTGTTTTCATTAGATGCAACTGTATATGTTGAATGAATATTCTATCTCACCGGTAAGGGGATCGTCTAACTGCGCATGTGCAGAATGAGTGTCATCACTCTAGCATGTTTCTGATTGGAGGAATAAGATTTATTGCAACCGCCCTTAGTCCATCTACGTAGTCCATCTTGAAGGATAAATTACTCTAATTTGTTAAACGTAAATTCATTAGTTCATCTAAAAGTAATATTTTTCATATCTAATCATGAATTTTTGTCCGAGAAAAACTGATAAATTTAGGTTAACTAATTGGTTTGTGATTAATATTCTCCTTTGAAGAGTATTAACAAGGGAGGGGATTCATAGATATAAATATTTATGGGGTAAAATAAATGCTTTTTTCGTCGTTATGTTGCAGACACATTGATGCATCTACCATTCACTGGAAAAGTGTGTCTTTGGACTAACTTGAAAGAAAAAAACTTGGATTTGTTGACCTAAATTTATTATTTTGTCTCAAAATGAATTTCTGATTGAATATGATGAATATTATTTAAATCAGACAATTTTTTTTAAAGTTTGCTCTACGTAACACTTTTTCGATGTAGCTTGTTCAGATTTATCTGTTTAACCCCTTTTTGTCTGTTCGATACTAGAAACCGTCAATAAAAACAGTCAACCTGGGTTTCTCCAGTTTTCAAGTTGATCTGGTTGGTTATGTATGTATGTACAATGGGGAAAAAGGTTACGTAGACCAACTTAGAAAAATTACTCCAATTTGGAACAGATAAATTTATCAGTTTATTTCAAAGTAATATTTATGTTATTTAATCAAAAATCTACTTTGTGACTAATTGATAATTTAGTTCAATACATTTAAACAGAGTAATATATATATATATGTATATATATATATATATATATATATATATATATATATATATATCCATCGACTTAGGTTTTGGTGGGGGGGCTGGCTGGTTATGTATGTTTCACGTGCAGCAATGGATCTAGAGGGCTGAAAATTGAAACATTTATTCCTTATTATAGTTTTTTTTTTATTTCATAAAAATCCCCGCTCCCAAAAGGTTTCTAGTTAGAGTTCGATTTACTATGTATCTTTACGCTAAATTGGTTTCTGGTTTGTCTCCAGTTGCGTTCACGCTTGTTTTTCTTTTTGTTTCTTTTTTGAAAATTTGGAACCTGTCAGTGATTCAACACAAGGCAAGAAAAAAGTATCTTATTCATTGATACCCTTTAAAAGTAATATCTAATTGATCATCCCAACACGGTATGCTGCTAAAATATGTTGGTTACGTGACAGTTTCTATTGAGTGACTCGGCAGAAACGCCCATATATATATATATATATATATATATATATATATATATATATATATATATATATATAAGATGATATACGACATAGAATGGCTAGTTGGAAAATTGGCAAACTTTTCGGTTGGATATGTTGGTTGAAAATCAACTCAAAGAAGTTTTTCTGTATGTTTAGTATCCTTAAAGATGATATCATAAGTTGGTTTGCATCTGAAATTAAAACCGACACAATGGATTAAATATTCACGTTGGTGATCAGTCAATAGAAGCGACACGAACAACGAATCCCTCCTGTTGTTATTCTTACTGATCCCTTATAGTTAAATAATTTTTGGGCTAACCTACGTAAGTAACCCCTGTTTCAAAAATTCAACATTTTTCAATTTTTTTTTTAATGTTCAGTGTTTAAAGCTGTAAAGCTTTCTAGACTGTATGTATATATATAATGGAGTAAGGATTTTCTATACAAACACATTTCTGTTCTCTTTGGGATATTTCAGGCGAATGAGTTTTAGATTCCAACTTAGGATATCTTTTGGGGGGATGGGGTTTATTTTCTTGGGTGGTAGGATCTCCCTTTTATTCGATTTATATTTTTGTTTTGTTTTGTTTATGTTCAGTGTTAGTTCATTGCATAATATGTTTTTTCTGTTGTTGTTTTATTTTGTGGGGATGCTGTGCTTGTTGGCAGTTATAATTATAGATTACGAGGGTAAAGTGTATGCATTTCGTTACGAGTATGTAGTTGATCTATCAAATCTCTGTGGTATGTTTCTTCTTTGTGAATATTCTAGTCTCACTTAAATCTGTTTTCCAATTTTATGATTCCTTTTTATATGAATGTAGTTGTTAATCTAATTATCCTTGGTGTGGTCTGTTTCTACTCACTTAAGATGATTATGGTGATTGTATTTTTTTTGTTTTTTTTTTCAAATAAAGATATCTATGCTAGTTAATTTTCAGTATATCTATATGTGGGTTACTTAGTTACGTTTGTTCATAGAAATTTTGAGTGATGCCAGCATTTAAACGTTACTTATTTTTTTCCTGTTTAATAATTCTTTTTTCTTTTAATGTTTTTTGTTCTATTGGTAAGATTAGGGATTTCAAATTTCTTATTCAAGCCTATGTAAGATAGGCATTGAATATTCATGTATACGTATGTTTGTTTTAATATTTTCCATTTTTCTGTAGGTTTGAATTTGCTATCAGACAGTCTCCAATAATATGTTGACAGTGATGCACTGCTTTAATATTTTTCGTTTGTAAATGATGATATATGGCTGGCTAATCTTAGTTAAAGGGATGTTTTCGATATTCCTACGTAATATTTCACTTCTTGATAATTCAACTTGGATCAATAATGTATAATTTTGGATGCATCGAACACTTCATGATATGAACCCATCACACCTTTGATGTTGTATCATATCATATCATATAGCATTTCTGATTTGTATTATTTATATATATATATATATATATATATATATATATATATATATATATATATATATATATATATGTATATATATATATATATATGTGTGTGTGTGTGTGTGTGTGTAACCTATTTTGTCACGTCTTTCTTAGGATTTCGAGAGACATGGTGAAAATTATGTAGTTTGGTTAATGGTGACTGAGACAGATTCAATCTATGGTGATTGGAGTATTGCAAAGAGAAGGAGAAAATAGTTAGCTTACAACCAACATTTCAACTTTGCAACCTTGTGCCAGACGACAGTGTGGAATGTGATAATTATTCTATTCATATCTATTTCTCTACCAAACTTCATCAGTCTTTTCTTAAGGCTACTGAATTCCCATAGTAAATTTCATCTTACCCCCTTACTTCTATATCCCTCTCTACTTCTCACTCTCTCTCTCTCTCTCTCTCTCACGAACACACACACACACGTGCACACACAAAATTCACATTTTTATTTTGTATTACACTCCTTTTAAATTTTCTTAAAAAGAAATATTCATTTATTTAACCTGTTTATAGTGAACAAAGAAGATTCTGTCAGAACGTGGATGTGGTTGTTCGGGCGGGCCAAAGAACAGGGATCAAAGAGCAGCGAGAAAATAGAAAAATAACATGACTTTGCAATAAGAAGTTGTTCAACATGTGGGTTTGGGTCGTGCATATCATCACGAGCACACTGAAAAGCTCTGAGAGACATCAGATACGAGATTGGATTAATTGGAGATTGGAGGAAGGGTTGTGACAGATGCAACCACAACAATGCTGGTTCCGCGATAGTACTGAGCAGTGTTATGGAAAAATGAAAAGATTTTCAATTACTTAGTTTCAAGCAGCAACAACTCTCTCTCTCTCTCTCTCTCTCTATATATATATATATATATATATATATATATATATATATATATAATTTATATCCGACAGAATTTGATAATTATTCAAAAAAAAAATTATATTGTCCATTTACTGATATTTCACACTGTCAGTATAAGGAACAACTTATTGAATAGTTATGCCAACGATCGTAAATCAGAAATGAGTCATGTATGTGCACTCCTTGACCCCTGCTTTGCCGTGAGAATGTCGTTAGCAGAGTTCGTAAGAGCATATCCTGCGTATAAGGCTGCTCCCAAGGTTGACACGTATGTCTTTATTGATTTACACAGTCAAAGGCTGTTCGATTTGTCACAGAACAAAATCGGTGAGGAGTTCCTACTTAAATGTCACTATAGTTATCACAGTCCATTAAATAAAGATTGTCCATTTACTATTATTTCAAACATACAAACATATATATATATATATATATATATATATATATATATATATATATATATATATATATATATATATATATTCAAGGAATGAACATATTTAGTCCAACATGAATTACGTTACGATATATAGAAACTTATTTGAAATAATCTCCCATCGTTACACGGTTGATATATCACTTCATTTAGATGTCGCTACGTTAAAGTGACTACCCTATCGATGGCAGATTCGATTCCTGCAGCAGCCCCATTTTCTTTAAATTGTTTAATCTATTTACTTTGTGTAAATTCAAGGATTTATTCATAATTCATTCACATATATATATATATATATATATATATATATATATATATATATATATATATATATATATATATATATATATATATATATGTATATATGCGTGTGTGTATGAGTGATAGAAAAAATCTGCTTTCGTCGACAAAATATTTTATTCTTATTAATATTTTCACTGTCTTTTCCTGACCCTAATCTACCTTGTGTTTATCATTATAAGAGAACGATTCTGGATGTATATCGATCTAGGAAGGTTTTTTTTCCAATCTTTAAATTCTCGGGACAACTAACTAGAGAAGGAGTGTTGCGTGGAGCGAAACTAGTTATATGCCAAAAGTATGGAGTGAACGTAGCAAGTGGAAAAATTTCACATCCCTCCCCCATGATCGGTTGCTGCGTCGCATTTGCAACGTTAGGACAAGCGTTGTTGAGAAGGGAAATCACAAGTCAATTTCTTTGCCCCCCTGGGGGGTTTTCACTTCCTATTCGTTATTCAAACGATTAAAGTGTTCAGTTTATCGTGTAGCTTAGTTTGTTCAGATTCCGGCCATTTGTCATAAAGAAATCTCTTTGAATTTCACTTAACCCAAAGGACTGTTTTCTACAAAATTGCTTCAAGAGAAGTGTCTCGGTCAAAGACTTTTCATCACCAATGGCTATCTTATCAAAAAATTACATTTTTCTGTGATGAGCAAGCTTGGGAAGGCAATCTTTTAGTGACGTGCATTTATTGCAGCGATAGCCGTCACTGACTGACTGACTGACTGACAAATGGACATAGCAAAGCCTCACAAGATCACCATGAAGCATTGCCTTCCACATGAAAGAAATGCTCGTATTTGATGTCACCTAAGTGGGGAATTCGAAAAAGGAAATAATGTAATTTTTGCAGAAAATTAATATAAACATGCGCTTGTTTTAGTTCACTTACAATAATTCAAAAAATGTCTACCGTTTATTTTCTGAATGCTCCAATAAACCTTACTCCCAAAATACGAAATGAATCAAGTAATATTTCAATAAGATAAATGTTGAAGATTAAATTTGCATTCAATTTATTAACAACATATATAATCCTAGATTTTAGATGTATATCTGGAGAATGCAGATGTTTTGGAGGTGTTTTGAGTTGTTTTCATTCAATTTTAGATATCAGCTTGAAAATAAAGTTGGCCATACTGCCATCCCTAGATCTTCACACAAGGAAAGAACTAATGCATCTATGGTTTGACTTCCAAGCTTTTTAGATGTTGCCCGACATGTGTTTCTGTAAATTACCGTGGAACCAATTTTGTAACCTTCGTAATGCTTGCAAACGGTGTTCTCTACTTGACAAGCAATAAATAAATGATGTCTTAGAGGCACTTTTCTTGTAGCTATATTTACATCTATCTAATATATAACGTTGTATGGTCTCAGTTTGAGGGTCAATCTTTGGGTTACGTTCCATGTATCAGCTCCATATGTGACTATCGGTAAGATACATTGGTTATATACCTTTCTTTTTAGGACTAGTGGGATTTTCTTGTTCCTAAAAGTCGAGCTTACTCTATCAAAAGCTTGCCAACCTAGTGCAATTCTTCGCTTGATTTCTTCTTCTTTTGATGACTTCATGGAGACTTGATGTCCTATGTAGATGTAGTGGTCTACTTTCTCCAGCTCTGCATTTTCGACCAAAATATTGACCCTTAAACTAAGAACCATGCAACGTGTACTTTTGAGAATCATGCTCAACCTCATATGAAAAAATCAGAAGACAGCACAATATTTCAAATAAAAGATAGAGGTCCAAGACATCACAGAAACTGTCAGAAAACTCAAATGGCAAGGGGCTGGATGTGTTGCAAGAATGTTGTGGCCCAAAGAAAGTAGGATGGTGAGTCGAGCTAGATTAATTCAGAAAATGCTTGTTCTGCGATGCCCATGAGAGAGAGGTGTGGTGAATCTCAGGGACAGTCTGTGTCGAACGACGGAAGCTAACTGAAAGAAGATGCTGATGATGAATATACAACCCTATGCACAGTTATCCCTGACAATTCGGGGTAAGAGTCGTCAGGTGGCGCGAATGCAATAAATACATAAATAACTTTTGCTTACCACCCCAAGTCCTTTCTGCCTCCTTAAACCTTAGACTTTATACCATAAATCTTTCGATGATCAAGCACTTCACTATTCTGATATAAAATTGTAAAATATATTGTTAATTTACGAATTCTGATGGCTGGTCGGCTTGCAAATGTAAAACAAGTTTTCAGCCACTATTATCTCTGGATTTATGTTTTCTGCTCAAATAATTGGTAATTTTGATAATTTTCTACCATTTTTCTTCTTATTAGTAACACAAAGATTACTACGATGAAATTAGGTTCGAGATATTTTTATCAACACATGTCACTTTTCGTCAAAAGTCTGTTGTAGTTGCGAAATGACGATTTATGCATTTATCATTTCTTAAACTGTAACGGTTTGCTAATACTACGCAGCGTATTTTCTCTTGTGCAGTCTTTCGCGGTGCAACGCAAAACACCCAAGAATATTCCTATTAGATTATTTATGACTGAACGGCGTGTAATCGGAACTGCAAATAGAAAACTGCGAAAGGCGAGAAGGGACGGTTTATGTAGATCTTCATAAAGGGCTTGAATTTCTAAAGGAAAAAAGGTCTTACTAATTTGGGTTTTGTACAAGTTGACAGCAGTACTATAAACATTGGGAATTGAACTCATTGGCTATATCCCATAGAATTGAACTGGTAACCATTGCTATATATAGATGACCAAGCCTTTAAAAATTCCTTAGTTTAGTCTAACATAAGGACACTAATGTTGAATGCCTCATGGTTAAAGGAAAGAAGCTTGAAGAGGTCAAACACATTCGAAAATAAATAGTTGTGAGAGTAATTTGCCGACTATTGCTGTGCCCATTTATATCATCTACATTACCAACAACTGGCATTGGCCTCCAGTTTTTTTCAGTCTAGAATATTGTGTCAACATGTGACGGACTACACTTGGCAAAAGAGCTTCTAAAGAAGCCCATTGGAAAACGGCGAAATGCATCAAGCTTTATAAGCATTATATTATGATAATACATCTTTTGAGGGAAAATAACACGCCCTTTCAATCTATCACTTCCCTATTGTTAAATTACTCACACTGTTTTTTGCTAAGCATGACTTCATCTGACACAAGGCTATAACAATGCAGCTCTTATTGAAAAGACAAATTATGGTCAATTGCTTATCATGACGTTTTATTTCTGACCTAAGGAGGTCTGAATCATGTATGATGAACTGCATGATAGACTTAGCTCGTTAAGCATGAAACAACGTAGAGATTTACATTGTCTAACTTTCGCGTATGAAATATTACATGGTGATGCTTCCAACTATCTTTGAGATATGTTAATATTTCAAAATGAAGTTCATATTGGAGTGGCAGAAATAAGCAAACATAGCTGAGTGGAGGAATCAAGTCAAAAGTTTCGGGGTTAAAGCACCAACTCAATACAACAAACTACTCGACGAAAAAAAAAAAAGAAATTGTCAGTATATAAATCTTTCGAGTGGTATTTGACAGAACTTAAAAGCTGTCAGAGAGCGTACACATGTTCCAATGAAATTGTAAGGGGGAGTAATTAGTCAAGGATCCGCCTCAAAATTTGATCAGTTCCTCCATAGCCTATTGTCCATCCTCCTACGAAATTTTATTGAAATTCATTGAGATCTTTCGGAGATATCGTGTGGACAGACTTGAAATTTTTACGATATTATGTGGTTTAGACAAATGAATACGACTTTGGGGAATTAATTGTACATGGATCCGGCCCAGAATTATGATCAGTCCTTCCGTAGCTTATTTACCGCCTTTTCCCAACATTTTATAGAAATTAATCCGTGGACAGACATCAGCGGATACCTGGGTGTATTAAACGAAAACGTAAAATATCACTCAATCAGGAAGAAGTCCAATGTGCACCACTGCATTTAACCAGCTCTTCCTAACCCAATTTCCTGCCCACTCACAAAATATGATTGAAATCCATTCAGTACTTTTGGAGATATCGTGTGGACAGAAAAACAAATAGATGGACAGAAAGACGTATGGATTCTTATCAGCGATGTATTGTATCATATACATAGTTTTGTAGATAAGTCAGATCAACATCTCAATACTTATAGAATGCCCAGCCAGGACAGGTGATATTTACAGAGCAGACAATAAAACTGAACTGAGTTTCAATGAAATATTTTTGATGGTTATTTTGAGACAGCTTTTGCTTATATTCATCTGATACGCTTTGGGAAAAAGAATTTTGAACTAAGTTCTATTTTAACGCTCGAGGTTGATTATTTCCTGCCCTCTCCCTCTTGAACCATCTATCCACGTAATTCATGCTACCAATCAATTCCTGGCCTATGGCTGATCCCACCCGGGATGGGGTAACCCGTGGTGTCACCCTCTCTTCCAGAACTTGCTTTCTTCCCAGGTTTTGAACTAATACATTATACACTATTCAGCATGATTCCCCTATATCACATAAGCTTACATTTACAAACAATTCTATTCATCTTTACTTTTCAATTTTTTGGTTTGGCTTTGTGAAATGATCTGAAGAAAATAAATATGAATATCATGAAAAATGTTTTCATTCAAAATTTAATCACTTTGTTCGTAGCCAGTTGTTCATTTTTGTTCGAGTTTTCAAGGTCATTTTTCAAGAACTTTTCGAACTATAATATGGACGGCCAAAATATATAAAAAAAACAGAATAAAAAACCGTAGATCTCCGAAATTCAACCAACTTTTTCTCAACCCATTTATTTAGGAATTTTAGAGATATCGTAGATAGATAGATGTTTCGTTAAAAAAATAGAATTACCAAGAAACTATTGGATTTTTTTGACAGTCCTTTTGGTGTCGATCTGTCTGGTGGTGTACCAAACGCGTAAAGATTTCTCTGTTTCAGTGTGTAAAGAAAAAAAGGCATGTCATTCTGTCGCATGATATTTTCTTTCCTTCTCGTTTGTATATGACTAGACCGATTACGTGTCTTATTTTCGATCTTTCTTGACGTAAAGCAATCGCTAGACAAACAGATTCGATGTTTGCCTGAAAGCCAAACTGACAAGTGATCGAGTTTCGAAGCCAAGCTCAGAGGTCCTGTCTCGATCCGATATAACGTTGCTAATAAATGGGATATGCTAGATGCTAGATTTTAATTTGAGCCTCGTTGAGCCACATGCCAAGGCTTTTGACATAAGCAAACCGTGAAAGATTACATTTCATCCGACTGCAGCTGTGACAAGGCAATTCCGACCATACAGCAATCAATATTAAATACGTTTCCCATGTTAGAGACGCTGTCAAATGTGTATGCTTTGGTTGAGGAAGTTCAGTGATATTTGAACGGGGGATTAGAATTGGTGTTGATATCCAGTAAACGTGGTGAATCCATTTGGCATTCATTTTGATTTCGGCAAAACTGATCCTAACAGAAATTTCTTCAATCCGAACAGATGAGTATTCACACCTTTAGCAAAGTGAAATAACGAACAATGATTTTGAAAGAAAGAAAGAAAAGAGCAGAGAATGAAAGGAAGAAAAAAAATGAAGAAAGAAAGAAAGGAGATAAAATTCTTTTTAAAAAAACCCAAACAATTTATCCAGGGTGTTATGATCAAGCCACGCTGAAAGCAACAACTCTCGTTCATCCCTGAAGTTAAGCAGCGTTAAATCTGACAAGTATTCAGCTGAGTGACCGTTTGTTGAATATCAGATACTGTAAGCAATTTGTAGCTTTGTAGCAAACTAAACAAAATTCAGTAAATAAACAGTACATAGATGCAAGAGGGCTTAGCAAAAGCAGCTGCTATAAGCAACTTGAAGCCTTGCGCTCGACAAAGCAAAGCTTAGTAAATCAACAAGACTTAGATGCGTGACCGATTAGCAAAACCAGTTGTTCTGAGAAACGTGTAACCTTGTAACTTGTGTCAGAATCATTATCATCAGTCTTTTAACGTCTGTCGTTAAACAAACCTTCCCTAAGATTTGCCACACTTCTCTATCATGGGCGTCGCGGAGCCAGTACTTTCTGAATTTGTCTAGCTCGTCTCTCCATCCAATATTCTCCCAGCCTTGGTTGCGCATGTGATCTCGGGGGATCCATGTCGTGATTTGCAATGTCCATCGGTTGTAAGCCATTCTTGCAACATGGCTAGCCCACTGCCATTTGAGATCTTTAATGGATTCTATGATGTCCCTGACTCTTGTCTTTTCCCGGATATACTGTACTGTTTTGTTGTCTCTCCGTGTGAGGCCCAGTATAATTCTTTCTTGTGCGCGGTGCATGGTCCTCAATTTGCGGATCTGTCTTTTGGTCACGTTCCATACTTCAGCTCCATAAGTGACTATTGGGAGGATGCATTGGTTATACACCCCTCTTTTTAGGATTAATGGGATTTTCTTATTTTTGAAGGTTGAGCTTACTCTGCCAAAGGCTTGCCATCCTAGTATGGTTCTTTGCTTGGTTTCTTCTTTTTCTGAACAGATTCTATTAAAAAACTGTAACGTCGTATTTACATTCTTGACTGGATTTGTCAATATCATCACTTCGAAAATAAAACGAAAAAAAAAAATTAATGGGCAAATAAAAAAGTTATCTATATATACATGGAGTGTATACATTAATCATAAACACTGTATTCTTGTTTTTCTTTCTTTCTTTCTTTTTTCTCTTTCTTCCGTTTATTTTCTGTCTTTTTTTAATCTCGAGAATCAATATAGAAAAAGTAATAATGTGACGTCGTGTGACGAAAAAAAAATTTCCTTTTTTCTTCCATTCTCTATATCGTACATTTAAAAAAAATCTTTACCAAAGTTATGAACCGATTGAAATAAGAGAAGAGAACTCTGTCTATCTCTCTTCACGTCGCCTAATTCCTTACAAACCCTGTTGGCCGATTTGAATATTGATCTTAACATGCACTTTTCTCCGAATTTCGTCGCAGCTAAGATTTTATGACAGAAGTGATTCCGTTTTTTTCTCTAATCTACTGTGCTGTTCTGTTATCTCTCCATTTAGATGCCGAGCGTGATTCTCTCCAGCACATGTTGCATGTTTCTCAGTTTGAGGGTCAATGCTTTGGTCAGGTTCCATGTTTCAGGTCCATAAGTGACTATCGAGAGGATGCATTGACTCTAGACCCTTCTTTTTAAGACTAATGGGATTTTCTTGTTCTTATAGGTTGAGATAGTGCAACCGAGAGCTTGCAATCCTGAAGTAATTATTCGCTTAAATCAAATGGTTACTCACATGAACAAATTTAACAAGGATGGTGAATAGAAATTTTAGTCACGTAACCAGTAATTCCGCACGTTGCGTAGTTTTTGTATGTTTTTGTGAACTGCAATAGATATCAATCTGGACTTGTCAAGAGGCTGATACAAAAAAATCAATGAGTTGTAAAGATCTTATCATTGCTATATATATATATATATATATATATATATATATATATACATATATATATATATATATACATATATATATATATATATATATATATATATATATATATATATATATATATCATTGTGGCATCCACAGACAGCTGTTTTGTTGTATTACAACTCTTCAGTGTGGCTCTAGACAATCCATTATCTCGTCCAGTACCACGAGGTACGATCGAAACCTTAGCTTCAGACCCAGAGGCTGGTATCCTTCTCTGCTCCACTGGACGGTCAGTTAGGTTGAATTTAAGCGATATATTTATTTATGCATTGATTCCCCATTCACCAGTGTGCTCCATTCCATGTTGGAAGAACACTGCATATATGTGTGTGTGTGTGTGTGTGTGTGTGATGGCATCCCATGAAGAGGTAGAAAGATTGATTTTCGAAGAAAAGAGAAAGATGAGCCCCCAGCGAGACTCAAACTACTATTCCATTTACCTCAGGAAGCTTGCCTATGGATGGTAGCTGCTCTGTCGACTGAGCTACAAGAGCTCTCAGGGCAGACAGAAAATCAAATCTAACCCTTGAATTCGCCCTTCATTTTCGCCAATTGCTTAGCGTCATATTGGAAACCATCAACCAAAACTGTCAACAAAACTGTCAACCTGGGTTTCTTCAGTTATTAAGCTAATCTGGCTTGCTGGCTCGGTGGTTGGATATGTATATATATGAATCAAGGAATGAGGCGACAAAAATTGAGCTGGGGGGCTGAAAATTAAAATATAACCTCCTTGCCCAAGACAACCGATGGACATCTCGTCTCACAACATGGATCCCCAGAGATCACATAAGAAACCGAGGCCGCCAGAACACAAGATGGAGAGATGAACTTGACAGATACAGGGAATACTGGCTCTCCGATGCGCATGATAGGGAATTGTGGCGAATCCTTGGGAAGGTCTATGTCCAACGACGGACGTTAAAAGACTGATGATGATGATGATGATGATGATGATGTCTACTGAAGAAAAGTTTTCCTTTTTTTTTTCCAAAAAATCACCCTTTGAATAGTTTTTTTTTTTTTTAGGGGGGGTTCAATTGAAAGTTTGTGCTAGATGAATCCCTTAGTTCGTGTCACGTTTGTTTTCATAAAATCGATCCTTTTTTTAGTGACCACTTACCATCGAAAGGTGATAGCAGTAACTGATTCGTTGATTACCCTTTCTCCCGAATTTTTAGTTGATCGTGCCAAACACTGCATGTTTGCAAAAGATGTCGGTCAAGAGACGGTTTCTATTTAGTGAGTAACCAGACCTGTTCAAATTTGTTATCATGCACAGTAAGCAAAAAAAAAAAATTAAAAAAAACGATAATGGTTAACGTTTCAGTAGTCATAAAATCTTCAATAACAATTGTTAATAGGCTTTCTTTCATTAACAAATATTAGAATAATTTCTTGGAAAATAACTATCAAGACTCTATTTATGTTTATCCTAAGCAACTCTCTCTAAATACTCAGTAAAAAGCTGAGTGAATACTTAGTTAAAAGCTATGTAAAGACTTTGTAAAAAGCTGTTATAAAAATATCTAGTTAAAAGCTGTGTGAAAACTTAGTTAAAAACTGAATAAATACTTGGTTAAAAGCTGTGTATATACTTGGTAAAAAAGCTGTGTAAATACTTAGTAGAGATCCCCATCAATCTTCTCAATGCAATTTTACGTTGAAATTTATTAGACAAATATTCTGGGAAAATAGGTTCGTGGATGAATTTCAACATAAGTACATATATCTGTACGGGCATTCACATGTCTGTGTATATTTTAGACAATGTTTACTTTTGTGTATATGAGACGAGCAAATGTATGCGTGGGCAGATAATACCACGGATGTATCCAGTTAAGCCTACAGTGTACACCAAATGACCTTTGACTGTGTTCCGGCCTCTTTTATCTCACAAGTGTCTAAACAATTATTCCAGAAGTGGACACTAAACCACCTCCGTAAACCTTCGAGGACTATGCTGTAACAAAGCACAGCAAGCTATTCAGACAATCGCAATAGAGTAAATAAATGAAGCACGTACGCAAATAAGAACTAGCTGATATATATATATATATATATATATATATATATGACAACTGTAGAGACATTTTATATTTTAGGACATATTTCGACCGGCACTGGTTTTAACCAGTAGCTAACCGAACAGACAACCACAAAATGAACGAAGGAAATGAGTATTGTGTTGAACATGGACCTGCATCCACAATGAAGTAATCCTAACCTGACTCTACTCCACCAACTGAGCTAATGACCCTTCAAGTCCCGCATGAAGCTAGTTTTGTGTATTATTTTCTTTCGTTACATGTCTGATTTGCTACTGGTTAAAACCGGTGCCGGACAAAATGTGTTCACAAATAAAAATGACTCAACAAATATCACAATCTGTCGTACATAAACTGACCAATCTAATGATATATATATATATATATATATATATATATATATATATATATATGTGTGTGTGTGTGTGTGTGTGGAATGGAGCTCCATGGTGGATGGGAATGTATGCATAAATAAATATATCACTTAAATCCAACCTTACTGATTGTCCAGTTCCGTAGCGCAGCGGTAGGATACTGGCCTGAAGCGAAGGTTTCAATCTTGCCTCGTGGTACTGGATGGGATAATGGATAATCTATAGCTACACTGAAGTGTTGTAATACAACGAAATAGCTGTCTGTGGATGACACAATATATATATATATATATATATATATATATATATATATATATATATATATATAATTAAGTACTTATGTTCGTGTGTATTTTTACTCCAAGATGTTCAGGACTATACATCACAGATCAGAAGCAAAATCAAAAGGTACCAGATTACCTATAGCACACAGTTTAAGTTGAATTTTGCCAAAGAAAAGAAAATGTTTTCTGTGGGAGTGTGTTGTTTTGTTTCTGGTTTGTTTTTTGTTTTTTTCATCTATGATTTTCTCAAAAACTTTTCGAGTGAGATATATGAAATCAAACTATATGTATATTTCGAATCAGCGTCATCTGGAATTTTTTTTCATCATTTATTTGAACCTGAGTCGCAAAGACTTTTGAAAAGTTTCTTTTTGAGCAGTATTTCTTACTCTCCAATTCATGCTGGTTCCATAACCGAGTGGTTAGAGCCTCAGAAATAGAAGTTGCAGACCAACAGAGGAAGCCTATTTTCCTTCCAATATGATTTGCTTTCAAGCAATATGGCCTTCAGCCTCATGGAAATTAGTAAGTTTGGATTAGATAAGTTTTAGAAGTGGCTCTTTTTATGATGCAGTTATAATGCTAAATCGAAGCCCCACTTTACGCATATCATAAATCAGCAGCTCACATTTTAAATTTGAATTTCACAAAAACAATTTCTATTGGGTCTGCGTTCGTGTTCTCGGAAAACATTTTTTTGTATGTACTTTTTAAAAATATCTAATGTAAAACGATTCAAGTTGGATCCACGAAATCAAACTATACGTATATTGTAAATCAGCATAATCATTTTTTTTTCATTGTCTATTTGAACGTAAACACATGTGAAGGGGGTTCAATCCTTGAACAGTATTTGGCAGTTTCACAGTCATGGCGGTGCTTCAGTGGTTCAAACCACTGAAAATAGGCCCGTTCAAAATCAGTAGATCACAATTTGCCCGCAGCACACATTTTAAGGTTGAATTTTCCAAAAACAAGTTCGACGCTTACTATAATCTCTATTGTGTTCACACTCTCTGAAAACAAGAATGTACTCATTTGGGAGATGTAATTTACAGTTTTCAAGCCATGACGACTCAGTAGCCGAGTAGGTAAATCCTCAGAAAAATATATAACAAGCTTTGCTATGTGAAACTCCCTTGCTTCATCGAAATCTGAAAAGTTGACCAAACAGAATCCGTTTCCCAAAACCCAGACAATTTTTTTCCTCCCAGTGCTAATGTAATTTTTGGGTGTGTCTGTATTTTTCTAACCATAAAGCTAAATTTTAATATTTTTCCTTTAATTTCATTTGCTTTCAATTCATTAGACCTTCAAACCTTCTGTAAATTTTGCAGATTTGAGAAAGGATATATTTCAAGTTTCTATCAGAGGACATGCTATTTACAAAGTAGCTACAATGATGAACAGCAATCCTTATTTCCATTCATTATAAATCACCTTGGATGTGCATTTTTCTTTCTCTCAGTATTTATGCTAATTTGCCCAAGGATGTGTACTGGTCTGCACAGGTCTGCCAATGAGTACACCTATAACAAGCATATTAACTTTGAATTTTATGAGTTAAAAAAAACGTGTTTTGAGTTAACATGATAAAAACCTACGATCTAACTCTGAACTGACAATAAAACATGTTTTTTCTTAGAGCAAAAACAATAACCCTAATCTGACCCTAATTCAAATCCCAATATAACCATAAAACTTGGGCACAATTTAAATCCAGTTGTCTGCTTTGACATGCGAACTACTAACGTCGAATGAGGGAGATTAATGTTCGATGCGTGTCTGACCAACGTTTTTAATGAAATCTCGATGAAATATTTGCTTCCCGGTGTTGTCATGTTTAGAGGTTCCTCCCGGGCAACATAAGTACCAGGGTGAAAATACCAAAGAAGATAGATCATAGAAAATCGATCAAACAACCATCAATACCACCAACACCACCATCAACAACAATACATACGTATATATATATATATATATATATATATATATATATATATATATATATGCGTGTGTTGGGTGTGTGTATATATATATATATATATATATATATATATACTTGAGAAAGCTTTACAATTTAAAACTCTGAACATTAAAACTTTTTCAAGATTCTTTTTTTGTGTGTCTCTTCAGTCACTTATCTCCCAAATTAGAATTTTTCTTAAAATGCAATTTCTTCGGGGTTGTTTTTATAATGTTTTACATATCATTTGTCGTTATGATACTATGAGTAAATTTTCTTTTGTTGGGATTATCAATTGTTTACCTTGAAACTATTTCGGGGATTAAAAAAACCAACTTATATCAACATGGCACCGAAGCAATGTTAATCAAACACCACCTCCCTCTCAGCTATGATTCTAATACATAGCTTATTTCATACATGTAATTTGTAATTTTATACGTGGTATTATCATAATGTATTGTATATGGATACTATTATATACTAAACATCATTTAATCATTTTGAACAGGGCGTAAATTACGTATATATATATATATATATATATATATATATATATATATATATATATATAATATCACGAAATTTATCATATATATATACATACAAATATATATATATATATATATAAATATATATATATATATATATATATATATATATACACACACATACTTACATATACATATATATATATATATATACATAAGAGTAAAACATTAACAAAAAACACTGAAGAAAATTGCATAAACTGATATCAGGAAATGAGTGACTGAAGTTACACAAAATAATTTTGAAAAAGGTTCTTAATGTGTTTAAAGCTATGAAGCTCTCTTGACTATATATATATATATATATATATATATATATATATGTGTATAAGAAGTGGACATATTTAGTCCAACAGAATGAATATTTAATATAATATCACGAAATTTATCATATATATATATATATATGAAAAACAAAACAAACTCTACAAAATTCTGATTACTCATTATTTTGTAAGCGTCAGAAATATTCAGATTGTTAAAGCAGAAAATGAATAAAGCTAATCAGGGTTGTTGTTGGTGGTTGAGTTACAATCAAAGCAGTCGACGGTGATAAGATTAGCCTCTACTTAACCTTCATATACCAGCCTAGATGTGATCCTTTTTACATTACCTTATCGGCAGAAATTCCAGTGTTACTATGTCTATCCATAAACAAACCGAATTTTCAAAACTGCACACGATTGAAATGTTTCAGAATGCTCCTGACTGGTCTTGTATATGAAAAAAAACTGCATCCTAAATACGTTCGTCAGTTTTTGAGCTATACGTGTCAGAGTGAACATGTTTTTTGTGGGGACAAATCTCTTGTTGCCAACTTGGACGCCACTAAAAAAGTGTTTCCTCATTCGAAACAAAATTTCACACAAACACACTTCAAAATGCTTAGTTATTCAACTTTGAGAGAAAAAAAAAGAGTCACTTTTTTGTAAAACTCATGATTCCTTTGGGCTATTCAGGAAAAATAGAAAATGACAGAAAATGCATTAATTGGGATCCTGCAACCCATGGAAAATTCTATCCCAAATTATTGTGCAATAAGGAATGAAGTGTAAGCCTTCGGCAAATATATCCTTTTTTTTTGCAACTGCCCCCTGGAAATATAAACTTCTGCCCCATGGGAAAGTAGCAGCGGATTCCCCTGGTGGTCCCAATTGTAGGAATTAGAGGATTAGTGGTAAGCAAAACTTGTTTTTCTTCCATTTTTCTCTTACTTTTTTTTTGTTTAATTCATTTGTAACATCAAATAATCGAGGGTGTGAAACTTTACAAATTCACCTTTCCTATATTGTTTTAAAAATGCTGTGACTATCCGTTGCTCTTTACAGTCACTAAAACATTTTTTTTGTACTTCCGTAGCACATAGCACACCAGAGATACAAAGCATCATACGTATTCATATACTTTTCACATGCCGTCATTTATGATAGAACGGACAAACTAATGAATAAAAAGAGAATACGCTCCTGGAGAAACTCAGGTCGTTTTTGCGATGAAGAGCAAGTGGAATCATGCTGAAAGATACATCAGTAATAATTAATAATGGCTGACAGTCTAACTATTGTAAGATTCAAAATAATATTACTACTACCAATACAACTAGTTTATGAAAAATAAAACCTCAAATATGACAAGCTTTGCTATGTCAAACTCCCTTGCTTCATCGAAATCTGAAAAGTTGACCAAACAGAATCCGTTTCCCAAAACAATATCATTCCAAAACTACATGTGTCATTTCAACTCCTTTCTTAGTGGTTTTTGTAGATGGGATTTGCTAATTTTAGCAAAACAAGTCAACTTGAGTTGGGCTTTGGAAGTGGGAATGAATTTGTCATCAGTTTTTTTACATGCATCACTGTTATTCGTGCATAGCGTCACTCGTTTTTGTCTGGTCATTGTCATCCGTGATTGTAACATGCTAAAAATGAAGTCAAAACTCTACAGTAAGAGTTTGACTGAATAAAGAGAGAAAAGGCATACTTAGCTTAATGGGTAATCTGCCTCTAATATCGAAAGCAAGGAAGAAAGGAAAGGCCTACTCAGCCTTATGGTTGATCTGCCCCTGACCCTAAAGCAAGAAGAAAAGGAAGAAATATTCTGTTCCCAGTTGGATTCGATGCCTAAATCAACTGAAGGGCCATGGAAACTCTAAGTTAAATAGAAATTCATTTATGATTGAAAATAAAATTTTCGGACAAATACCTCGAAATCACGGACTAATATCTACTGCTTTTTTAAATTTCTCATGTTTTTTATAGTGTTTAATGAATCTTTTCTTATTTTAACCGTTTTAATGACAACTTTAGCAGAAAGTTTTTTTGTCACCGAAAAAGAAAAACGAATAAAATAATCACAAATTATAGGTTTGACTAATTGCAATAATAAAGTCTACTCTCTGAGGTCTGACAAAAGTGCCAAGTGGACGGTGGAAATAAGGAATAAGTCTAAATAGTTAGATTCTACCTTCTGTTCCGTTGGCTCTCGGGGCTCAAGCAGTAGAGCAGCTATCACGGTAAGATTGGCGTCTCGAGGTAAAAGCAATGTGAGTTTGAGTTATTTATGTCCGATCCGATTGAGGACCGTAGTATAACGATCTTAGTAAATGTGATACAACACCAGACAAGCCTGACTGCTACAGTATCAAACTTCACTCAAACTTCTATACCAAATGAAGATGATTACTGCAACCTTTGTATTGTATATATAACAAATGAGAAAATATCGATAAATATATATATTTATATAAATGTATGTATTTTTTAGGATGAAATAAGCCCGAACGTATGCGTGAGATGAATTCGTATTATTATCTAAGCTTTGTCAATTCAGCTCAATCAGTAAGACAGTCTCCTGGCAATCAGTTGGTCATGAGTTCAAATCACGCTAGAAGAAAGTGAATTTTACATATCGATTTATACCACTCTCTAATTATGATTAGGGTTGGTCTTGTTGTTACGTAAGGAAAACAAAATCAATTCTCGACCTTATACTAGAGTTTAACAAAAACTCAATTTCACAAGAAGTATCACTACTAAAACGCAACATAGTTGCATAAAGAACGATTTGGTGCCGTGTTAACACTATTGGTCCATTGGTAAGTCAAAGCAAATTCCCATTATCGTTCTTCATTTGCCTTCAATATTTATCCTGAAACACATTATCAATTTTCTCGACAGCCACTCCGAAACTTGTGCCCGACAGCTGAGAAATAATCTGACTTAATTAACCAGTCAACGCCCATCTACTTTAAACTTTCGGGGTTTTTTATCAAATGTTGCCATAATGTCGTCGATTGGCATAAAAATGTTAACGCCTGCATTAAATAAACAATTTCTTTTTTAAATTATTTGCGTTGGCGCAAAAATAATTGCGGTTTTTGTTATTGTAAAACTTGATGCTTATTTTTGGAATAAACTATTATTTAACCATGTTCACGTAATATACTATTTTTAAGCGTGAATTTCGTTCTATTTATTTAAGCTGAACGGTTTCTTTTCACTATTTATTCTTGTTTATCTGAGGCTGTCAAACCAAGATGGATTAAAGCAAATTCGAGCAATGTTGTTGTACGAGTTCAGAACGGGACGTTAAACAGTGGAAACTGCTTGCAATATCAACCAAGTGCTTGACCAGATGACTACCTAGGGATGTACAGCTCAGGACTAGTCTCGGAACGGACGAGGGCTTTGAAGAAATGGACGTCCCTCTAGGAGAATTGAAGGCCATTACTGAGGTGGACCAACACGAAACAACTCGAAAGGTTGTAGAGGAACTAAATGTTGACCATTCGATAGTTTTGGGCTCTTGCACTGAATTCAAAGAAGCAAAAAAAGCTCGCCAATAACCCTGAATGAAAAGAAAAAAAAAGCTCATATGTCATGAGAATTACCCAGCAGAAATTAGGCGAACTAGATCACGAAATTCTACCTCTCCCAGCTTCCTCACCAAACCTCCTTCCGACCGACTACTACTTTTTCAAGAATTTCAACCACTTCCTGCAAGGGAAGGTCCTCATCAACTAGACAGCAGCTCAAAATGCTTTCGAAGAATTAATCGATTCCAGAACCCCAGAATTTCATACTTCAAGAATAAATGCACTTCTTTCTAGTTGGCAAAAATGTTTTGATCCTGAAGGTTCTTATTTCCATTAAAAACTTTTATTCTTAGCTGAGATATAGTGCTCTAAATTTGATGGTGAAAAACTGCAATTATTTTTGCACCAACCGAATACTTTCGTGGTCTTCTATGAAATGTTGTCGAGATTGATGTCGTCGATTGGCATAAATGTGCTGACTCCTATAATAGACAAACAATTTTTTTTGTTCTAAATTCATTTTATTTTGAAATAATTTCCACTTATCACAGTGGAGGTCCGGGTTGGCCAAGCTGATAACGGCACGTAGCTTGGCCTCAGCGAACAGAGTCAAACTCCAGCTGGGATAGTTTGTGTTTATTTTACACTGAAGCCTCTGGAAAGGCTTGAATCCATCTCCAATACCCATGTTGGGGTAAAATGGCGTATAATGAGGTGAGTGACGTCACTTTGGGTGCTCTTTGCCCCCTGATCTAATTCACACAACGGAAATGGATCTAGTAGGTAGTAATGTGATATGTGGAGACCAAGCACAGAGAATGAAAGGTCCCACTTAAGTTTACTTATTATACAGATAATCAGACATATCATCAAATTTCAGTTTGATTTGACCTCACGGCAAACAGGTTGCCAGTAAGCTATGTCACTGACTGAGGCGAATACTCAACGAAAATTCATAATGCTGATACGCACAAGCTTATTTCTTCGGCAGAGCAAGCAGATGATCCAAATAATCCTAAAAAGAAGAGTATACAACCAATGCATTCTCCCGATAGTCACTTATGGAGCTGAGACATGGAACCTAACCGAGATACAGACCTGCAAGCTGAGAAGTATGTAACGTGCGCAAGAGAGAATCATGCTCAGCCTTACATTGAGAGACCACAAGACAGCACAGTATATAAGGAAGAAAACGAGTGTCCGTCATATCATAGAAACTATTAAAAAACTCAAATGGTAATGGGCTGGCCACGTTGCAAGAATGAAAGACAACCGATGGACATCACGTCTCACAACAAGGATCCCCAGAGATCCCATAAGAAACTGAGGCCGACAGAACACAAGATGTAGAGATGAACTGGACAGATTCAGGAAATACTGGCTCTGCGACGCCCATGATAGAGAATTGTGGCGAATCTTGGGGAAGGTCTATGTCCAACGACGGACGTTAAAGTACAGATGATGATGATGATGATGATGATGATGATGATGACAAGCTTATTTAATTTTAATAGATACAATAAAAAAACAACATTTTTAAAATTTATTATATATACGATACAAAAGTTGCTGTAATCATCTTCAGTCGGTATCGAAGTTGGAATGGAATTTGACCTAGTAGCAGCCAGGCTTGTTTTTGATATTCATTTTGTGACCCAATTCACAAATAGATTATTGTAAAACATTATGAGACTAGTGTGTCCAATTTAGGAGAACTTTGCACCAACTGCGATCCTTGATGCTAAGTAAATCATCGAATACCAGAATGTAACCCGTCGTATTTGTATGAACTGAAAGTAGAGAGTCAAAAGCCAATGTAGTTGGTAATTTTAATTTATAAATCTACTAAACGTAAGTACTTATTAAGATGAATTAGAATGTAATGAAAATACCCATTGATAACATTAGGTGGCAGAACGTTAGAATGTTAAAAGTTTAACTATATTCGATAATAGTTTACGTCGAAAGATAATCAAATACGACATTTCGGTAATTCTTTGAAATAGGTTCATTAAAACATTACGTAGTTATTTTGCCAGAGAGATAACTTCTCACCAAACGCGATTAACTGCCATCCGTTGTTAAGCTCGTACATAAAAAATGGAAGAAAACTCTTAACATTTGAAACTACATTTCATTAAATTCTACTATGAAGGGTATAATTTATGGTTAGTATTTTGTATTTAGGGGTTAGTATCAAGGTTTAGGGGGGCAATTAACAACTGAAAAAAATTGAATATTCTAAAATACCCTTGCATCAGCAATAGCCGTTTTAGAATGATCCAAAGTGGCTAAATATTTCTAAAAGTGGCTGATAGATTCAGGTTAGATTTACTTCCTCGGTGATGAAACAACATGGATAAATAATTTGGAAATTAGAAACACTAATCCAAACCTATCAGTTAATCTTACTCCTTGACCTACCTGCTAACCCTAACCCAAACCTACCAATTAATCCTAACTCTAATAACAAACCTTAACCTAATACCTACCTACAAACTCTAAACTAAAACCTACCAACTAACCCTAACCTCAAACTAACCATAACTCAAAACCTACCTACTAACCCCATCCCTAACCTCAAACCTACCTAATAACCTTGACCCTAAAAACTTACCCAAATTTTAAACCAACCAACAAACCATAATACTAACGCTATTTACTGAGCCGGTCATCAATGCAAAGATGGGTCCTGTAACCATTTCGATACGGGGCCATTTTTATATTGGCAATTCGAAATGGATAGAAGGGGCGAGATTTTTTTTCGTTGTTTAAAAGAGATAAGCTGAAAAATTTACACATGCATATTATAAGCGTGTCCCTTATATAATTCTATTGGTCACTTTAAAAATTCAAAACCAACGTTAATGCAGAAGAAATGAATTCTACTCTGTTATCTGTTATTCTCTGTTATTCTTCATAATAGTCATATGAAAAAAATCTAGCCACTTAGCATAAAATGGCCTTTATCAAAATGGCTACATGGTGCGTCTTAGCAAGGATATCCAACTGAGTCTAATCCCAACTACACGCCATTTTGACTCTAAACGATATTTTTAGATCGAGAATAACGTTATTTGATCACTGGTAAAAAATCTAGCTATTTTTCAGCCATTCAAAATGGCCAAACAGCAGCTACTCGTGTATAGTGTGTTATCTCGGTTGCAAAATATCTACACAACGTTTTGGTGAATTTATTTTTAAGAATGGCCCTTATTTCTAGCCCCCAAAATATGTATATGAATTTCGTATCGCGTGATATCAGTTGAGATTTATCTCATAAAACTTTTTTTCTCTAATAATAATTGCTGAAATAATAATAATAATAATAAAAACAGGGGAAATGAGATTGTAAGTAATATTTTTCTTGAAAAAATGAAATGGAATTTAGTCTGAAAAAAAAAGTTATTGAAGCATCTGTTGCCATGACGATATACAGGTTCAACGGACGCTGGCCGAAGAAGTTTCGTACATTGAGTCGAGATTTTATTATTATCTTTCGCATCTATGAACTGTTTATTTAGATTTAAAAAACGAATGCTAAATTTGAAACTATTGAAAATACAATGATTTCTTCTTTTTTTGTTACGGAACATTGATATAAGATTTAATTCTTACTTTTCTCATCTTTGAACTGTTTATTTACAGTACAAAACTAATACTGTAAAACTATGTCAAATACATCAATATTTTCTCTTCGTTTATTACACTTTTTTTCTAACATAAACGTCTTCGTTTTTCATCATAAGGTATTCTTAATATAACATTTTTGAAAAATTATGTTATGGTTTATTTTTCTTTTTATTGATACGATATTCGACAACATTAAAACTTCAACAATGCATTCTTCTTTCGTTTGAATTACAACAATTTCCTTCTGTGCTCTGTTTCTTTCAACGTAGATATTTGTGCATTTTTTTAATTCTTTCTGTTTTCTATTATACAGTAGGGTCACAGATTTCATCTATTTTTATTCATAGTTTTTGATTTTTGTTCAAATTCTTGATAAACTAAATGTATATGATTTTTGCGTGTACTGACACACTTTGAAACAGCCTCAGTTGAGTTGGAACTTCAAATATAATTTATGATTAGAATATTTGAGTTCATACATAAATTATCCCGTCTTTTTTTTCGGGCTTATGTTGTTTTGTTTTTTTTAATTTTCCAGCTTAAAATATGAAACTGCAAGCTAATCTTAACCCCAGCCATAAGTACATTTTTTTAATAAAGTGATTGAGTGATATTTTTAACGCAAAAGATTCTACTAAGCTTGATTTGAGATAAGAATATAAATTTGAAAAACAGATTATGTATTTGATTTATTAAAGATAGCATACATTAGTTAATGAAATTGCTGGGGTTGCAGTAAACAACAAAAAGTTATTTATGTAGAGAGAAATCCCGGAATAAACAAATCAAATAAGCATTATTATGAACTGAACTACTCAAGTAATTCAAGTAACCTATAGTTATAAAAATAAAAATGAAAAAAATCCACGATCAAACGTTGTATCAATTTTTTTTTAAAGTATAAACTTCGTGAATAGTTTTTTTTTAAAAATTTAACTAAACAGTTAACATATGTGGAAACTAATTATAGAATCTTACCTAAATGTTAACTTTTCTTTGTAGACAAATCTTAAAAGTTTTTTTTTAAAACAGACTAATTTTGGGCGAGTGAAATTTGATGAATTTGCCTCAGACTCAAAACAGAAAAGCAGACGAGAAACCCAACCAATCAGCGCATCCCATTTGAGCAAACAAACCAACAAAATAAATAAGTGAACACACATAATCACAACATGGATCCCCTGAGATCAAATGCGGAACCGAGGCTGGCAGAATATGAAATGGCGAGACGAACTAAACAGGCTCAGAAAATATTGACTCTGCGACGTCCACGATAGAGGGATGTAGCAGATCCTAGGGAAGGTCTATGTCCAGCGACACAAGGCAGAAGACTGATGATTAAAATGATGAAAATTTGCATATAAGCTCATTATGTAATTAGATTAATAATGAAACATGAATGGTATTAATAGTTGAAAAATTCAACCTTTAGAAAACTCTTGTTAAAACCTCATTCATTCTAACAACTATTCAATGGGACTCAACGTTCTGATGGCACATTTGTTTTTACATTCTTCAAAAGATTGTTGTCGGGGATCAATTAGCAGCAACAGCACATGAAGATCTTACAGTATTATATTGAAAACTTTTTGCTTCATTCATTTTCTTGGCGGACTTTTACCCTGTGGGACGCGGACAGAACATCCAAGGGACTGAACCGACACGGACAAAAACTTCACGCACACAAAAAAAACGAAACTGAACAACTCCCATCCGAACCCATGTGTGATTACAATTGGTAAAAAAATATTACTATGTGGTATTACTTTTTAATTTTTGGATGCAAGGTGTAATTAGAATATGAGGCCTGATGAAAAAAATACGGTAGTATCATTTCTTAATTTTTGGCAGTAGCTTCAAAAAAAATTTAAAAAACAACAACATATTTACAATATTTGACCAGGAAAGGAAAAAATTAATTCAGATCAGATAAAGATATAATTACTATGGTATTTTTTTTATAATTCATTGGTGGTAAAGTAAATGAGTGTCGTATAATAGAAATAGCCAGTGAGAGTAGAAACAAGATTCAAATAATAATAAAAGATGAGTGTCGTATAATTGAAATTAACAAGGATTAGATTCTCCATAACATAGATGTTTCTAGGTGTGTTTTTACCTTATTAGATGATTTCTTGTGGAAAACGCCTGTGATGTTTTAAATAGGATTTATTCTGAACGCGTTTATTCTTCGATAGAATTTTCTTTACATGATTCAAAATTCCCACGCAACGGTTGTTCAATATATTGACTGTGATGGAAAGTTGTATACGGAATTATCGCTGAAGAGAAATATATCAAGCATAGATATTAGAAACTGTAAATCAAAACTCTCAAAATGGATGTCTTCAATTTCGAATCGGTCTGGCGTACAATGTATGTATGTATGATACGTACAAGCCACACAAAAGGACCAAGATGGCTGGAAAATTAAACATTTACCTCTTATTTTGTCTACAAAGACTGTTTTTTTCTCTTAGAATCTCCCCATGAATAGGTTCGAAATTATAATCTAAGAGTTTGCTAAATTGGCCCCTCAGCATGTGTCGAGAAGCATTCACGCTTGTTTTCTGAAAAATCATACTTTATTCCAGTCAAAAGTTGAAAGAAGAAACTTATCCATTGAACACCTTTTTTTCAAATTTTTCAATTAATTGCCCCCAACACGAGATGCAGCCAAAAGATGTGAGTGACCAGTTGTATATCACTTGCATGTGCATTGATCCATTGTCAATTTCTTTAATCCCTGTTATGAAACATTTGTCATTACTTTAATATATGTCAGGAGACCATGGTTTTTCCTTTCCTTGTTATTTCTTTCCTTTTAGACGAAGACAAACAAGACAATAAAGGGAGATAACCCTTATCCTTTCTGGCAAAGAACTTTGAAACAAAAACACCTTGAAATTTCTAACACACCATACTTGCATGAATTCCTGACCACTGACAATGCATTTGTCTGTATTTTGCATTTGACAGTAAGTTGATTTGCAGTACATATGTAGAGCAAATGTTCGTATAACTTATGTATAGAAACTCTTTGTCAATAACATTTGCATTAATTCCTGGCAGTAGACAATCCTTTTGTTCTTTTCAAGATTTCCAATGCATTTCTATAGCAAAATTATGAGCAACGGATTTCTATAGCATATATATTTGCTTGTATATCCTTTTCTTTCCGATTTTTTCTATTTATTCCACAGATTGAGAGCCGGAACTTGCTAAAAATAATTTGAAGTCAAAAACTGCAAACTCCTGACCACAGATAATGCTTTTCTCCCTGATTTTTAGTTTATAACACAGGTTGAATGCTGGGACTGTTTATGAATAAAATTTACGTCGAAAGCTACAAAGTTCATTGCATAATCATCAAATTTTCTACTGCAACAGGAAATATTCAGTTTGTTTGCCACAAAAAATGACTAAATCTCAAAGAGGGAGTGAACGGTTGAGGTGAAGTCGGAAGCAGCGATAAAAAGCCGGAACCCTGCTTACGTAATCATTGCTCTCATTTCTCTTGATAGCGTCAGAATTTGTTATCAGAAACTGCCAACGAAACCTGTCACCAAAAACTGTCAACGTAAGTTTTATTATGTATAATATGGTCTGGATATTTTCTCTGTTTGTGTGTTCATTTTTTTTTTTTTTCACAAAAAAAACAACAACAAAAAAACCCAAAAGCGAAAAATGGATTTTCCAATGTAAGGGAGAAAACTCGGAAGTACCCTGATAACACAAGCTAGATATCCACAAAACGGATATAACGTGTCTAGTCCAACTGGGCATGCGCTTTGAGCAATAATTGCACATTGTAGAACCAACAACACTTGACAAAGAGAGGGCTGGGAACATGAAACTAATCTAATATCAATCTAACATCGAATGGGTTAACAGTGTTTGGTGCCATTGTGAACCTTTGCAATCTACAGACCAGAAGATATTTTTTTGCACATCTATTTCCTTCGAAATTTTTCCCCCCAAAATAGTCAAGTTTTTGTTGTTGTTTTTGCTTGTTGTGTAATAGTCGTATTCATTTTTAAAGCTCTTCTCTGTTTTAGCTTCTATCATTTCTGGATTCTGATCCATTAATTTGCTCCAATAGTTGACAACTCTTTGTGAGAAGAATGTTTTTTTTAAATCTTTATATTCATTTTAAAGAATTTTCCGGCTAATATTTTGTCGATACCTCTTATTAGTTTGCATCATGTCTCCACTTGTTCTTCTTTCTTCTAGTGTTGTTAGTTTTAATTTTTCTAGTCTTTCTAAAAGATAGATATGTTATGATTTTTGTGAACAACGAATCTCCATGAGACCCTCAAAAGAAGAAGAAATTAAGCGAAGAATCACCGTAGGATGGCAAGCCTTTGGCAGAAGAAGCTCAACTTTTAAAAACATGAAGATCCCATTATTCCAAAAAAAGATGGGTGTTCAACCAATGCATTCTCCCAATAGTAACTTATGGATCTGAATCATGAAACTTGACCAAGAGACAGATCCGCCAACTGAGAACTATGCAACGTGCATATGAAAGAATAATGCTCAACCTCACACGGAAAGAGCACAAAACAGCGCGATATATCAGAGAGAAATCAGGAGTCTGAAACACTGTAAAATCTATTAAAAAAACTTGAATGGCAATTGGTTGACCATGTTGCAAGAATGACAGACAACCGATGGACATCACGACTCACAACATTGATCCCCAGAGATCACATGCTCAAACCGAGGCCGGCAGAGTACTAGATGGAGAGACGAACTAGACTAATTCAGAAAGTACAGGCTCCGCGACGCCCACAATAGAGAAATATGGCGAATCCTGGGAAGGTTTATGTCAAACGACGGACGTTAAGAGAATGATGATGATGATGATGATGATGATGATGATGATCCATTGATGAATCTCTATAAAATACATATCTTCTTAGTGTCGATCCCAATTTTTTTCTACCAATGTCAGACACTCAGATTCCTGAACCAATAAAAAGAGACTCGTTTCGTCAAACCCCTATTGGATTCTGACTTTATTTTTCTCTCTTAACAATAATGACGATTTCAGACCTTCAGTTAAGAGTAAAAGTGACAAGTTTAAAATGATGAAAAGAGAGAGGGGGGAACTGAAGACAGATTATTATATCATTATTATTCCTTCGTTCTAACTTTCAGGTTCTTTTTATCACAACTTTGAGTCGGACCATAATTCTACGGCAACGATCCAACAGTGCAATTGGAAAATAAACAGCAAGCCCACAGTGAGGATCGAACTTACATCTTCTAGCCAGTGAGGGTCCTGTATACGCCAGGCCGCTTAAAAAAAAAAAAGCAACTGAAAGTCAGGATGAAGGTAAAAGATATTCTAAAGTAATTACAATGTTGCAATACTGTTGCCTCCAAGAATGAATTTGAAAAAAGAAAAAAAAATCAAAATACCGCTGTATTAAAGGATTCATACATCTAGTATTATCTAGATTTTCATGCCATTCATCCAGAAAGTATCTAGATACTATTTCATTAAATCCCCTTCCATGGCCAAATTCAAATATCTTTTTTATTCAGTTGAAAAAATATTTAGATATTTAAAAAAAACTTGAAAGATTCTTTCAGAATGTAGTTAGACCCTGAAGCAGTCAGTCTTGTTCATATAATTTGTTTACTGTTTACAAAATTTTCACACGGAAATAAACAGAAAGACTGAAGTCGGTAATGCGTCGTGAAAAATTGACTGTACATATAATTTACATTTTTTCATCATTATCTTATTAGACTCTGTTAAATGGCACGTACGCTTCAGTTTACTTGGATGAACATTTCTAACGTTCTCTTGACTTTGAAGATGATGTCAATGGAGAGATAAAGAGATAATGAGAGGCCATAATGTCCCCCAACAGCATAGAGTTAACAAATAGTTGCCACAGATAATTGCCAAGTAGTATTTGAAACTTCGTGTCATTTAGTGCCTGTGGCAGAGCTTCGGTCGTAAAACATTCTACTCATTGTATTTAGACCTGCCTTTATTTTTTTCGTCACAATGTTTAGACTGCAGGGCAAACTGGTCTTCCTCGGGCGTTTTTTTCGTATTCTGGAATGTCCAACCTTGTTCTGAATGACATGCACTTCTACTTCACCTTATATCCGTCACTTCTGTCTGCAAACTCTTAAAAGTGTATTGTCCGGATCCACGCCTTGAACTCAATGATCTAGGTGGATTTCCCCAGCACTCCTATTTGGGCAGGGAGGGGGGGGGGTAGGTTATGATTCAGAATAGGGTTCGGCAACCTTTTTGCCTGTGTCGACCGGATCGCGTATTTGTGAATGAACAACGGGACCGATAAATGTCATGAATAAAAAAATTGGGTCAAGATTCGGGGGCAGTATTGTATTCCTTTTGTCTAGATCGAAATGCGGCTTCCGCGTCATTCAATTTGAATCAAAGTAGTGTGTTCTTCTTACGTCAACAAATTATTGACATTTTGTTCTTGAATTTTAACTTAACTTTACTTCCAAGTAGACAAAAACATAAGTTTTATGAATCTTATTTATTGCCTTTATGATGTCAAAATCAAACTCGAACAGACAAATTGAATGACTCATAGTTCAGTGACGACAATAGATAATTTTTTTATTAATTTTGGTAACTTTCTTCGGTGAACTGAAAGTAATATCATTTGAAAAAACATCAATTATATTGTATAATTGAGGACTGTTTTTCATTAGTATTCACCAACTACTAACGACCATAATTTTAAGGCATGGAAGCCAGAAAAGGAAGAAAAAGATTTCATTTTCTTTTTCACCAACTATAAACTCAATTTTTGTTTCTACGGAACTCAAAAGCTTAACATATGGGAATTATCCATTTAAATACATCTTGTAATAATTTTTTCTTCAAATCAATAAATAATGCCTGCTAAGGAATCATTTTTGGTTAACCAAATCGCATTAGTCCTAAAAAGAAGCGTATATCATCAATGCATCCTCCCAGTAGTCACCTATGGAGCTGAAACATGGAATCTTACTATGAGACTGACCCTTAAACTGAGAACCATGCAACGTGCACATGAGAATATCATGCTCAACATCACATGGCAAGACTGCAAGAAAGCACAGTATATTGGGGGGAAGTCCGAAACATCATAGAATCCAATAGGAGATCGAATGGGGAACCGAGACCGCTAGATTGTAAGATGGTGAGACGAACTGGACAGGTTCAGCAAATATTGGCTCTGCAATGCCCACGATAGAGAGGTTTGGGGAATCTTGGGGAAGGTCTATGTCCAACGACGAACGATAAAAGGCTGATGAAGCTGATGATGATGATTATGATGGGTGCCAATTAGCGATCAAAGGACTCAATTCGCAATTTATTTCGATCAAAGTATCATTTGAATTTATCAAAAAGAAACAAGGAATATTGAAAACATAAAAAGAATAATCATAATGCTTTGAATGGTGATGAAATAGACATAATAAAACAAGTTATTACCTAATTTTAATCGGAACTGTTGTATCGATTGGAGACTTGATGCTGTTTGTTGGTTGAAAGTTTCACACAATTTTTGGCGTCAGACCGGTTGATGCCAAGAGAAAGACTTTGTTCAGATGAGCATCAGTCAAAATTGTTTTCAAATGGCTCTTTTGTGTTTTTCATTTTCAATAAAAACTATCTTGATAAATGCTGTCGAACAATAATACTGTAGTGCCCCCTATACTTTTAGTTAGGGATTAAGTAATAAAACTTTTAGCTAGATATCAGAAACGTCACTTACTCTGATGACCCCTATAAAACCCCTGGACGCACATAGTCCAATGCTCACTAGCTCCAGCAACCCTTGCTGGGCACGCTTCTAGCCCCGGCCTTTGCAGCCGGCCATTCTTTCTCTTTCCTTCTCTCTGGTCTAGTGCTCATTGGTATTTCTAGCTGGTCATGCCTCTGGCCCGGCCTTTGCAGCCGGCCACCCTCTTTCTTTCTCCCCAAGATCGTTGTCGTTTCGCCGACCCACTGGCCGATCCGATCTTAACTACCATCCTCACTTCGGGAAACACGCATGGATGAAACACCGTGTTCTCTGTTTTTCATGGTCTGTTCGTCGAGAGTCTATCAGCGTCAGAGATTAACCCCCAAGTTAACTCACTCACTTGGCAGTAAGGCTCGCACACTAAACCCGGTTTCCACGTATTATCGTATTATATTTTGGTGCTATCCAATCATACGGAATCCACGCGCTCACACAACTCAGCTCCAACTCCAATACCAGTAGTATCAAGACAAGAGAGCTCCCACCTTTTGGTATCTCTTCCTCTATCTCTTCTCCTAACATTGCTTCTCACGATCAATCGTATTTATGTATCCTTACATGTACCTCATCTTTATTCTTGTATTAAACGTATGTCTTTTCCCTGGCCAAAAAATATGTGTATATCTTCATTCCTCTCGATTTCAATGCACGTCCAACTTCATACTCGGCGCGCATTCCATTCTCTTCGTACAGCATTCTTCTTTCCTCATCTACAGGACCGCACGCGCGCTACAGTCAAACCACGACGAAGACCGAACCCCGTTCGTCTCTCAAACAACAATCCATCGCAATTCGGATTCAACAAAAGACAATGCACGCGAAAATACCATCTTTTTGCACGGTCAGCTAAGATAGGATACTTCCTACAATGTTTAATACAGTTTCTATAAAATTCCAGCTTTGATACATTTTCTGAATTGAATCTCGATTTCAATAAGTTACCATACTGAATTTCAATTAATTTTATTTGAAGATGTTCTGATGTAGTGTCTATTTCCACATCAAATAGAGAAGGAACCCACTCGGACACATTTGCATGCTGGCGAAAATATCTGGATCCTGTTTTTACATTTCTGAAAAATGGGAAAATATACAAAATTTCTTTTTCCCAATCACTGCCTTCTTTCGAAGGCTACGATATTACCATACGTCTCATGAACCGACTACCTTTTTCCTTGAAGTCGTATATTCAAGTAATTTAAAGATGTAATATCCACAAGAAATACCAAGCTTGCAAACCAATCAGGATCACGAAAATATGAAGCATCCTCATTTTTGCACTCAATAAATATTTCTACCTCTTCATGCAATGCAAATACCCTTTACTGCTTTGACCCTTGGCTACGCCAGCGTACATTGCAGAATCGAGCAAGGTGCGTATTAAAAAAAACGGTTGAAATGATGAGTCAATCCACGAGATAAGGTCAGATTCATTGCATTTACTGCTATGTACATAAAATGATATAATTTCAAAGAATTTGCTTATAATGCTCCCTAGTTGTTAATGCAATGAAGTTTAAACAATTTTTGTGCGATTCTTGGGCTTTTTATTTTCCATTGCGATCAGGCCTTTTTTCAGTCCTGCCATGGCCAGTGCCCCATTGATTATGATGTTAATTAGCTTTGACATATCAAACTGCATTTCTGACAACAATGATCTATGCTTCAGTAACCATGTCCTTCATGGGAATAGATTGAACAAACTCTTCATATGCTTTGAAATTTGGAGTCACTCCTTGCATAAACACTGCAGGTTGAGAACTATCTCCCAAGTCTGTGTTTTCATCAAGTGCAACTGAAAAAATCCAGTGCAGGCATTCCGTTAACAACTTTGAGCATCTGCTAATATTTATTGACCTTGTCTGGTGATCGTTCTAGCAGACAAGCCGATAGGTTAAAAAAAATTCTTTAGGGGACAAACAATATCTACTGCTGCCAGTAAACACACTTTGACAGACTCTCTATCTGTGAAAAGCTTGATTTTTTGTAACTTTGTAGCTGATACGAGTATTTCCTTCATTTTCACTATTTTCTTGGTAAAAGATGATATTTGTTCTCTGAAACTTGTCTTCAGTTGCTCAACTTCATTTTCCTTACTTTCCAGGTAAACATGCAAGAACTTCTACTATGCTGGGTCTTACCATGCCGCTTGGTATTTTTCATTTTTTTTTTCACGGCAACGTTTTATAAGCAAATGAGACGGAATGATTTCCCGGCGTGCTCAACAAAGAAATAATCCAGTGTCCGTGTGTCTTCCGGTGCATAGCACTACATGCGTTTTGCATCCATTGCCATTGCAATATTTTTCCTTAAAAATATTTTGAAACGCTAGTTGTTCAAAAGGTGACGTAGCACATATATATATATTTGCTTCTCGTGTCGCGTGACCGACGTAAACTGTCAGTCTAGCACATCTTTTAACAACCAAATCTGAGGGAGCATTACACCGCAGCAAATGCAGAAAAGGGTTGATTAGTCCAGAATATTCTTTGAAAATCACCTGCTTATCTACTGTAGTTAAACACGCAAGGGCTGGTGCAATACATACCTTGCTCAATTACACATCCGTCTTCGAGCAGATGATAAGCGTGTATTTCTTGTTACGATACATTGACATGAAAACATCCTGAAAACATGCTGATTAGACAGACATAAGGTTTGGGCGGTATTATGCTGTGCTGACGTATAACAGTGACGCAGGGGAAGTAATTGTGTGAGGATTCATCCCAAAATCTAATCACTTCTTCCATAGCCAATCCCACCTTTCCACGGAACGTTCATAAAATTCATTGAGATCTTTTGGAGATATTATGTGGAGAGTCAATCTTCCTTATCTCCATTACCCATTGCTCATAGTTCCACAACACTGAAATTGAGTACTTATGGAGATATTTTGAGGATGGACCAACCATTGGGAAGATAGACATGGAATAAATCATCATCATCATCATCATCAGCAGCAGCAGCAGCAGCAGCAGCAGCCACAGCAGCAGCAGCCACAACAGCAGCAGCAGCAGCAGCAGCAGCAGCTTTTTATCGTCTATCGTTGGACATGAATTACCCCCAAGAATCGCCAGACCTTTCTATCGTAAGCGTCGCAGAGCCAATACTTTCTGAACTTGTCTAGTTCGTCACACCATTTTATTTTTTGTCAGCAACGGTTTCACATATGATCTTTTGGGATCCATGTCTTTTGATGATTCTAATGGATTCTATGATATCTGTTTAGCAAATACTTACATTGTAAATCAAAATGTGCTGTCACAAAGACAGACACAAAATAAGATTAAATATTGCATTATGATCATCCGCAGCGTTTAACGTCAGTTGGTGGACAAACACCTTTCCAAAGATTTGCGTGACCTCTCTATCATGAATGTTGAAGAGCCAATACTCTTTAAAACTGCCTAGTTCGTCTCGAAAACTTATATTCTGCCAGTTTCATATGTTTTGCATGTGATTTCTGGGGATTCACATTGTGAGTCGTGATTTTCATCGGTGTGGACATGACCAGCCCGTTGCCATTTTAGTTATGTAATTGGTTCTGTGATATCTCTCACTATAACTCCCCAACTTCTTTAGCTAAAGTCATTAGAAAAATGTTCCCGAACCACAAACCTATATTTGTTCGCAAGCCGCTCGAAATGCCTTCTCAGGCCGGATGTTGCCCGTGGAAGCGTTTCCCATAAGCTATTGATAACTCTACCTAGGGAAAACTGAGAAACATTGGGGGTGTATAGGAATAAACAGATTGTATAGCACGTGTCCTCAAAGTGGGGAGACTGCTTGCTTTGAAAATCAACAATCGAAATCCTGGCTTTCACCTCGGCTTTGACTCCAACTTTTTTTGTCGACGGCAGATACACAACCACTTATCCCACCGTATATGCCAAATTATTGCATAAATAATATTGTTATTATTATGTTAACCAAAAAAGTTGTTCTGTTTTGTCGTTAGATGGCAGAAACAAGGTTTAGTTTTAACTTACCTAATCTATATAGATCGCTTTTCATTGCTTTGTGAAAGCTGTTATATGAGAGCAAATTTCAAAATTAGCATATTTTGGCTTATTATTTCGAACATCGAAGAAGGCTGAAAATGAAAAATATTTTCGGCATAATATGCCTCTTTTATTTTGATTGAGGAAAACATTGGACTCAAATGCAAAAACAATGTGTATAGTTTATGGAGAAAGTACTGTGGATAATCAAACGAGTCAAAAGCATTCAAAAAAATTTCGAACGATTTAATTCCTACTTTCTGTTTGTATTATCAGCGGCGACCCTTATACAGAAAAAAAGGAGGTAAACAATACAAGTTTACTACTTACACGTAAACAATATAGGTTGACTACTTACACGTAATGAAATACTCCGTTTTTTGAACGAATTGTGACGTACAATGAAACGTTAGAGCTTTGCAACATGAAATGTAAGAGGTAGTATCAAAGGCCTGTCACAAGAAGTGACACTGTGTATATAGTGAGATTTGAAGGAAATTCTCTTCTATGAGCTCCTCCTGGAGAACCAAACGAATCATTCGAATAAGTGCTGCTCTCACATTTCTTTGCATCCATGAGTACTTTGAGAAACAAACAGATAAATGAATACACTTCTACTGTATTTTAGATGTTTTCTAATTTAAAAAAAATGCCAGTGGTGTCACAAATGGAATTTATTCTGACCATATTTATTCTTCGATGGATTTTTTCCCAATTACTTTAAATTTCCACGCTACGGCTGTTCATTTATTGGCTGTGGTTGCGAGTATTAATTTATTTCTTTAGAGAAAATCCAACGCTAAAGCTGAAGTTTATTTGAAAATTGTCATGAAAATTTCTGAAGGAACACAACTCTTTTTTCTCCAATCAAAGAATTAATTTTGACGCTACGGTTGTTCAATTATTGACTGTGATGGCGAGTTGTATTTGAGTTTTACTTGATAAACCGAACAAACCTTTCTGATCATACCATAGTTCATTGGCAAAATTCATAATCCACTAAGCATATTATATATCATTCGGATATTGTATCCGACAATATTGAACTATGATAATATTTAGGAAGATCTAATATTGTCAGATTTTATGTCAGAATAATACACATATTGTAGACATGAAGAATGAGTAAAAACAACGGAAAAAAGGTGAAACAAGGCCATTTCGGTACAAGGAATTTGTACAAGACATTGGATTGTAACTGCCATAGCAAAAAGAAAAGAAAGATAAAGAAAGATGATGAGATCTAAATGATATCTACCTTCTCCATAACGACATGAAATAGAACTTCTTTCCAGCATTTTTCATCTCAATACCATGGACAAAAAATACAAAATAAATTCCTTAAATGGCATGATATAAATCATAATTTAAATATCTGACAGACTTTCACCTATTTAATGATTTGACAAAATTACAATAGTTTAGGAGAAGAACATATAATTCTGAGCAATAGCCCGACTTAACGGTCGACATTGTGACGAATGAGCTCGTAAACGCGTCATCCATCAACGATGTCACCACTACAATTGAACACTATACACTTTTTTTAGCTTGAGATCGGCAGCTACTATCATTGTTGATTTCAATTTTTGCACAAAAACGCTTTAGCTTTAGCTTCAGATCATCAGCAACGATTCGAAATTTCGTACAGGAACATTTCACACGGACAATTAAGTTATAATGCGTAAATCAAGCTAAATAAAATCTATATATTTTCAGTCGGTAAAAATAGAGGCAACTGAATTAGATTTATGCCTAGAATCTCATTTACTCGCTGAACACCAATCACATCGCTATATTAAAAACGACCATTTCTTGTTTCGTATAAAAAAGGGGGACTTAACTCTTTCTTTATTAATCATATACTGGAAGGATCAGCAAAAATGTTACCGTAACAACATTAACAAAGGGAAGGAGTTTAATCGTCTGATTACACTTGGAATTTTTAGATTCATGTTGTTTATCGATTAGGTTTTTCATAGAATCTACTAAAACTTGGTGAACGAAAAAGAGAAATTAATTCATTCTTTAAAATTTTTTCGACTGTTGAATACATTATATATTTAAGCCTATGGTGAGATATCTGAATTATTCAGTTTTATCCCTTGAATTAGTAAGAATACTTGTTTTCACGAGTTCACTACATTTATATGTTGAGAGAGTTATTTCCCTTTCATCATCATGTACAAGTTGCCTCCCCTATATACGATGCAATATATATATATATAATTCAATGCAATGTATTAGATACAATATTAGAATCTAAGTGCAACTGCCGACGGCGAGGATTATTAGGAAGCACCCTAAAAGGGAATATAGATATCGCTGGCTAAACAAAAGTTATCTTTACACCTCTTCACTTTATTTTTGAACCATATCTGCGAGTATCTGTGCTTTATCTCTAGCATGATGTGTTCTAAGGCAATGTTTCTAAAATTTTTTGAACCTACAGAAAGTGAGCAAAAATGATTTTTGAACTTATTACACGATGAATAAGTCATTTGGCCTGGACAGCATAAATAAAATAAACAATTTAATAAAATAGGCTGCTGCCGGGATCAAAACTGTGACCGATAGTTCACGCTATCTAAGCAAAAAGATACATTCATCGTGTATTAAGTCATTTCAAATGTAGTTTGAAAGTAATAGAACGTATTTATAAATATTCCTGGTGGATTATATACACATTTCTTAATAATATCATTGTCTGCATTGTGAATCAAATAATGCAGATATGGACAGTGACTGGGCAATGTAACTATTTGTTCGAACATATGGCAGTTATTCGGGCCATCGTCTTACCAGCGGTAGGGGTATTTGGCTCGATGGTTGAGAGCAACACTACGATACGGTATGTTAAAATATGTACATACTTGGCTGCGCTAAGGTCAAACTCCCATGCTTCCTTAAAATCTAAAAAGTAAACAAAATCGAATCCATTTTTCCATACAATATTATTCCAAAACAACATACCCCATTTGAACTCCTTTGAAAAAGAAAATTGTTGGGTTTTTTTTTGTTTTTTTTTTTGCCTATACATCTGTCAGGTTTGGTCATATTTGCATGAATAGTTTTTTTAAAATTCAAATTTTGAGATTTACTCTAGCATCGACTTGCAACGGACACCATTTTTGTATATAAAGTATAAGTCCTTATCAATATCCAAGCTTTGCTTCGTTTCACCCTCCAACTTGGATAAATTGGCCGATTTGATAAGTTCGCGGTCTGAAACCAAACCTGTCAACGTAGATTTCTTCAGTTTTCAAGTTGGTCTGGCTGGCTGGCATTATATATATATATATATATATATATATATATATATATATATATATATCTATATCTATCTATCTATCTATCTATCTATCTATATATATATATATATATATATATATATATATATATATATATATATATATATATATATATATGACGCATGCATACTCAGGACTGAAAATTAAAATATTTACTCCTATGTCTAAAAAAAAACAGTTTTTTTAAAATTCTCTCTCCTACAACATTTTTATTGAGGAGTCAATTTGCAATGTAAGGTCGTGATGAATTGGTCCTGGGTTTGTGTTTGATTGTATTCACACTTGTTTTTTTTTTTTTTTTAGATTCAGGTCATATGAGCTGGCAGTGATGGGATTCAAACTTTAAGTTTTTAAAAATTCTATTTTATCAGTTATTTTTGTGTAAGATTTACTTGAAACTTTGAAAGGTGCTCCTTGATAAGATGCTTGTAACCTAAAATTATCTTTTACTCATGGCCACGTGATGTTTCAATAATGTTCTCGTTTAAAGAAAAAACCTGTTTGTATGTGATGATATATAGTTTCCCTCAGATAAACTTTTCTCCCCTTGGGGTGAAGTTGCAAAGGTTTAGATCGTTGATTGAAGGCATTTTTGTTGGAAGTTCAGGTGTCTATTTTCTTTCTATTTTTAGAATGAAAATATTTGAAAGTGAATATATGAGCGTGTTCACGTAATGCTTTTTTTTACATGATCTGGAATTTATGAACTACCAACGATTTGATTATAGGCAAATGCAATATTATCAAACTGTGTCTGTATGGAAGCTGTGATTAGAAATCACATTCCCTGTTTTTGGGTATATGTTATGCCGAATCGGCAAAATTGCACTAATTAGCGAAATTTATTTAATTTTTGTTTAAAAAAATAAAGTTTGATTTCACTTTGATTCATGAACTTTTGATCGTTAAAAATAGTTGTTTTTGATTAAATCAAAACTACTAATTTATCTATTCGTTATGTTGCTGAAAAGGTCAAAACTACATACAATTATCCCTGATATTCGCAGTTTTTTTTTTGTGGTTTCGATAATTCGTCTTTCAGTCTCGAATGATTGAATGGGATTCTTGTGGGATAGCTTTGTAGCGTACTGCGAAAGACCACATCATTCAAAATACGCTGTGCCGTATAAACAAAACGTAAAACGTCTATGAAATCCTAAATGCAACGTAATAATATTTGTGTTATTATTCTATTTATGCAGACAATATAAACCAGGTTTATGTACAGATTAAACACTCGCGAATCAGTTAGTTGAACGGTATTTCAAGTATTGAATTTTCGTGCTCTAAACATCTTTTTTTTAGTTTAATTAGATGAAGTATCAACAATCATTATCAACATTTTTTTTGCGTTTTTATTCTCTTCATCTTCATCTTATTTTCATATTTTTGTTGTGATTTTTGTTGCACTTTCTTTTCAGACTGGATATTTTTTAAAGCAACAAAAATATTGAAAAAAAAATTATAAAAATGTTTATAATTACTGCAGTAGTTTTATGAAATGTATGGGTTTTATTAATCGATGGTATATATTCTTTTGTTTGCATTTAATTTCTAACGGTATTTTAAAACGTACTGAAATAATTGAATATCTTTTATGAAAGTTTGGTTTTGGTTATAACTAAAAGAAAATAGCATAAAGTTAGCCATAAAAAGGAGAAAAAAAAAACCCCAAACTTTTGCGTACTCAAAGAAGATTTCTGAGGACATTAATACTATTTTACGTTTTTAACTGAAAATTGAACTAAAATTACGATCCCATCATAATTGACGGATCTATCACTAGAAAAATGAAATCAAGTCTTAAAATTTTACCCTATGATGAATTGTATTTATTTTTTTATTTGTACATTTAAAAATTAGGAATGTTTAAGTGTTTGCTTATTGTTTATTATACAAAATTTATGGGTTGGGGGGGGGGAGATGAGTTAGTGGAGAGGTCCACGAATATTATTCGCTGAATTTCGTATTATCGGCCGACTAATACCCCTAACCCTTGCAAATATCTAAGGATAAATGGATTTCTTTCTTTTTATTTTTTTGTAAAAAGGTTTGATTCCATAAACTAGTAAAAAAAATAGTTGTTTAATATCGTTGTTTTGATTAAATATGATTTTGGTTTGATTAAATCTATCTATTGATTTGATTTTTGTAAAGATAGTGAAAACTACCAATTAAACAATAGTATTAAACAAGTATAGTTGTGTTCCAGGAACCATTTTTCCCCCGGAGTTACTGCCCCTGTCCCGTTGTACGCCATGAATCATGGCCTGTTAGAGCTTTATCCTTTTGGTGAAACTTCTACTATCGAGTTTTGACTTCACTTTCTCATGTAATAACAATCACGAATAACAATGACCTGACGAAAAGAACAGTGACGTAGACAAAAACATGACGAATCTTCTCCTACTTCTAAAGCCCAACTCAGGTCGACTTGTATTGCTCAAGTTTGCAAATCCCATTTTCAGAAACTACTAAGGAAGCAGTTGAAATGGGACACATTATTTTGGAATTATATTGCATGAAGAAATGAATTCTCTTTTGATTACCTTTTAGATTTTAATGAAGCAAGGAAGTTTGACCTGAGTGCAGCCGAGCTTATTTTATTCATTCATCTACTTTTGGTCACCCTAAGCAAATTCTTTTCTCATACAAAAGTGAGTTATTTTTGCCACAGACTAAGACCATTAAATACATGTTAAAATAGTTAGTTATTGTTATAAAAGTGAGTTGATGTAATTGACTTGTTTAAAGTAAAGACAAAAAGAAGCAACAAGAGTATTAAAATGACTATAAATGATAGGATGGTACTGGGACCCTGAGTCCAAGGAATTGATAAAAAGCAAAATTTATAAAATTTGATTCCAATTCAGTTGAAGACATACAAAACGAAGAACAACGAGAGGAATAAAAGAAATGTTGAGATTACATTCTTCGGGAAAACAGCATAAAAGGGTATCAATTTGTATTTTTCTCATTTTGCCCCCCACCCAAATCTTCCAGTTCCTTAGTCTTTCAGCGACCCCAAGGGAGCAATAAAGCCCATTTGGGGAATCATTAAATGCCACTCTGTGACGAATCGTGGAAAAATTAGTTATGTCCCTTGGACCATTTCTCCAAGAGTTACTCCCCCTGTCCCACTACGCATAAAATATTACGACCAGTTGAAGATTTTTCCTTACTCAATGCATGATTGATAGAATGTTACTGGGTCTGTGAATCCAAAGAAATAATAATAATGATGATAATAATAATGATAATAATAATAATAATAATAATAATAATAATAATAATAATAATAATAATAATAATAATAATAATAATAAACAAAAAATAAACTATATATATTTAATTTCTAGATCAGTTGAATTTGAACCTAAATTATATAAAATTTTCAGAGTCAGTAAATTTTGATAAAAAGCAATGAGTTCAGAATTGATTGAACGATCTCATCTTTTTATTTTAAAGGATGTTCAATTTTCCTTAGCCGAATCAGGATATTACTCCGTAAATTTTCACCCAAAGGACTCAGAGAGCTGTTATGGTAGAGAATCAAATATACCGAATCACCAATAAAAAATCTAAATAAAAAAGATATTAAAGAATTGGGAGTATATAAACATTTTTAGCTACAAAGTTGTCTGGAAATTGGTAACTTTATCGGATTTTAGCAAGTTTTAGCAACAAGGCAGTTTTAGCTATCAATAACAAACGATGCTGGACAACAACAGTATAAAGAACAAACGCTTTATACGTCATTTATTGGTCAGATTTAATGAGGTCAAACACTTCCTCTTAGGGTTGTTTACATGAACGGAACTGAATAGAGAAGTGGAGAAATAGAAATATGTAGACATAACTAAAAATATAACTGAGATCAACGGATATATGACTGGAAAGTTGTGTCATTCAAGAATGGCTGAGGTCATTAAACAGATTAATCATGATTTCATCTATTTTGTCCTATTTCATTGGACTCAATATGAATTATCCTGGTTTTGGAAATTTGAAACCAATTATGGCTTTGAATTATAAGAAGAGGCAAAAAGATTTTCTGTGCGGTGTTGCCGAAGTCACAAAGGAATTCGTAACAACCATAACCTTTCCTATTTTAATGTTTTCTGTTTTCCCTCTCCTCAGGTATATAAGAGAACCTTGGAATTACGTCATGGAAAAGTACACAACTGAGGAAAAAATTACTAAGTTGATTTTTTTTTTTAGTGGTGTGCAAGTCGTGCAGAGATTTATAACAATCATAACCTCTTCTATTTTGATATTTCTTGCTTTGACTATCCTCAGATATATGAAGGAACCCTCGGGGATTTTTCACGGGAAGGTACACAACTGAGCAACGAACTAAAATGATAGATTTGTACTTTTTTAAGTTTATTTTTTGTAGTGTTGCCAGAGTCTCAGAGGGATTTGTAAAAATCATGACCTCTACTATTATAATATTTCTCGTTTTCCATTCTTCAAATATATAGATGAGCCTATGAGAATTCTCCATGGAAAAGTCCACAACTGAGCAACGAATGGACATGACAGACATTTTTTTTTCAATTTTTCGTCTATGGGTTAGTGCCAAACGTATGAAAGGATTTGTAGCAATCAGAACCCTATCTGTTTTAATACTTTTTGTTTTCCCTCTTATCAAATGTAAAGTGGAACTCTTTGGGATTCATCATAAAAAGTACACAACTGAGCTACGTACTAAAATAATAGATTTTCAATTTTATTTAATCTATTCTTTATGGTAGTTTCAAATTCGCAAAGGGATTAGTAGCAATAACATCTTCTATCTTAAAATTTCTTGTTTTCCTCTCCTCAGATATATGAAGGAACCTTTGGGAATTCCTCGTGAAAAAGGGCAATACTGAGCAATTAAAATGTTTTTTTGTGAGTTGGTGCTAAAGTCACAAATGGATTTGTAGCAGGCATAACTTTTTTTATTTTAATATTTCTTATTTTCCCTTTCCTCAGATATATAAAGGAACCTTTGGGAATTCTCCGAGGAAAAGTTCTCAACTGATTAATGAACTAAAATGATACAATTTTACTTTGAATATCTCTAACATTAACCCAAGGAGCATATTGTTTTTATTAAAACGTACGGATACTGCCACTTGAGTCAATGATTCGTTCTTTGTTTGCACATTTTTGAGAACTGGGTTCCGTTAGTGGATTCCAACGAGGGAAACTTTCAGTTCGAGATGCTGAAAATCATATATGTGTACAGAGGAGTCATCGAAATGTTATGCAGAATATTATTGAAAGGGCAAGAATTTTAGAAGTTGAAAACGGCAGACATTTGAAAGGAACAATTATCCATACATGAGTTAATAAATTCCGCCTTGATTATATATTTCATTCGTCAAAAAACAAAAAAAGAAAATTAAAACTTGAAAAATATGATTGGTTCCAACTCGTTCGCAGCTTTTGTGCAAACCAGTATTTGTTGGAATAGCCATCTTTGAGAGAAACGTCCCTGAAAATGTTACGATTCAAAAATTCACCATTCATTTTAGCAAATATTTCGCAATCATTGCTACTAAGAGAGCGAGCGATGATATTCATTTCTCTTCAAATGAAGCAACTGTAGAGATTGAGAGAGAGAAAAGGTTCTATCTAGTGAATATGATGCGTTGGACCTATTATCTGATGTCTGTCTCTAAAGTATCCAGCCATTTAATAATAACGGAAAGGTAGCCGACCATGGTCAAGGGCACCTTAGTCCCCTTCAAACTACCACCCACTACTTATCTTGCAGACTCCTGTTTGCAAAGTGATCTTTCAACATGATCATTAGCTGTCACACCGTGTTCTCCTTAATTTCGTCCACGGGTTGAAATCTCGATTGGGAAAGTCAGATGTAAGTAGTAGCCGAATATAAACTATATGGGGACTGACACATCTGAGCGATGCGATAATTTCCTCAAATAACGCTGGAAAGGACGACAAGGAAGACTCCATTACTAGCCAGATCATTTTGAATATGACGGTCACACAGTACACAAGTGCATTCAATGGCGTCCAACTACCGACTGAGTAACCTCACAGGTGAGTATCTATTCACAAATAGTTGGTTGCCAACGTACATCAAGGCCATGCAACTGGTTCTCGGGGTATTCAAAACGGCTGGATACACTCCAGACAGACCTCGTGTTCAAATATTTCCATGTACTCTGCTGTAAAAGACAAAAGAGTGTTTGTGATTAAATGAATTTCTATTAATGTTTTTCATTAAATACCAGAGGGTATATTATGTAAAAAGACTCTCTCACATTCGCTGAATGCAATCTTTGTTTACTCGGGAATGATTTGTTCAGATGTAAAGGACGTTGAAACGAGATAAATGTTAATAGAATTACGGAGGTTGGCTGTACGAATAGATTCTAAAAGAAGTTTTTGATCTGCATACATTCATTGTGCCTTCTGTCTTTAGAGACAATGGGACGTTCCTCCCAGGGTGCATCAAGATCCCAGGATGTCCAGTCGTTAGAATTCTCCTTTTGGCCTCGCTGAAGTGGTCCGTAGGAAATCTGGAGCTTGGCAGTGAAAGCTAAGGACGTCAAATCAGGCTTCAGCCTGCCTTGAAGCTTCCATCTTGTTTGAAATCTAAGTATTAGACTGGTTGCCTCCTCGAGGCTAGAGAAAAGAAGAGGTGGATTCGTGCTTTTCCCAAGGGCATTAACGCGAAGTGGACATAAACTCGGGTCGCCGTTTCCATTGTCCGTGCTGTTACCGATTACCCCAATCATACGAACATATATACATGGTGATTGCTTCATCGTGTTAGATGATAACCGTCCCATCACTTCACCTAGTCATCCTGCTTCACGACACTACGCACATTTGGTGACTCCTGAGACCAGCTTCTGACTTGCCAAGTCTAAGGCACGCATAACAGACAAAAGTCAGACAGCTCACAGTATTGATTGAATCTGTAGACGAAATGGCAGTTTTTTGAACTTCACTATGTCTCTTGAGTACAGTGCTCGTCTTACACACATTGCTACACACTGCACAAGTTTTATCATCGGGAAAAAGAGGTAAAGGATTGTTATATGCAGCCTGTTTCGGCGTATTTATGTGTGAGTTACACAGCTTGTCCCTGAAAGAAGAGTACGACGACGGACATCACACTTCCAGTTCTGTACACTCTCCAGCAAGTCCGCAGAAGCTCTTTTGCACAAGGACTGTTTCAGTTCAGCGATCTCAATTCGCCTTTCCTCAAACATGCAGCATTCTTCCTTAGCAGGGCACCTCCATTCACTTCGTTCCAGTGACAGCTCCTCCCAGTTTCCCACACTCATTCGAAAATTCTTGAATTTATCCTTTATGCAGTTCCTGTACCTCTTTTCTGTTGTGGATGGTTTCCAAATTGACCATAGGGAAATCATTTCGAGGGTCGATTATCGCCCATGCATACAAAAAAACCCTGTCCAACGCATCTAATGATATGCGATTCAGTGGTCATACATCCAATTTTCTGAAGCGCTCCAATTTGGTGTTATGGTCTGCCATTTGATATTGAGAATGCACCTCAGTTATTTTTGGTGGAATCTCCTGAGCAGCTTCAGATGCCGACTATGTGTTGTCCATGTGTCAGATAAATACAAGAGAGTCGTCATAACACGTCTTGTAAACACTTACAGTGATCATTACATACATACATACATACATACATACATACATACATACATACATACATACGAAATCTGTCCAAAAAGTTTCCAGCCATTAAATATTAACAAAAACAATCTGCTTGAGACGATGGCAACATAGTTCCCTACGCAGTAGTCCCCTTGGAGACTCATGCGCTTACCACAGCGTTCCCTCTTATTTTCAAAATAAGCCTTCTATCGGAATCGCCATCAACTGCCTCATTCACAGCCCAAAATCTCTATGGGAATACCAGGAAGTCGTTAGGAGCCGAATTTGGACTTCCCGTGGACTGACAGACGTGGATAATGCGATGTTTTGCCAATAAAAGGACCTGCACATAACGTAGATGACTAGCACTGTCATTGTGAATGAAACGGTCACACAGTACACAAGCTCACTCAATGGCATCTTCATTTTTCTGCTATTTGTTTGCTTTGTAAATAGACTGGCTGCAAAGGAGTCAAACTCAACTCCAACTTCTATTCCGACTGAGGATGATTACTGCAACTTTAATATTGTATATATATATATATATATATCTCAAATAATTTTTTTAAAAATCCAGTTTTATCCTGGTTGAGCATAAAATATAAAATGGAGATCAACACAATTGAAAAAAATATTTTCTCAAGTACAATGCATTTGAAAAATTAATCAAATTCAGCTGTCATTTTATGATGACGTGGGTGACAAAGTTAGTTTATGAAAACGTCACAATAGAGACATCAAGATTTGAGTTAATGATAATAATATAAAAACCGGTAACAATTCTTGATCAAGTTATACACGAAAACCAAACTATCACAGGCAGAGCGCTAAAAGCTTTAAGCCAGAAACTAACATCAGGAGACAACACTGATTGCTGCTCTACTCCATCTATTATTCCAATTGAAGATGATTACTTTGACTTTGGTATTGCATACATCGTAAATAAAAACATGAAATATATATATATATATATATATATATATATATATATATATATATATATATATATATATATATATATATATATATATATATATATACTGTATGAAAGTATTTAGTTATAGGAATGAAATGAGCCTTTCCGTGTCTATATGATAACAATTTGTTAATATTCAAGACTAGTTAATTCAACACAGTCAGTAATAGTAATCAGATGCTCATGAGTTCAAATTACTTAAGACGTATGCGAATTTTGAATGTCAATTTACATCCCTTGATTGATATTGCGAGCAGTCTCTGCTGCTCTACGCTCCCATACTAACATATACAGTAAAATTGATCAAATTAGCTCTCATTCCAACTCTGATTTCACAGCCTCAAATAAACCAGAATAAATGCAAAAACGTTCAGCTTGAATAGTAGAACGAGATTCACACTTAAGAATGGGATATCTTATGAACATATATGAATAACACTAGATTCCAAAAGAGGTATCAAAGTTTAAAATGCCAAAAAACGAGATGACTTTTGCACAGTTGTGATAGAGACCTGCACCCAACTCCTAACTAAAAGAATAGGGGGCGCTACAGTACCAACCTGATATTAATAAAACTTATCAACGTTTCACAACATGTTCACGATTCTTTTTATGAACTACCTGTGTATTATTGAAATTGATGGATGGACAGATTGACTGATATATAGACATATGGATGGATAAATACAGTTGAAAAAACAACAGCATGAAAGCAAGAAGTGAGCTGTGATCTTATGAAAACAATCAGATTTTGCCTTGAGAAAAGCAAGAGAGAGAGAGAGAGAGAGAGAGAGAGAGAGAGAGAGAGAGAGGGGGGTAGAAATGAGCATATATTTCAAGTTCTTCGCTAGTAAATCTTACTTGACTTCATGAGATAAAATTTTACTCGCAGGACAGTGTTACAGAGAGGAAGAACTGGAAAACAAAAGACTTATTCTCTTAACATTCTTGTAAAACTTGAATAAGATCGAGTTACTCCTTATCTTAAACCATTTTCAAATGCATACAAAGATATACACACAGAGGAATCCGTATGCATCAGAGTTTGTCTATAATTGACACATACAAATGCTCACACATAGGCATGCATCCTTTCACTTTCCCATCTCGTTGATTATGTGGGGTTATTTACTTCAAAACGTCCGTGAATAACAACCTATCCATCTAATCTGTTTTCCTGACTGTATATGAAAATTCATCATTATGTCGGATATAACCTATCTTTCCAACATTTGATTCCGTCGACAACGTAACCAAGAAAATTAAGCGACGATATAAAAACTACCGGTATAAGCCTATTCAAAAAAGAACCAGAAAAAACTTCATATGATACAGCATCGAAGAAAAAGTTCTTGCGAAAAGCGTCCAGAGGATGTAAGAAAAAAATCTTCTTATCTAAGCAAAGCACAACACCCACAGAGACAGGAAACAATCTCCCTCTAATACCACCTCTCACAGACCCTTCTCATTTTAAATCAAACTTGACTCTTACCTACACAGATACGAACACTTCCTCTTCCGTTCCTATTAAACAACCAAACAACGCCATCGACCTCAAAAATGTAAACACAAAGTTTTTTGTGAACTGCAACAGAGTTTTTTTTCTGAAAAAGATGGCTGGCGACCGTCAAAATGCATCGAAACATGTCCACAGGATAATACAAAAAAAAAAAATGAGTTGTACACCAGCTTCCTCTTAAGTTTTTTCTCTTCCTCTTCTAGTTGTCTCTTTCATCAACATTCTGTTGGATCACCTCACATCCACCATTCAAACATATATATATACAGTAGACCCATTCCATTCGCAAAGATTAAGGGCGCCAGGGGCACGAATGCACTAAATGCGCAAATAAATTTTGCTGATCCCCCCAAACCCTTTCCGGTTCCACAAAACCCATAAATTCTGTGAAAAAGCAAAAATGAGAATTTTGGGTGGAAACAGTTATTTGTGCCTTTGCATTATCAGCGGCTGTTTAGCTCAATCCTAAGAGCAACGCCTCTTTGAAGCATCTTCCCTATCGGTCGCAGTTTCGATTACTGAAGCAGCCCGATTTTCTTTAATTCTATCAACGCTTTCTAGGCTGAGTGATACATTAACCGTGTAGCGGCAGGAGATCATTTCAAACAAGAGTTCCAAAATAATATAATTATATATATATATATATATATATATATATATATATATATATATATATATATATGAGCAACCTGATGACATTTAGGCTCGATCTTTAAAAATATATTTATGAATTCTTTACGTCTATTTTCCACGTGTATGGTATGTTCCACAAATTTTGATTAGACAATCCTACTTCCCCCCACACATATATATATACAAATATAAATATAATTTCTCATTAAATGCAACAAAAATGCTGACGCAATTGAATGCAAAGACGCAGCTCTTCAAATGCAGAGAAGAGGAAAAGCGTTTTTAATTAACATTCCCATCAATTCATATGTTTGATGATTTGCATATAACAAGATTTTAATTAAAGACTTCATGCCAGATTAATCATTTCATCAGAAAATTACAATCTCTAATGTTATATCTCAACACATGCTCTCGTCTGTATGACACATTTATCAAGTCGGATAGTGTACGAGCACCAATGGAGGTTGATTTGGAGCCTCATCCTGAACAAAATTATAAAGGAGAAACTGGCAGCCCTCTCGAAGTCAGGACACAGGAAGCCATAATTAAAGATCAGATTAAAAAAAATCTTGATTGGCTGGCCAAATCCCAAGAGAGGTAGTCGAAAACTATCATCTCTGTGAAGAATTACTGACTATAGAAGAGAATTGCCGTTGGAAACTTAGAAAAAACAAAGAAGCAGCGTACATCAGCATGTCGACTGAGTGTATGTCAGACAACCCTACTTGACTCACGCTACTCAACTGGGACAAGGTATGGAAATCCAAGCTTAAAAAAACAATGGAAACAACATCAGAATCCTACGGTATAAGCGTTGCTACTGTTGGAGAAAAAGAAATTCTATCCACCACCATCACAAAATGAATTGGCCAGAACAACGTGTAAACAACTCAATAAGGAATTCAATAATCCAAAATACATTTTGAAGATAATCAATACTTCTTAACTTTTATTTTTGTCCCATCCTTGCTTCTTCATATAAAAAGTGAGAAGACAAGTTTAAAAGTTACTGACTATTTCAATTTCTCCTGCGTATCAAAATTTACACTGGGAAGAATATTTTAGTTTGATGAGAAAATTTTCAGCAAATTTTCTTTTTGAAAAAAAAAAACGAATAATGCAAAAACCCTGTCGTTCAAATTCACCTGGACGCAGATATATCGTCGTATTAACAGAATGACAACATATCTTATGCATGTTTATATGCATACAAATGCAAATATTAACACAGGAAGATGGATGCGCTGATGCGTCTATTTGTTGTAATTTAAACAAGTTCCAGCAATAATATAACCCACCCTCACACAGTCATTAATCTATATTGAAAGCACATACGTTCCTGAGAAAAGTATAACTTACAAATGGATATTATATAATAGCGGGTATCCAGGTATTGCAGTGCTTTGTATTCGATAAGGTATATATATATATATATATATATATATATATATATATATATATATATATATATATATGTGTATATATATATATATATATATATATATATATATATATATATATATATATATGTGTGTGTGTGTCCGGAATATGTATGTGAGCATGTACTACGAGCTATAAGGTTACGCTATGCGGAAGTGTTTTGATTTCTCTTGTGGTTAAATCCGATGAAAGTAATCAAATTTGCTGATTTTGCAATTTAAAAAAGAAGAGAAAAAATTGTTTGATATGGAGGATAATGGTAGAGAGAGGTCTGCTCTCCTAAACAGTCGTCTGAGTTGCCAAAACCATTGGCCTTATCTACATCTACCAAGGGCACACGGTGGTGTCATCAACGAGGAAAATACTACATGTCGGTATCAGCATCAGTTTCTACTTTGAACCTCAAAAAGTCAGAGAGAAAGGAGGAGAGTAGTGGCCAAGCCTGTGGCACAAACTCAGTTATCTATTCAAGGAAAGAAACAGTTGTCACCAGGAAAACTGAAGGCTAAGATCGTCATCTACAATCTCATCATCAACCCGAAGAGCGTCATCATCATTATCATCAGCATCAGCGACCTTTTGGCGCCCGTCATTGGAAATACACCATACCAAAGATTCGCAAAGCTTCTCCATCATGGGCGTCGCGAGGCCAAAACTTTATGAACTCGTCTAGTTCTTCGCACCATCTTATTTTTTGCCGCCTACAGTTCCACTTGTGATCTCTGGGGATCCACATTGTGAGCTGTGATGTCTAACGGTTGTTCGATATTATTGCAATATGGCCAACCCATTTTTATTTGAGTTTCTAATGGATTCTAATGGATTTTATTATATCTCCTGATATACTGTACTGTCTTGAGAATCAATCTTTTGGTTAGGTTCCATATTTCAGCTTCATAGGTGACTATCGAAGGATGCTTAGTGGTATGGCCCTGTTTTTAGTACGGATCGGGTTTTTTTCCAACAAATAAATACAAAAGTATGCTCATCAAACAATACAGACCACCATTACACCACTTCTGGCGCCAATGCGAATGTATCAAGCAGCAACACAGTATTTGGCTTCACCAAACAAGACGCTACAGTAGGTAAAATGGAAGCCCAATAAGTCGATATAAAATTATGCAGCAACCACAAAGCGAACAATTACAAGGAGTTCATTTTGGAGACCTAGCTGATGATTATCCTCGAGGTATTTTCTCAAAGAACGTCAGGAAACAATTTCTTCAAATGACACCAGACATTACGACACAGAAACTGGACAATGCCATCAGGCGAGTCATTGAAAAAGCTTTAATGGCAGGAAAAGTTTTCATTCGACATCTGGTCAGGATTAAGTGTTAGGTCATTGGGATAATCTCACCCCCAATACCCATGAAAAGCCCTGCCGGAAAATTGTAGATAGAGAGATAAGGACCCAAAACATTGAAGCTGCAGATAGGATAAGTGGGGCGCTGGAAAAAGAAGATAACCCTGTACGGAGTCTCTTATAGATATCAGTCTATGTTGGATGTGATAATTCAAAAAATTATTTTCGCGCTGGTCAGACTGCCAATTAAAGAAAAACAAATTACAAAAAAAAAAATATGCAAAGAATGACCAAAATACAAAAAAATACAAAAAAGTGATCAAAATAATACCAAAGAATGTGAAAGTTTGCCTGCGATGATTCAGCATTTTTTTTTTTTTTTTTTTCTTTGCACTGCCCAAACACAAATTTAGTGCGAAAAGCGCAAAATTGGCAACACTAGTTGGAACCTATTTCATGTTGTTCGGGAACGTAAAGGAGGTCATATTCGTTGTTGGCTACATCGAAACATTGCAGAGACTTTAACGTCTTTGTTTCCGTGAACAAAAAGGCTTTCAATGAGATCCTGAACGTCATCCATTGCCGTAAACGTAGAATAATCACCTCTCTTGTTATTACACTGAATCCAGGGGTGAATATCAATCACATACATCGAACATTATACAATGGAAATTTCAGATCGAAATTCAGTTTATAACTTTTCAGGCTATGTATTTATTTATCTACGTTCGTAAATAAATAACTTCAATATATATACGTGTGCGTGTGTGTATGTATACATATATACTTCATTCTCCGACATATATGTGAATGAATGTTTGAAATTCATATATATATATATATATATATATATATATATATTGAAATATATATATATATATATATATATATAGATATATATATATATATATATATTGAAATATGTATATATATATATATATATACATACATACATACATACATACATATATATATATATATATATATATATATTGAAGTCTTAGAATATGTATATGTGAAGTCATGATATACATATATATATATATATGTACATGGTGTGGTGGGGTTAGGTGTGACGCCACTTAAGATGCTTGTCGCCGCACAGTCTATTTCACGTGTCACAAACCTCGCGAAACTAACCAAGACAGAGAAACCTTTGATAAGTGAAAGCCGGACAGGAACAGCTGATGCAACAGCCAGCGTAAGGGCAATACTTCTATTCTTTCTTTAATCTAAGACTCCCATAAGGACCATTTACTTAAATCTAGAAATGTGTATGTCCCTTGAAATCTTTATATATGTATACGTATGTCTGTGTACAAAAAGTTTTTGTGCTTCCCATTTACACACAACCGTTCCAGCGTTTGCAAATATGTGAGGGGAGGAGTAGGTACGACAGTAGATATATGTATATAAATGTGTTAGTGCTTTGTCCATTCAGTCAGTATTTCAAAATCTTCTCATGATAAGGAAATGCTTTTCGAATCTCGAGAGTGTTAGGTGAGTCAATACTTAATAATTATATATATTTTTCTAATTAAATACTTAGAATGTCTAGAATGCTGTGTACTAATGTAGAAAAAACCTACCTATACTTGTGTGTGTGTGTGTGTGTGTGTGTGTGTGTGTGTGTGTGTGTGTGTGTGTGTGTACATGTGCATGCGTGTGTGTGTACGTACATGTGTGAGTGTGTGTGTACGAAGATATATAAGATTCCTGATGTAGTGTGACATTTAGTAAGTTAGTCTCTAAAACTGCTCGCCCGTGTAGCTAAATCCTCGCTAGGTGCTCCATTGTAGTAGTTTGGTGCCTGTCCAAGCGATTTCAGTTCAAGCAGAGCTTAAAAAAATGTTAAATTCGTGGCTGCAATATCTGCTTATTTCCCACTTGCCCCAGTGATTTGGGTTCTCGCCTGGTGAAAGCTCAGACTTCGAAGCTCAGAATTTTCGAAGCAGGTAGGCACTTCCCACTAGAAATAACGCTATCTTTTCATCTCCATTTCCCTATATTTTGACTTTTCTTGTTAAAGCTTAATAGATGAAATGACACGTATATATATATATATATATATATATATATATATATATATATATATATATATATATATATATATATATATATGTATATACATATATATATATATATATATATATATATATATATATATATATATATATATATATATATATATATATATATATACGTGTTATTCTATTTATGCTAATGAGTAATGAATAACTTACCTTAAAACTTAGTTTCCACCATATCCTCACAATGGGTTTTGCAGATAAAGAATTGCGGCAAAAGTCCTTTCTCCATTTGTTCCAAGTGCAGTTAAAGTTTCCCAAACATTTACTTATCGTCTATATATATATATATATATATATATATATATATATATATATATATATATATATATATATATATATTATATAAGTATATTTATACGTTTGAATATTCATATATATATATATATATATATATATATATATATATATGTGTGTGTGTGTATTTATATATTAACATGAATATATTTATGTATCTATATTATAGATGTATACATACGTAGCTATATTATATCTCATATATATATATATATATATATATATATATATATATATATATATATATATATATATATACATATATATATCATATGGATAAGTGTGTGTTTACATATATATATATAAACTTATGTATGTATGTATCTATCTATTGATATGTGTGTATATATATATATATACAAACTTAAGTATCTATCTATCTATCGATATGTATATATATATATATATATATATATATACATACATATACATATGTGTGTGTGTGTGTGTGAGTGTTTGTGTTTGTGTGCATGCATTTTGACATTGTGGTTATTTTGACATTTTTGATCATCCATTCTTCTTTGGTCCAATAAGATGCGCTTTAGTCAGTGGGCTTTGTCCACAAGTGGGTTACAAACACTGACTCAATACCCACTTGATCTTTGAAGTTGAGTTCAAAGGCAACAGACCCCCTACCGACAATAAATATTTTTTAACATCATAGTAAGGAAAAAATTAGTAATGTTTTTTTTTTATTTTTCAAAATGCTGTTAAATAATCAAATCAGCTAATGTTTATGCCCTCGTCCATTTCTACAAGGGCAACTTTGAAAAAAAATTTCAATTACAGGGTTTGATTTTTTCTGTCGGCAGGCGTGAATCATGACTTGATTTGAATTTATTTTAGATGACTGAAATTGTCAGTGAAACAGTTATTAAACCTTTTTAACTACGCAAAAGTATTTTTTTAGTTTTTACGACCAAGTTTTTGCTATTTTTTGTTACAATTAAAACCAAAATTAAACTTCAAAAGAAATAGTTAAATCATTGCAATACACGATAAAATGTTATACAAACATCCGTCCACAGTTTTTATCCTCACCAATTAACAATATAGATATAAACAAAAGTTTCCTATTTAAAAAAAAACAGTTTTTCTTTGTTTTTCCTAGAAAGAAAAAATGCATAAACTTTTGACAAAATGAATAATAAACCAAATTTTCGTTATTTCTAACAATCGTAAAGCCATTTTTGATTACAGCAAATTAATAATTCAAAATAATTCTGCAGTTAAAAATCTATCAAAAATAAATTATTCATTATATAAAAATGATAAACAAATAGTTACATTATCGCTCAACTAAACTGCACAAAAAATTTCATACACTTTGCTTTGAAAACAATGAAAAATACATTATTAACACTTTATCAACCATTGCATTCAACATTCAATCTTTCTTTAGTGGGATGAAGGCGGGCGGCTGATGGCAAATTCAAGTCGGATGGTGGACCTTATGCGAAATGATCACTGTTGTTCTTTTTCAGACATCCGTGATTTTTACAATTTGACTTAACTTTTTCCTTCAATTCACCTGCATAAGATGAGTGATTGCCGTATTCAAGAAAAATGATATGATGATTATCACAGAAAGGGGGGAAATTATTGCTTTTGAAAACTTCATTTTGCAACTCTGGAATAGCTTCACTACTGAGACACCGTATATAAAAAAGGAAAGTAAAGCAAATTAGATTTCCGTAGAGATATCATAAAATTGATTTACGCCTGGGTGGTGGGGGGTACGCATGAGCCCTCCCTCGTTCCCGGTGGGCCTGCACACATAGATTAAAAAAAAACAAGCAGAAGAAGTGAATTATATTCTATATAGATTTCATGAAATTTAAAAAGGTCTGCTCCATCTGTTTGGTCTGCATAACAAGTTGATAAGAAATTAGTTGTCTTCCTTAGCTTTGAACATACCAAAAATGACCAGACCCTAAATCAGGGATCAGCAACTTTTTGTGAAGGCCCTACTTTTTATTTTTTCTTAGTTTTGCCCATGACCCACATTTATATCATAACATATCTTACACCTAAAAACTTGTACTTGAGGCCAGTGAATCTTAAATGGTTACTCTGTTAGAGAGAAGTAATATTAAAATCTGCTTAAAGTGTTTATACCTATTCATATATTTACACATAGTCAGTTTAATAGCAGTTGATTGATAGTTATCAGAAGAACAAGCATCATCAGTATGAAGTGCTTGGACATGCCTATAGTAAACAAATTACAGAATTCAATATTTACGTAAGTAATAATAGATAAATCGTGGCACAGTAAAAGCCAGTAATTGCTCAATGGCCCAAGAATACTCAAAATTTGAATTTATCAGAGAACATTTCAATGGTCCGTTTGTGGGTCGCGGTTCACTATTGCCGACCCCTGCGCTAAATTGACCTTTAGATGTCACCAGAGGTCATTAAGAAACGCTATATCATACTGTCAGCCCTTCATTGTGAGAGTGATTCTTTAAAATTACGGAGAGCATGTATACTTTTTTTTAATTAAACTTTCTGTGGTACCAGAAAATCCTGTATTCCTGATTTAAAAGTAAATTGCTATGCTGCCCAGAGAGAGAGAGAGAGAGAGAGAGAGAGAGAGAGAGAGAGAGAGAGAGAGAGAGAGAGCATATGTGAGAGAGAGGGAGAGTGCGTGTGTGTGCGTGTTAGAGAGAGAGAGAGGGAGAACAATGTGTGTATATAATTATGGTCTCTAGGGAATTCTTCTTGAGTGTGAAAACAGTGGTCGTTTTCTTCAATCAGACCATTCAATATTGCATAACCCAGATAGACTCATTTGTAACACAGTATCCTCATTGTCAGATGACCTAACATAATTCTTGCCTGACATTTATAACATCTGTGAATAATTAATTAAACCACGTTACATTCGTGAATAAAATACATTATATACTATCAATTTAACGTAACATATTTGAATTGCTTAATGGATTGACTTTCATATCTTACTTGTCAATAAAAAAAAACAAGAACCAAAAGTTCAATGAGACGTCCGAAATAAAGTGTAAACGCCATTATTGCTGGATCACGTAACCTTGAGAAGATAATTTTGGGTATGAAGCATCTTATCAAGGGACACCATTTTTGTCAAATCTCGTGTAAATCTGACTTGAAATAGCTGAGAAAATGGATTCTAAAGCATAAGGTTTAAACGCCATTATAGCCAGATCACGTGACCTTGAGGAGATGATTTTCGGTAAGAAGCATCTTATCAAGGGACGCCATTTTTTTATCAATTTTTTTGTGAATATGTTTGAAAAAAACAAAAAAAAACAAAACAAAAACAGCACCGTTGCCTTCGATGTCTGCTATGCGAAAGGGAAGGGCAATAACGAAGATAGTTATTATTCGTCAATATCGATTATTCATCCCATCTTCACTTCATTCATACTGAAATTATTCTGAAATCGGACCGTCCATGGAATGCCAGTGCCTTTTTTATGGGTTTGTTTCACATCCTGCTGATATTGAGCGATAATGATTGTAGGTGGCGGCCGGCAACTCCGAATGGACTACCCGTCAGTTTCACAGGAAAAATATGATAAAAAAAAACGATCCAAGCCCGTTTTTATATTGTGACCACTGAAATATTTCTACATATGAATCACTTTATCAATCACATCTCCTTATATAAGATCAGTAGAAAGCTCTCGGTCACACTGGCAGCTCTTGATGTAAGAGTGATTCATTCTACAAAAATACGGAGAGCATCCATTCTTTATCACGAAACTTTCAATGGTCCAAAAAACCTTAGGTAATTGTCCGGTATTGATTCACCAAAAAGTGTGTCTATATTTTGCCCGGGTGATAACCAGGATATTCGCTGCTAATTGAAAACGAAGATACACATTATCATTTAATCATTTATTTTCAATTGAAAGAAATTGTTGTCTGGTTTATTCAAATCTCCTTTTTCACCTCAACGCATTTTATTGTTGCTGTATTTTTCTATTTATCACAAAAAATAAGCCATAAGCTTAGTCATAACCCTAAATATAACGGTTGGAACATCTGGACTATATCAGCGAATGCGAGGATTCCAGTTGGAATGAATCAGTGTGAAATAATGATAATTCCTCATCTCCCAAATTCAGACAGAAATTCTGGCAATATTCGGGAAAAATGAAACAATGATTACTGTCAATCATTGTGTGTAACATCGTCAGACTATTTTCCTCGTTATTTATGTTCAACCTTTCGGCCATGTAACGTATGGTCTTCTTCTTAGTTCCAGAATGTTGGAACCGTTCTCAGAGTGAATGCTTCTTTGAACTTGACACGTCACATCCTTTTTTTGTATATCACAATTGCGTTTTCAGTGACAAGTTGCTCCTCTTGCGTTGGATTGATCTGATTTGTTTTTTCCGATATGTCTTTTCGAATTGAATGATTACTATCGTGATTTAGCGCCGACTGCATTTGAACACGTATAGAAGCACTGAGTTTTTTTTACTTTCATTATCACTGCCCTCTGATTTATCGCTACTCCTGCTCTTCTAAGTATTCCTGACGGTGGGGAAAATTAAGTGAATATTCACTAAATTTAAAAAAAATGTTGACCAAGAATTTGATTTAGGAAGGTTCAGCACTCGTTTCTTATAATATGCATTTGAAATCAGAAAGGATTGGTTCGTCGGTGGTCAGGAATTAATGCAATCGTTAGTGATAGAATAAATATATGTATAAGTCTACGTGCTTTTCATTGACTGCATCGAAAGTGTGCACGTTTGATAGTTTTTGTTGGCCATACTTTACAGAGAACATGGAATCTTTTAATACTAACGGATGATAAAACCAAATGGATATATTCAATCGTTCAGAAGCTCTTTCTGGAGCCAGCCATTCCAGTGGTTGGTTTTCATCTTGCGTGATTCGGTTGGTGATCACTTTGGTAAAACGTTTGTAGATACAATAGGAAGGCTTATAGGAATGTGGTTGTTTATATCCTTTGGGTTCTCTAAAGTGATATCAGCTCACCCAAACTCTCCATAACCTGCCTCAAAACGATCTTCTGAAACCTGGATTGGGTGAATAAAGAAATCAGAATAGACAGCTAATACTTAAGTAACCTCAGATTTGCTTACGACATCGTCTTTTTTGTTGAGAATCTTCATGATCTCCAATGCTATACCAACTGACTGGATAAAGTTTGCCTTCATGCAAGCTTCAGTAAAACAAATGTCACGTACCACGAACATGTTGAGGACAAAAACAAAACAATCAAAATCGAAAATGCGAAGCCGAAAAAAGTAGACCACTATATCTACCCAGGACCACAAATCTCCATGAAATCCTCAGAAGAATATCAAGCGAAGAATCACTCTAGGTTGGCAAGCTTTCGGTAGAGCAAGCTCGATCTTAAAGAACAAAAAAATCCCAGTAGCTCTAAAAAGATGGATATAAAAGCAAAGGATCATTACAATAGTCACTTATGGAGCTGAATCATGGAATCTACCCAAAGGGATTGACCCTCAAATTGAGGACCATGCAACATGCTTTGGAGAGAATCGTGAGAGTCAAGGATATAATAGAATCAATTTGAAAACTGGAATGGCGATGGACTGGCCATGTCGCAAGAAAGTCAGTCAACGGCTGGATATCACGACTCACAACGTGGATCCCAAGAAATCATATGCAATACTGTGACCGGAAAAAAAAAAAATAAGACGGCGTGACAAACTAGGCAAGTTTAGAGTGTATTAGATCCGCGAGGCCCGTGATGGAGAGGTCTGGCGAATCCCGGGAAAGGCTGACGCCAAGGAGCTGCTGATGATTTCATTTTATATCTATCACGAGAATTGATTTTAAAAAAGAATAAATAATTGCTCATTTATAACAAAAGAAAAGAACGTTTCACTGAAAGTTGAACAGCAGACCTATTTTTTTGCTATCACGAGAACTGATTAAAGAAAAAGAATAAATGACGTCACTTATCAGGGAACAAAGTTGGACACATCTGAAACATTTAGAACGTCTTGACATTGTCTGGTAGTTTGCAAGCTAGTCTCGGCGCTCATTATCACAGAGCATGTACCTTAATCATCGTCTCACAATTGTCTCATAGTTGCTTCCTCGTCCCAGACTAAAATTAAGTAGTCCATCCTGCTTCAGAAATTTGTACCTTTAGTACACGATAACGTCTTTGCTTTTAATCTGATTAACACAGAAAATCTGGGAAGGGTCACGCTCTGCCCTGTGGGCAACTGCTCTGGTTTTTTTTCCTTCGGAGGGATTAAGAACTGTCCTTGATGAAACGGTGTCAGCATAATTGTAATTCTAAGTCATATGCACCATTTTGGATACTTGTTAGTCATTGTCAACTTTCTCACGCGTCCACATTTATAGAGTACCAGGTTAGAAACAAGCTATTACAGCTTCTGTAAAACGTGAGGGATTTTCTAGTGGATTCGCGACTTTTCTGACTGTTTCAAGTTGAATTAATTAAAAAATCCAGTTCAGGTCTTTAGGTCGATCCAGTGAACGATTGTTACTCCACCACCACCCCCTTGAGGTTACTGGGGAAGGTCGACGGCCAAGGACGTAGAACAATGATTTAAAGGCTCGATACTCTCTCTCTCTCTTTCTTTCTGTGACCTTCTTTTGATACAAGTATAAATTTTCTCCAAAAATGAATGAAAAAAAACAGAACAACCTTTCACATTTGGTCAAGAATGCATCTGAAAATGTTTACATTTGCATTTGTTTATCCTTAATTGCATTTATTTTGGTTCTTTCTTCTTCTTCATCATCATCGTCATCATCATCATCATCATCATCATCATCATCATCATCAGCTGCAGCAGCAGCCATAAAAAGGACTTCTGTTGGAAAATGGCCTCTTCCATCTCCTTCCATGTCCACTGCGATTGTGCTAACATTCACCATATCTTACTAGCGAACTTTTCTATCTCATCTCTCTAGCTTGTGCCCAGTCTTTCCCTACAGTGCTTACTATCCTATTTGGCACCAGGCGATTAGTCATTTTCTCCATCTGCTGCCATCTCTTCTTACAAAGAGTCCAGCCCATCACCGTTTTTGTTTAATTATTTGTATGACATCCTTCACTCTTGTCCTCGCTCTCATCCATGTTAGAGAGTCATCCTTAGCATTGCTTTTTCCATGACTATCTGTGTTGGTTCACTAATTGTTATGGTTGCTAACAACTGGGTATCGATGAAAAGTCCTTTGCTTAAAAGTTCGTAAGTAATTCTTGGTTACTAGCAACTGAAGCAACAATATGGACAGATATGGACGTAAGGATGGTGCACTTATCGTTGAACTTATGGTTCTTGTTTTCATATCAGAGCCTTTGTCATCAGAGGTGGGTGAAACAAGGATCTTATGCAGCTAAGTTCTTTCAATTATTGAAAGAATTAAACATTTTGAGTAAATATTTTTAATCAGTGAAACATGTGTACATTAGTGACGTATGGTACTTCATATCTTGAGTGTGCTGTGTGCTACGGATGCACAAGTACGTAAAAATATATCAAAGTCTATAAAAAGAAACGTACTATTCAAAAATAGTGAATAGAGACATTTAAAATGATATTAACATCATAGGGACTACATTTTAATGCAAAGATTCATGTGAGTCCCAATAATTATGCAGTTTCTGTGGTGTCGCCAGCGTTCAGTACCAGCCTCATAATATTTGGCTAATTTTTCCAAACAATATATAAGCACCATAAGATGTTCATTTTTTAACAGAGAATTAAAAAAAGGCCCGTCAGTTTAACCATACACACACACACATACACACGCACACACACACACACACACACATATATATATATATATAATTAATGTACATAATTATGATTATTATTTGATAATTGAGTCATATATATATGTATATATATATATATATATATATATATATATATATATATATATATATATATATATATATATATATCCTAGGTACTATTTAATTGCAAATCACGTCATACTACATGAAGTTTGTTATCTTCTATTGGGCATTATGTAGTCACTAGTATCAATTGATTTTACAGCTTTAAACGGTAAATATACATTAAATCTATAATCTTTTTCATTTCAGTCAATTATTTCCGAATATCTGTTAATGTAATCTATGTAATTATCCGTGGGGTTTATTTTGATGTTTCACACAGAATTTGATATTATAGTACTATGTATGAATTTACCTTGTTGGGATCATCAGTTATTTACCATGTAACCATTTGGGGGATTTAAAAACAAAACAGTTATAGTAACATGGCTCCCAAGTAGATGTTGATCAAACACCACCTCCCTTTCAGCTATGATTTTAACTTACAGCGTCTGTCATACTATATGCAGTTTGTTATTTCATAAAAGGCAGTATGATAATGTATTGTAATGGATGTTATTTTACATTAAGCATTTTTTTTAAACAAAGCACTTACCAATGTAGTTTACCCAAAAATCGTTCAAGTTCAGCAACAAACGGGACACGATTTTCGTCTCACTCCTATCAAACGTTCACCCATGAGAATATTAAATCCGTTGTGTTGGTTTTAATTTCGGACTGCATGCAAACCAACTTATGATATCTTCTTTAAGAATACTTGTTATAATATAAGAAAAACTCATTCGAGTTGATTCTCTACCAACAAACTCAACCAAAGAAATTGACAAAGAATTGGTTTATTTTTGCATCTAATAACCATGGTCCCAAATTACAAGCAGTTATCATTTATTTATTTCAGAAGTATCCAGGGCGTTTCCATGAAAATAAATTCAAAGCAGTAATTATCAATTCGTTTTAATACAATTGAAGGCGTTACAATGGAAGTGAATTCCAAAATGAAATCAAAGCAGAAACTATTTATTCATTTTAATACGATTTAAGGTGTAACAAATCATTGAGATATGTACCATAATATATGATGAAAACAATACCAACATTACCGTTGTGTCACGCTAGGTTTCGGGTTAAAATTTGGAATTGTTTTACGATCATTGTTACGGGTAGTGTTAGGGTTAAGAGATGGTGTTAATTCATTCTAGACCACGGCCATCAGAGTACGAGGTGCGAAAATGAAGCATCTTGCTAGCTCTTGATGAGGGACCGCGCTTCTTATTAGGGACCACATTACTTATTTGTACTGACCCCTGTTTTGAGAAGCCTCAGAGTGGATCAAATAGTAAGGAAGTTACACTATTTGAATGATGTGTGCAGGTGTAGCATCAGTAATACAACGTAGAGTACTGTAGTAATCAGAATGACATCAAGTGTCCCATCTAAAACATACTGCTGCGTCAAAGGGACAGTGACTCTGATGACAGCATAATTTGCAGGGGAGAAGAACAGGAAGTATTAACGGTATGAGGAACAATTTTCTGTTGCTTTTGATATCCGGAGTGCATAGCAATGGCTTGTCAGATGAAGACCAGTGGTGGTGGTAGTGGTGGTGGCACTAATAGAGGCAGCCAAACTGAAGGTTGTGGTTAGAGAGGGCATGGGGTGCCCCTGATAAAAAGTGGATACGTGTTCTTCCCAGCCGAATCATACACGCGTAGTCATCTAATTTAAGCTCGCTCACTAGCTAAATTTATAACGTTCACTCTCTTTCTGGCCAAGGGGCATATTATACCAAGCCGAATGCTCCTAGAGATTACACCACACAAACAATTAAATCTACTTTCTTCACGAATAAGTACGTGCGTATCCATGCTGTTCAGTTATTAGTAAACAGTGAACCACAAAGGAATTACACCTGGTCGTTTACATCTCTTGGAATTTACAAGGACAGTTTCACTGAACTTATACATATATATATATTTTTTTTTATTGTTATTATTACCAACGGATTTTGATCAGGTGAGTAACACTTTAAATATTAGGAGCGGTGACGCAAGATCCGACTTCTCTCGGCGCAAATCTTTTAAAGATTATTATGTAGACCTTTTAGGATTAACTTTTTTTTTAAGAAAGATTTTTCTTGGTTTTCCAGACATGTTTCGCCCCAGAGCTCCAGCGCCCCCAGCTTCTGTAGGTTCCATGCACCGCCTCCGATTTAGAATAGCATTGTGATCACTATCATTTTATTTTGTTATCAATTATAATCCACCTTGTCATCAGTTTTATTCCATCTTGTCATTTTTGCTTTTTAGGTGCAGCATTTTACCGATAGTTATTTTATTCCTGGTTTTATTCCATCTTATTGTTGATGTTATTGGAATGAACGTTTTCATTATCACAATTGTATTATTGTTTTTGTCTTCAGCCATCTTATTGTTTTTAGATAATGCATTTTCATCTTCATTTTTCCTGCTTATTTCCACTTCGTCTCATTATTGTTTTATTCATCACTGTCTGACCGTTAGAGCTATCAACTAAGTGAAGACGACATCCGTGAAAGACAGGCTGGGTTTGAATGCAGGTTCGGGTCTCGTCATAAATTACTTCTTTAGTTCCGATTCCGAGCTTTCTGCTTCTTGGGGTGGAAGAATGTATCGGCAGGAAGTGAAGTGATAGAAAAAAAAAGAGCAAAATTAACAGGTCTGGTTAGTCACCTAATAGAAACCGTCAAGTATCCAAAGTCTGTGTCGTGTTGGACGTGATCAATAAAAATATTGCAAAAGTGGGTGATCAATGAGTACGTTAATTCTTTCACCTTTTGATGGATAGTGATCACCAAAAGTCTGACTTTTCGAAAAAAAAACACAAGCATACACAAAGTGAAGGATCAATTTAGCATAAACATACTTTGCAAACTGGCCCCCTATAAAGTATCATGGGGAGATTTTGAGAGGAAAACGGAGCAAAATGTTTGTTGACTTAGTGAGGAGTAAATGTTCAAATTTCCAGCCTTCTAGCTCCATTGGTGTGGTCTGCATGCATGATACATATATTCATAGCCAGCCAGAACAAATTGAAAACTTATATTGACAGCTTTGGTGACAGTTTGGTTGACTGTTTTTAATGGGATTTGTGTGTTGGATAGTTGTATATTTCTTACCGGTGTCCCTGGTTAGTGTTCAAACCCAGATAAGGACCAGGATTTCGAATGCTGATGTTCGGGGCAGGTAAGCCTCATTAATTGGATGATCGACTCAACACAGTCTTCCTTAACCCATTTGCCGTATCTCGTACTAAGCTAAGTTTAGTAACTAAAGCCAGTTTGGTGGGCTCAATGCTAGATCAACTATGTCACTAAAGTAGCAATTTCAAGGTTCTCATATAGTCCAGTCAGTCGGTGCAAATATTGCCTATGTGGTGATAAAAGCACGAACTTTAGCTCAAATATTTTTCAATGGGTAATAATCAATATCTGACAGAGACATTCTCAAACTGTCCGTCCATGGCAATGGTTGCTATGGAATCTATTCTCCATAGCAACTGCTGAAAATCAGTTCTTCTGAATTTTCGCAGCAATAGGTTTCTCCAATATTTCTCTTTGTAGTATTTGGCTTGTTAAATGACAAACTAAAATTCTACCAGAATATGACCACTGGAAAGGTATAATTTTCATGATGGCATACAAGGCCTCATTATGGACATTCTCCATAAGTTAAAGATGTTTTCATACAACGGTGCACATAATACAGAACAATTTAAAGATCCTGCAACATTTAATCCCTTCAATTCTCACCCTGCAGTCAAACTTTTCACAAAATTTGATCGAAATTCATTTTGATCCATTCGGAGAAACTGATATAAGTACGTACAGAAAGGTTTTGAAGAAAAATCTCCGACAAAAATGAAAAATATCTCTCAATTGAAGATTAATTCCTAAACCAAAACCAAACTTTCATCACATCATTGTTGATGTGTGTGTATCCGTCCATCATATTTCATTGACATTCATTGAGAACTATTGGAGATATCGTATGGACACCCATAAGCTGATACAGATATGTATAAAACAAAGAAAAAAACTACAACAAATATAACTCAATCAAAAACAAATTCCTGGGCCCATCCTAAAATTTAATCATTCCCCCTCCCGCTTACCTTTCCACGAAATAATTTGACTGGCTTTGATAGAGAAAAATGTATGATATGATCGGACTATTTTCCTCGTCTATGTGTTCATTTTTTTCTCTACGTTTTGTTCGTTTATCCTCCGGCCTCCGTGTTGTTGGTTCTAGAAGGTGGAATCTCTACTCAGAGCCTGCGCTCAGTTGGGCTGGACACATCATGGCCGTTTTATTTGCATATCCAGATTGTGTTATCGGGGTAGCTCCAACTTTTCTCCTTTGCATCAAGTAATCTGTTTTTGATTTTTTGAGATTATTTTTATTATGATTAGAGGCTCCCAGATGCTATTGATATCAATGCTCGGTTGGCCAATGGGTTCGATTGAAAAAAGTATAGGCGTTGCTTCCTTCGTCAATTGTCCTCCCTGTCAATAATTTGTATTTCATCTCATGAGGGCCTCCGCCCACCTTGGTCTCTCCAATTACGGCCATAGGGTGGCCCCACTTCGGAATACTGTCCAAATTTTGTATTGACGTCATGAATTTTCAATTTCCTTGGAGACACCTTTGATGTATGGGAGAACGACCCTGGGGTTGGGGTTTTCATACTGCTGTGTCGTTCGGTTGTCTGTTTGCTGGTTGTTTTCGTAAATAGATCGGCCAATTGATAGTTTCCCAGGAAAATGTCCTCTACATTAAACACGTCATGTTTATACGTATCTGGGCCGCTTCGTATTTGTTTTGGTTGGTGGTATAAGTATCTTATTATGCCTGTCTTTGCGTTGTTTGTGTGGTTAGAGTTTTGTTTCAGGAACAGTCCCGTAAGGTTCTGGTAGATATTATAAAAGGTGGAACAGATTTCTGGATCCCAACCCACCCCCGAAAAATATTCAGTTATTTCTTAAAATATGCCTCACTCCTTCACAAAATTTCATTGGAATTTGTTGAGTACTTTCTGAGATATCGTATAGAGAGACCCGTGTGGATAAAGAAATGAATGAGTAAAAAACGTTTTCCGAGTTTTTTTGCACATCTCTGAATCCGTTCTTATCTTTCCACACCGTATCTCAATGAAATTCTGTGAAAGGTGGGCCACAAGATAAGAAAAACGTGATCAGATTTTGGGGTGGATCCAGGAATTTGTTTTGTGGGGAGATATTTATTGTTTTGTTTGGAAGGAAATATTGCCTAGCAACCGTTGCAAAGGAAAGTCCGTTTCAGAATGGCTCCGTGTCTGAAATTGTTCACTACACCCAAAGTAATCACTGTGCCAAGATTTTATCACAGACTGAGCAATTCCAACCGAAGTCTGCACCTATCGCCTGGACTAGTACTAAGTACTTCCAAGTCATTGATTCTGCACTTGCTCAATTACCACAATCCTATGCTGATTTTTTATGAGCGACTTTTGTTCAAGGTGAGCAATTTTAACCAATTATCAACTTTAATTGGGGTTAATATTTCAACACAGTAATCAATGGGATTGTGGTCTCTACATGATACATATGATTATCACCATTATCAGTCTTTTAGCATCCGTCGTAAGATTAGGGCCGTCTCCAAGATTTGCCACTTCTATCAGGGGCGTCGCATAGCCACAATTTTCTAGGGTTGTTTAGTTCATCATACCACTTTTTTTCCCTGCTTTCGCAAATTAAATCTGGGGATCAATGTTAATTCGTGATATCCAACGATTGCCTTGCATTCTTGCAACATGACCAGCGCATTACCATTTGACTTTTCTAATGAATTCTATTATCTGTTTTTCTCTAATTTACTGTGTTGTCTTGTGATATCTTCATGTGAAGTCGAGCATGATTCTTTCTTGTTCATGTTGCATGGTTCTCGGTCTGACGGTCAATTTTTCGGCTAGGTTCCATGTTTCAGCTCCATAGGTGACTATCAGGAATATCCATTGGTTGTATACCCTTATTTCAAACTTAAGTCATTATGTAACTCAGTCAATAATTGAACGACCGTTGCGTCAAAATTTGAAGTCATGTACAAAAAGGTTCGATCAAAAGATAAATGTAGTCAGATAAAATTCTATTGATGGCATCACCAGCGTTTTCTGTTGGAAAACATCTAAATTGAAGAAAGGAAACATTTAGATTCTGCAGAATCGATACAATGTTGATGAAATATACCTGTTAATAAAAGGTCAATAAAGTTTTTTTCTCCGAAAATGAAGAAAAAAAAAAGCGAACATTTTTCGAAGGGATTTAGTGAAGTACTGATGCCAGTTTTCCAGTCTTTAAACGAAACGGTGTGGCCAGGAGTACTGGAGCACACTAACACACATACAAACATACGTTTATAATTTTAAAAAAATGATAGAACCATAATCCATCTTTGATAGCTCCATCATCATCATCATCATCATCATCAGTCTTTTAAAGTCCGTTGTTGGACATAGACCTTCCCCAGGATCCGCTACATTTCTCTATCATGGGTATCGCAGAGCCAGCATTTTCTAAATTTATCTAGTTCATCTCTTCATCTTGTATTCCGTCGGCTTTGGTTTCGCATGTGATCTCTCGGGATCCATGTTGTATGACGTGATATCTATCGTTTGTTTGCCATTCTTGCAACATGACCTGCCCATTGCCATTTAAGTTTTCTAATAGATTCTATGATGTTTTGGACTCCTGTTTTCTTCCTTATATACTGTGTTGTCTTTTGATCTCTCCATGTGAGATTGTTTGATAGCTACGGTTGTTCAACTGTCACGGAAATTTCAGTCATATTCGCTGCATTATATGATTGTATAGCAAATATAAAAATTGCGATTACTTTTCAATGTTTATGTGTAATCAGTAATTTAGGGTCCTTTTGAAACGTATTATACAGGCCTATAGTTGGCAGGGTTAGATGGTTGCCTATTTCCCCCGAGCGCTACTGGCTAGTGCTCGTGTTCAGATAAAATCAAGGTTTTTGAAAGTTGATTCCGAGATAGGCAGGCATTACATAGACGATTAGCACAGCTCAGTTTTCCTAACTACTTCTCTTTATTTGTTTCGTGCCGTATTACACTTGACGGTTGGTAATCTTTGCTTTAACGTACATATAAACCTATTGTGGTATTTGACTAGCATAGAGAGGCCCCCATCCAAGTTGTTTTTTTTTAAATTGAAATATATGATTAAATGATTTTAAATTTTAGAATCATAAATGAATCTCAGTAGCCTGTGCATGTACCATGTACTGATTATCAATAAAATCATCGAATATTATACAAATAGATCTTTTATCTAGAATTATCTAAAGAATATCAGCAGTAGATTTGGTCATGGTCGGTCCAAAATATCCATAGAAAAGACCAAATGGACTTTATTTTTATTCAAGAAAAACAAGCACTTTTAGATAGGGCTTAGTGATGCACTCTCAATGTTTTAGCACCCAAAATGTGACTAGGAGCGCCTAAAGACACACACACACACACACACACACACACACACCCACACACACAGGCACATAGGTACAGACTTTCAAAGAGAGTAGAATCTGTTGCTCACTTGGCTGGCTAGTCGGATCATTTTGGTGACTACGGTGATTCGATAAACAATACAGCAGAAATTAACGCAGTAATGAAATCAAATGACGCATTCCCTTATCAGATTGCCCACCATGAACTCTTCAAGGTGGAAACAGTGCATCCGATGTGCTAAACTGACGAATTCAATGAATGCAGATAGAGACGTGCATTTAATTTCATTATTGTAGTAATCTCTGATGAATATATTATTTAGTTTTACTTCCGAATAGAATATACATATGTATTTTTTTAGAGCGTTTGTATGACTTTTGGAGCCCCTCAGTGCTAGTTAAACACCACCGTGGGTTTATGTACGTAGGAGAAAAGATTACACACAAAACTTGATAAATATCAATAGAGAAGCAAACATCCTATGGATATGTCCATCTTATTCATCCTTACGGTTTAAATCGCGTTTCCAGTTGCTTATCTCGTGTCTATTAACAGACTCAACAACAATTAAAAAAGCAAGGTGTGAATAATGTTGCTTTAAAATGTCGGGGGATGGTTTCATTGTAACCTAAACATAAAGAATTAATCTGATGTTCATAAAGAATGTGAGAAATGCCGAAAGAGGGAGAGGAGATAACCGAGAAGTAAATCAATAGTTGTCATCCTTTTTCTTTGTAAGTTAAACGGGATGGCGGTGTTGTTTTTTGTTAGAAACCGTCAGCTAAAACTGTCGACATAAGTTCCTCAGTTTTTCTAGTTCGTCCGGATGTCTAGCTGACTATGTATGAATATAGGTATGGGTGTCTTAAGAGCCGCCTTGGGGCACATGGGCGTAGTGGAATGAAGCAGTGTGACTAAGTAAGATGATGGGACAGCTTTCATCTGACGAAATGAAGCAATCATCATGTATGGATGTACGTGCTACGCGTAGGGGAATTAGAGGGCAGATAATTTTTCTCATTTACACCTTAATATGTCTAGGAAAAACTATCTGCCTCTACAAAATGGGTTTTTAGTGGGGGTAGTTTGCAATGCAACTTTGTGCTAAATTGGTCTATAGTTTGTGCCCATTGTTTTTTTTTTTTGTTTTTTGGAAAATTCAAACTTTTAGTGACCCAACACAAGACGAGAGAAGTAACTTATTCATTGATCATCCTTTATTCCAAATTGTTTGATTGATCACCCCCAACACAGCATGCTGCCAGAAGACGTGACAGTTTCTATTGAGTGACTGACTACCAGGCATGTTCATTTATTTGTTTACTTATTTTTATTTCTATCATATATGAATTTTCCTCTTTTTACTCGTTGTGTCGTGGTGAGGTTAAGACGACGATTGCATTATTTCGTCCGTTCATTTTTTTTTTTACTTTAATAAATAAAAATAGTACTAGGAGCCACATCGGCTTGAACTCTGCACTTGTCTGTCTCATACATCCAATAGATATGTTGATACAGACTGCCTCTTTGGTTTTTTCTCAGTTTCAAACAGCATTCCCTGTCAATTATACGAATTTCGCTTTTTTTTCTCTCAAAATGTGGTCAACCATTGTAGATCTTTCTGTCTCCTTCGATTACTGCTTGTTTTTTATGTTCGTCAAGTCGAACCTTGGAGGCAGCGCATACCAACATGTCGAATGAACATACACCACACAAGTGCAGAGTTTAACCCCAATGTGGTTTTGTACAACTCAACAGGGACAAAGTATGGAAAGCCTAGTTCAACAAGGAAAGAGGAAGTGATCAATATTACCCGAATCCTGTGTTGTAACCTAGCTAGCATTGGAATATTCTGTTTACCACAATTATTGGAAAATTATGTTTTCTACCACTGCATTCGAATTTTACTACTGAAGAGGGCCGTAGAACGAATCATCGAAATCAAAATTTTGATATACCGTGCTAAATGGTATACAATCATTTGACCAACATTTTCGCCGGGAAACTTTCCGATCTTCCTGACTTTTGTCTGAAATGTTATTATTATTTGAGGAACTCTGCAAACGAGCATAAACATTGTCATTTCGGTCTCTACGTTTCAATCTGCAAGCGTTATGACTATCTGACAGTTGTCTGAAATCCTAAAATGTAACGTTTATCATTCAGACTTGCATCCTTATTCTTATTGTTTTGAACATTAAGTTTAGCCAGTGATCGCTCCAGCTCCTCCTTCTCGTTGTTATCATCATCATCATCATCATCAGTCTTTTAACGTCCGTCGTTGGACATAGACCTTCCCCGGGATTTGCCACATTTCTCTATCATGGGCGTCGCAGAGCCAGTACTTTTTGAGTTCGTCTAGCTCGTCTCTCCATCCAGTATTCTGCCGGTCTTGGTTGTGCATGTGATCTCAGGGGATCCGTGTCGTGTGTCGTGGTGTCCATCGATTGTGTGCCATTCTTGCAACATGGCCAGTCCAATACCATTTGAGATTTTATAATGTATCCCTATGATATCCCTGATTCTTGTCTTTCCTCGGATGTACTGTGCTGTCTTGTCGTTTCTCCATGTGAGGCCCAGCAAAATTCTTTCATGTGCATGTTGCATGGTTCTCAATTTGCGGATCTGTCTCAGTACGCCTCAAAGTAAAGCAATAAAATGTTGTCACTACCCAATACTTATTGAACTTGCCGTGGTACAACGCGAGGTCACAGGTATTCGGTACTCAATTTAGAATTTGGTCTGTCACACTAGTTTGCTCACAGCTACTCCACAGCGAAGCTCCCAGGTGTTCGACGAACTAGTACTAACATAGTCACCCTATTTCTATCGACCATTATATTTCTTCACCTTGCTCAGGTATATGCCCCTTCAGGTAAATTTCAATAATTTTTTTATTTTTTTTTGTATCTCCATCATTTTCTATTAGATTTACTCTCAGACGAATCCGTTAGGGAATGGGAGAGATGAAAATTTAAAAACATATATCATCATCATCATCATCATCATCATCATCAGTAGTAGCAGCAGCAGCAACAGCAGCAGCAGCAGCAGCCTTTTAGCGTTCGTCCAAAATTCGCAAGACTTCCCGATCGTGAGCTCGGCCGGGCCAGTATTTTCGAAACTTATCTAGTTCGTCACGTAATCTTATATTTTGCCGGTCACAGTTTTACATGCAAACTCTGGGAATCCATGTTGTAAGTTGTGATGTCCACTGATTTTCTTGCTACATGACTAGCCAATCGCCATTTGAGTTTTCAAATGGATCTTTTTATGATTTCTCTTACTCTTGTTTTTACCTCTAATATACGACGCTATTTAATGACCTCTCCGCGTGATGTTGAACATGATTCTCTTCTGTGCACGTTCCATAGATTTCAGTTTCAGTGTCAAACTTCTGATGAGGTTTCATGTTTCGGCTCCATAGGAGACTATCGGGAGAATGCATCGATCGTATACCCTTCTTTTTTGGACTAATCGGATTTTCTGAAAATTGCCGGTTGAACATACACATGAGGTAGGCGAGAGGGACTATCAGTCATCAAGGAGAGATCAAATGTATGGGATGATAATTTTCATCAGAATATTTCGTCGAATAAGAGCAACACTTCGCCATAGAAGTCAAGACATCAGGATGTACCCAGCTAACACAGAACAGTTTTAAAACATTGCAGATACCTGCATTTTGTTTGTGGTACATGTGACGTCATGGGTAGATGACTGAAACGTTGCTATTGAGAATTTCTCTGAACCAAGACTGTCCACACATCCCTGTTGATACGGCATTGTTATGGTAACGCTGAAAAGTGATGTAACTGAAAACCTCACACATTCTGGTATAAACATCGGAATACGTTCTTCCCATTCAACTTAATGTAAAAAGAAAGAAGATTTCTCTAAATATTTCGTCAGTCGAGAAACTCTAGTTTAGATCATGTATGTTCTTCAAATATCTTCCTGAAATCAACGATGTCTGCCGCATTGCATCGACGTTGGGGAGATTCTACAAAGAAACATCAATGTAACGTTACAAGGCAACGCTTCTAACGTTTTTTGGGGTTTTTTTTGTAAAATCTTATGCATATCTAAGAAAGTGCTTGAGTACTTTTAAAGTCATGTGATTTCATAGACAAAAAAACTGGTCCATTGTAAAGGATTAGCCCATATAATTTTGACCCCAAATTACTTGTACATTGTTTCTAAGTATATTTTAGTTATTGTTTCGTTATTCCAATGTTTGCTTCTTTTTCTCTCCATATAAACGATACAATGATTTTATTGTATATTAGAAGAGCACCGAAATGCACCAGTGTTTTTTTCTTTTCCTTTCTCAAGAGGTGACAATGGAGAAACCTCTCAACAAACAGACCGTCGCTTCCGACTCTCAAGTACGTTCAAAAGCTCCACATTCATTACGCGAATTGCATAGCAGTAAACAATGTGCCACACAGTAATGGATGAAGTGCTTCTCGGAGTTTTTTAGTGACTCAAGATGTGGTGTAGTGTAGGTGAGGCATCATATGACTAATTCAATTCGAATAGAATTAAATTCAATTCGATTACACACTTGCGAGATCCGTCATTTCCTAGTTTGCCTGCCACTTATTCTACCATGCATCAGAGTAACGTTAGAGAAAATCTGTAGAATATGCGGTTTGTACAACGTCAAGTCAATATTTGGAAGTGAATACTAGATACACAGATACTGCACCTAAATAAAACCTCCTCTGAAAGAAAACATCACAAAGAACCGCGTGTACAACATACCGTAAAAATGTAGTAGGGAGTACAAGGACAAGACAAGCTGCCCCCCAAAAATAGGACTCAGGGAACCCCAGACGTCTGTAAACTGCGAAAAGGGCTCGAAATCCGTGGAAAGAAACTGAGTGGCATAACCAAATACTGTGTACGAAAAAGCAGACACTCTACCTTGTGGTTACTCAGTCGGTTTTGAGACATCATCGACTGAACTTGTGTACTGTTCTCGTGTCCGTTTTTCACATTTTATTAAGAGTATTTTTGACAGAAGATCGCACCATCCAGATCCTTCAACTCAATATACAACACTGATTTAGCCTCCTACAAATGCTGGTCATTTTCTAGAGAGTTCAGACCGTGGACGAGATTACAGAGGAGAGGACTTCGCAGAATGTCTTGAAAAATTAAAGGGACGTTGGCATAAATGTGTGAGAGGCTCCAAAGTAAATACTTTGAAAAGCACTGGAGTGCAACATTGTTTTCGTCCGGCTATTTTCCAGTTAATATTGAATAGTTAGATATTTTCTGGGCAGAACCCGTATCTGGGTGAAGCTACTAGAAGAAGAAGAAGAAGAAGAAGAAGAAGAAGAAGAAGAAGAAGAAGAAGAAGAAGAAGAGCCTTTGTACAAGAAATCAGCATACATTAAAACATGAAAAAATGCACTGAAACGGGGAGGGCGTGATCTTACCCTAAGGGTATTTTTCTACCTACCAACCCACCAAAATATTACAAGGAGAAATGAGCTTTTTTACTCTGATACTTGTTACAAGTATAAAAAATTTAAAAAAAACCCAAACAATACAGAAAAACAAAAAAAAAATGAATTATTAGCTTCAAGTGAGAGGCAATTAGCATGTGTCACAAAGTAACCCAATAAAAACCTCAATTCACAAATGGCTTCATGAATCATCCACTAAATTCTAAAAAAAAAAAAAACAACAACAAAAAACAGAACAAAACGTGCGTCAGGAGGATTTAGGTTATGTTAACTACTATTGTCTGCACGATTTCAAACATCTGAAGTGGGAGGGAGGGAGGAAGAGAGGTTAGGTGCATATGCACTGTCACTGGTCTTAATTTCCTTGACCGATGACAAGATGGCAGAATTTATTGAAATGAATAAGAGAAAAACACAGAAAAAGAAAGAAAAGAGAAGAACTGCTGACCCAATTTCAATTCTATTTGATTTCATTGAAAACTTGAAAAAAGTGTTTCTAATGTTATCATCATTGTTAAGTGAAAAGATGGAAGGGCAGAATTCTTTCTTTAGCAGAGGGGATTCTGCAGAACGAACCCTATCTTTTATTATTCTATTCTCTCATGCGAACGTTGCATACTTCTCAGTTTGTAGGTCTGTCTCTTGGTTAGGTTCCATGTTTCAACTCCATAAGTGACTATCGGGAGAATGGATTGGTTGCATACTTTTCTTTTTTAGGTCGTCAAAACACTGGCCATTAAAAACACGGTGACAATCTCAACCCAAATTCTGCTGGTATCGTTGTTGTTGTTTTTATAGTTGTCCTTGTCCTAGTTCACCTCCTCCTCCATCTTCCATATCTTTTAACTTGATAAAGAGAAAAAGCAATGGCGGGCGCCAATCATGGTGCCATGCTTAGTAAACTAATTCACTAGAGTAGTGAGCACGATCCTCATGTGTTTCCACTACCTTGGCCATGTGCTAGTCTGAACTAAGCTTAGTAAGGGAAAGCCATTGTGCTGTACTTGTAATAGCTATAACTACAACATCATGAAGAAAAGATACTAAACTAAATGTAATGACTTAATTTTTAATTTTATTCATGGGGCAACTATCACTCCACCTAATTGCAAAATAATACGCTTTGAAGTCTGTTAATATTTGTTTGGCCAAAACGTTCGTTTGGATTAGGAAATAATGATAATAAGAGACTGTTTAACGAAGAACATATTTACTTTTTTGTTTCACTCTCAAAGACTTCTCTGTGATAATTTCTTAAACAGATTCTTGGCAAACCATCGACACCTGGATACACAAACTTCGACTATAATGTATAAGGTAGACATTCGTGCAGAAGACGTTGAGGAGCAAACGTTCACCATATCAAAGTTATCTTTTGTCACGTTTCAGGCAACTTCAGAATTCCTTCCCCACAGAGCGTTTTGTGCACACTACTTTTGAAACGTTCAACATTCACAGTGCCGTCTCTGCAAACTGCTCCAATATCTTTAACCGATTGAGGTTCATTTCTACGTTTCTTAAAATAAAATAAAAAATGCATAAGATGCCGAAAATGATGCTTACTTTCTTTCATCTTCAATATTAAGAATCAACAAACAAAATAATTTTAAAAGCACATGCTGACAACAGCCACAAACAATTAAAATTAGTCCTTTGATAGAAGTTAGTTAAAACTACACACGCTTATTGTTATCTATGGGCAAAAACGAAACGAACATTTTTGGCAAACCCCGTATCCTTCTTTAAATCTACGCCTTATCGGAAACAAAATCAAATAAATAAGAGAACAAATTTCGTGATAACCCAATAAAAATGAAATGCAATTTAAAAAAATTTGGTTACGTAAGATTAAACGCCCCAAATGCCATCTATTGACGAAAACAACGAAATTTGTCGTTAATCAAATCAGAATTGATGAAATTATCGAGATTAATGCCGGATATGTTCGAAATAGGGATTCAAATCTATTGAAAAAAACATGTCTGGGTAGTCACTCAACAAAAACCATTACATGACCGACGTCTTTTGGTGGCATGCAGTGTTAGGGTGATCAATTAGAAAAATGGAAAAAGGGGGATAACTGTAAAAGTCTGAATTTTCAGAAAAACAAAACAAAGGTGAATGCTGCTGGACACAAAGTGAAGGATCAATTTGGCATGAATTTGCATGGTATTTTGACCCCCGTCTAAAAAATCAATTTCTGAAGGTTTAAAATAGTCAAAAAACCCTGCTTTTTCTTGACATAAGGTGTAAATGTTGAAAAGGTCAACCCTATAAATCCATTAGTGGAGCGTATACGCATGATACATATATACATAGCTAGTCAGCCAGCCAGATAGCCAGACTAACCTGAAAACTGAATAAACCTACTACGACAGTTTTGATGACAGTTTTGGATGACGTTTTCTAATTAATGCGGTTAATCGAAAACCCAACCCGATTGGTGTTTATGGAAAACCCATCCGCTCTTTTGGTGTCTCTATCTATAAAACTTACTGAGCACACGAAGAAATGCACTGTATCTATTGATGTTTCTGCCCGCTGTGGATTATAGATCTCGCAGAACAGATGGGAAAACAGCCGACGTTATCATTTCTTCTCTCTTAAGGTTGATCATTGCCTCCTTCTATGTTCATTCTGTAGTAAAGAATATTGTTGACTCGTCAGCTGGAGTAGAATTTCAAGATAGTTCTAATGTTTCTAATGCAGTAGTCAGCTTCCTGACTGAAATAATAACGACTTCAGCATTAATGCCAACTCGGCGTTCAAGCTCAGCTGAATGTCTGGATTTCGAATGCTGATTTTATAGATGAGCAGACTTTCACCGCTTGCAAGAAAATCTTTTTTTCACATTTAGCTTTGTGTTATGGAAAGTTAGCGTTGGTGAAATATGACGTTCAATAAATATTTTTTTTAATTTCAACATTAGATTAAGTAAAACTAAGGAACTATCATCAGCCTTACCAAGTTACGCTGGAAATTCCCTCAGTTTAATAAGAAGAACCATTAGTTCAACGACACGTCCACCGTCCGTGGTAGTTGTAGCAGAAGAAGGGCGAAGTAAAACAAGGAGTCAATTAATTCTAAAACTCGTAAAATATTCTACAGGTATCATTTTGTATAAAAATCGTAAATGGTGTTTTGGGGCCATTCGTGCCTTCTTTCAATGATGCAATAAATAAATGTGTTGTTCATTAAAGACCCAATTGGCAGTTTTAGATTCTCTCCTGAATTCCATAGCATAGGATCGTAGATCTCGTAACATTTTTAATGAATGTCATTTTCTTTCTCAATCACATCGTATTTCAATGTGTGGTAATAACAAATATGCACACAACTGTCAATCTTTCAGCATGATCAATGAACAACTTTTGACAACAAGTTGAATGGATTATTAGAGTGTTTAACTCATGAACACATTATTATCTTTCATTTTCTTTCAAACAATCGAATGATTGAACACCGATAGTGCGCTTCGACCATCTCAGTGCCTGAGTTCCTGTGCCGTGAGATGAAAAAGACTGAAAATCACTGACATAGGAAAACGTTTTTCACAGTGGACTTTGCTTGAGTTGGGATGCTTATGGCTGCCCCAGATGTGGTGATGATTTTAATTCGTTTTGGATTTTGGTAATCAGTCCCATTATTCTGTCTAAAATGACTTTCACTGAGTAGAACTCGGAGAAAAACAAAGTGTTCAAACGCTGAATGTCGTTCGTTTCCCTAAGTTCAAATGGAACGCGTTTTTTTTTAGCTTTATGAATGTTCCCAAGGCTTGTAAAAGACGGCTATTGTTGACTGATCTCACGAACAGCCTGTAACATTAAACTTGAACACCTGTCCCAGTTAAGTCGACTCTCTTTCGGGCAATTGCTTTTCTCAGCTTTCTCGACTGAAGTTCCAGTTGAAAAAGTGAGATTTTTTATTTTATGTATTCAACTGAATCGTCATCAGGGTCGGATTGTGCGGAAATAAATCTTAATAGATTTCTCGTCGTATGAATTTCCAAGACAGTAATGTCATCATAGTTCATAACACTTTATACTTGTTTTTTTTTTTTTTTCTTATCTTGGGCATGAGTCAATCGTCTTTGCACAAGTATTTTGTTCGAGACAAATTATTCCGGGGTGAGTAAACTTACTCGACAACTTGACCAGCGGTCGAGTAACTTTTAGAAAATCTCATGGGTTGCTCAAAAATAATATAGAGCTGAGTAACGTTTAAATACACTCCTCAGAATTCCCTAACATAGTATGAAAGATAGCGCTGTAAAGTTCTGTATAAGCTCAATAGATATTTGGGATGTCAGATTTTACTCTTCCCTGATAAATGCAAGACTGAACGACTCAGATAAGGTAATATAAGCCAACCTTTTTTAGCTAAAAAGCTGGACTGCAATGTTTACCAAGGCAGCCTAATATGTACTTTCGCTTCGTACCGGCTCGATCTGTGAGTAAGGATTATCGACATCTGTTCCCACCTCACCTTGATAAACATTCCCAGTGTATTAAGTCAATCCAGGGTTCGGTGGCGTATTTACATAACCTCGTTTGGCTTGTGTTAGGGTTAGAACGCAGTCTTTCGTGGGGAGCCTGCGTGAGTCACGAGACCACCGCCAAAACCATAAAGAATAATTGATTCGAGGAAGTAACAAGAAGAAATGTAAAATACGAGAGGGAAAATAAGCGTACAGAGGAATCCGTTTATAATTATCACGGATAATGTCATGAAAATACTATTGTTATCTAAATCAATCGGTCCCAGACACTCTATTACAAATGAACATAATATTAAATATGGTAAAAATAAATTCTGTTCATAACAAGACTGGTGATATCCACTGGGGAACATTTAAAATAAAGTAAAAGCATCTGCATGTTATTAATAAACCCGTCAGAATATCAAAAAAGCTTCACCCCTACGTGAAGTTTTTTAGAAGGTCTAGTGGAGTACTGATGCCAATTTTCGACTCTGTACACAAAACGGTATGGCCAGAAGCGCAGGAACAAACACACACACACACATACACACACACACACACACACACATGTATAAAAAAGGATAGGACACTTCGACACCTCTGGTGGCTAGGGTTCTTCAATTTTGTATCATTATTATTTTTTCTAGATCATATCAGATTGTTCATTACTGTAAATTTGATAACGTAATGTATAGGAAACAATGAATGTAACATCATATCAATGAAAATAAATTGTTACTATTTTTTTTTATCCTTCGCTTAATGTAATCAGCCGGTTATCGTTACCATATGGAGTCCGTCCCGAAATGATCGGAATGAGCAGTTTTTCTTTCTGTACTTTGTTGCCACCCTCACATTTGGTGATGAATAATCTCTTATCAGTTATCGCCCAGGTTTGTTTTTTGTTTTTCGGCCTCTGAGATTGGACGAACATATTTTCCCTTGACACATCCTGACGTCATTCAAACGTCAGATGTTTTACCAACGTAAACAAATCACACATGTTTCTGCAAGTTACTTACCCTCAGACAAACGAGTTATCTTTTTATTACAAAAAAGTAATTTTTGTAATTCCAATCCAGAATAAGTCGAATAGAAAAAAAAACGTATTTTTTGAAAAAAACTTTCGAACATTAGTTTCGACCTGAAAAAGAAAAGCAAAATGTTTTATTTCCAATCGAAGCTGTCTTTTCTAACAAATACATCGAATCCAACAGAAAACTCAAATAGCAATGGGCTGGCCATATCGCAAGAATAATAGGCTACGGATGGACATCGCGACTCACGACATGGATCCCCAGAGATCACATGCGAAACCGAGACAAACAAAATATTAGATGGAGAGACGAGCTAGACAAATATCTGGCTCTGCGACGCCCACGATAGAGAAGTTTGGCGAATCCTGGGGAAGGTGTATGTCCAACGACGAACGTTAAAAGACTGATGATGAGGATCAGAAGTGTCTTTGAAGTTTTCTCAGATCTTTATTGCTTATTCAATTTGTCAACCGTTGTGCGTCGCTTACAAACTCCAGAAAAACCCAGAAGGCAGAAAAATGGATTTACTTGAATTTACGGAAACAAACACCGCTCGCAATTAGGCGTTTGGTTCTCCATTTTTACTCGACGCGTAAAAAAGTTATTTGAGGACAAGATAGATACTAACGATGGAAACAGGATTCATTGCGAGGATCTGATACAGTGGTATTAAAACTGTGTTTCGTGGAACCCCAGAGTAACGTGCGACCTTCCCCGGGGTTCTGTAGATCAAAGTGACATTTTTGCAATATGTCCAATAATTTTTCATTATATAAACTGTTCCTGCATAATTTTTACAATCTCAATTTCACTTCATTTAGCCTTGTGCCATACAATGTTCAGTCTATAAAATATTGGAACCAATGTGACAGTTCTGCCTCCTTGTGTATCTTTTGCCAGCACCAAAGGTCGGTGTTCGAGCCCAGATGAAAAGCCAGGCACTGTCCACTCGGAAGATTGGCGCAACATAATCCCCTATGCTACGATTTCCCTTTATCCGACCAGCTGATGTTCTAAGCAAAGCCAAGAGAGAATCAATGAAACTATGTGAGAAGACCATTTTATGTGGTTGTTGCACTTGACCTTCGTTTTACTGAAGTTCATGTGTAGCCCTACCTTCTTGCTTTCTTCGTTTAGTTCGTCGGAGGTCGTGTAGGTTCTCTGCGAAAGATGGTGTCTCATAGTGTACTCATGCATATTTTCAAGGTTGTAGCCACCAAAATGTGACTAGAAGCTCCCAGAGATACAGACAGACACACAGACGAGCAAAGACAGAAAAATCTATAGCCCTTTGAAGTGGGCGGGCTATTAATATGGCTATTGTGATTCGATTAATGTTTTTAATGGCTTCAAACTTACGAGATAATAAAAAATGATAACACGTCCGCTCAATGTTTTGCATGTTTTTATTTATTTCTTCAGATGTATCCATACGTCTGTATAAGACGCTCCTCGGTCGATCGGTCAGTTTCTAATAAGTTAAACAACAGAAAGTGGAATGTAGGGGTTTTGTGTTTAATTTACCAGCTGCTATGATGCCATAAGAGGTATGATGGCATCAATAACTGACGTATCAAGCGAATATTTTTTTCACTTTGTTACCGACTATCGTTTGTTTTTCGTTGCTAAACTTTCTGCAAAAATGGTTAAAATCAGTTAAACTCTTGAATTCCAAACTAACTTCATGGCTAAAATATATATACCTTTTTAGAGCCATCTTATAAAAAAAAATAACCATAAACTAAGACTCTAGGACAAATTATTGATAAGAATTAAACGATAACTCTAATTCAAACTTATTATTTTTTGTAGCCAGATTCTCGGGTGAACCATCCTCGCTTTCTTTTCCTTTCTCCTCCCCCTCCTCTTCCTACTACTACTACTGCCACAACTAGTTCTACTACTATTTCGTTTAGAATCTTTTTGAAATCGGAAATCACGTATGGTTCTTGTTAAATATTGGTTTAATTATCATGGTTAAAATATTTTCATTTCTCGGGTGTGATTGCAAGACATTCTTTGTCGTGATCAAATTACGGGGTCGCCCTGACATTAACAAGAAAAAAAGCTGAAAGTATATATTTATATCTACAAGGTGAAGCTTATTCCATTACTCGGTCGAAAAGACGGCGAGGATGGAGGTGCTTTTTTTCAGACGGGTTTAAAAGTATAAGATTTGACACAAATATTTTTTGATAGGTTTAAATCAATTTCAATCATGGAGATATTCTCAAACTGTCCGTCCATAGCAACAGTTGTTAAGGAATTCATTTTTCTTTGACAACTGCTGACAAAATCAGTTCTTTTAAATGTTCATAACGAAAAGTTTCTCGAACAGTTTTTTTGTGGTCTCAGGTGTGCTCAATAATATATTAAAAGTTTACCACAGTCAGACCACTAGAAAAGCTTAATTTTCAAAATTGTGTGCCAAGGCCTTATCACAGATGTACTTCATGAGTTATGGATGTCCTCGTTCAGCAGTACTCACTATGTACACGAATTCCTGATCCAGCCCCGTTCAATCCGTTTCATCCTTACAAAGTGACTCACCCTTCCAAAAAGTTTTATTGAAATTCATTGAGAATGTTGGAGGTATCGTGCAGATAGACACGGGAGAACACAGGAATTTATGAAAGAAAATATTGCAAAAGTATCTCCCAATCCAGGCTGTTTTTCCGTCCTCTAAGACGCTTTCTGTTCCATCGGTCGGACTGTTTGTCGATTGGTAGGTCCCACAAGATACACGATGGAAGTAGGAAGGGAGGAAGTCATGTGGTGTCATTAAAGGTGTGACGTCAGTAATGCTATGATGTAATGATAAAAAGCACGAGTTCGGCATTTTTATATTTTAAAGAATCCATTTACGATTTTTATTGAAGATAATACTCACAGAACATTCCCATATTGTAATATTTTACGAGTATGAGAATCAATTGACTCAAGGGAAAACTACTTGCTCTTCCTTTTGAGACTACCACCACGGATGATAGACGTATTGTTGAACTTATAGTTCTTGTTTTTGTAGATTTCTATATTCGCTCATATCTGTCCACATTATATCTCCGAAAGTTCTCCATGAACATCAATTGAAAGTTGTAGAAAGGTTGGTCACAGGATAGAAAAGAAATTATTTATCCGTGGGATGGACCCAGGAATTTATTTTCGATTAGGAGATTTCTTTTCATATAACGCTCCTGTCTGTTCACGCAATATCTCGAGAATCTTACAATGAATTTCGATGAAATTTTGCAGAAAGATAAATCCAAAATGGATGGAGTTATCGAATTTTGGGATGGATCCAGGAATTCTCTTTTGATTGAGAGATATTTTTCCGTTTTCATATCTCATATATTTCTCTATTGGCTCATGTCTGTCCATATGGTGCCTCAAGATGTTCTCAATTAATTTCAATGAAAATATAGAGAAGGGTACGACACATTGTAAGAGACAAGTAACAAAACTTGGGGACGGATCCAGGAATTCTTTTTTTCTTTGAGAGATATTTTTTCCGTTCCGTTATTATAGACATCTCTGAATGCGATCCTGTCAGTCTATGAATCTCTATGAAAGTTAGTGGAAAGATGGGCCACAAGATGAGAAAAAGGAGTGATCAAATTTAGCGGGGGATATAGAAATTTGTGTTTCACTGGGTGATTCATAGGCTGCACTGGCCTGTTGCTAGGTTATAAATATCGCCTTGCAATTGTTGCTAAGGAAAGTCTATTTAAGAATATCTCTATGTCTGAAATTGTTTAGTGCACCCTTAAATTACACTATGCCAAGTTTTATGATTTTATCAAAAAGTTAGCTATTCCCGCCAAAAGTCTGCACGAGAGACAGGTTGCGTTTTATGTAATTCATATCGTTTGGGGTCATGATATGCACTCATCTATGGATCTATTAGATGTGTCCAACATCTCTGTTATTCACGCTGTTTGTCTCCAGTTAAGCAGCGTCTGTCATTTTTTAAAAATTCCAATCAATTCTTTTGATTCTTTTTTCAGTGATGCGTTCTTTATTGTCATTTAAGAACAATCATTCATTCTTTTTTCCCGTCAATTCTCGTGATTGGAATGAAATTACGTCATCAACGTTGAAATGATTGGGGGGGTATAATTCCCCTTCTTGCTGTTGCCCTTATCCGTGGTTTCCCTTTCAGTAGTTTCCCTTATTCGCAAGCAAGCGCCCAGGCAATTAAGAATCATGGGGGCAGGATGCTCATTGACAGCTACTTTTCTATGCAAAAAATACACGTTGTGTTTAAATCCGTATCGTCTTGACTTGGGTGGTCGGCTGACAAACCGATATACGCCGCTCCCTTTGAACCCTCACTTATCAACGATACTCCTTGGTAGTTATCCGGACCTTATCCCGGAGAGAATTATGTACAGCTTCTCACTCCACATATGATCCGTTATACCAGATTTGTCTACCTCTCAATTGACTCTGTTTTTTTCTCTTGTTCCCCGAGTCTGACTTTATGAAAGAAGTGCGGCGTTCGTTGATGGTACAACATTGGTATAGTGTCCAATAGAGAAACTACCCTGCACAATCTCATTACTAGAGTTGCTACCTTCTGCAAGAATGGTCTGACAAAAGATAGCATTAATTTGTGCGTGGAAAATCATACGGGGGGGGCCTGTCTCTGTATCAGTCTGTTTCATAGATTTCCCTCCTTTTGTATTTGTTAGTGTTCATACAGACATAAGGCTTACTGCAAACTCCCAAAATAGATTTATTTCCTGTAGTGGAATGCAGCTTTTAAAAAAAAATCACTGGTAATCAAAGACCAGTTTCATGTTGGCTTATGGGTTGGATCGACCGTTACCCACTCATACTTATTTGTCAGAATGCTTACTTGAATGATCCAAGAATGAAACGTATCATGAACTTTACACGCAGAAAATACAGTGATTGTTACATTAAAAAAGAAATACAATTCAGAACCAAGTTCACTGTTGTGCGACCCGTAAAATGTCTCTACTCATATCTCCATATTTTGACCCAATCTACTTGTACCTCTACCTCTATTTTGTGCTCCATGAATGTCAGACACATTAATTTCCACGGTATGTAAAGTTCATTTTGAATGACATTCTAGACACTGTAACTACAGGCTTGATAACTTTTTATGCGATTTCTCCGTCTGCCTTAGTTGAGGGAGAAGTAAATAAACGTTAAAGATGAATTGTGTCATACGAGTTCTAACCAGGGGTTTCCAGCCATTTTGCATATCTAAATTACATTAAAGTCGCGCAATCAGCCTAGATGTAATTCATCAACCAATCAGTGGGGACCTTACTGCAAGAGAGTAAAGATACTCTCCCATGGGGGTTACTCCATCGACAGTGATGCGCCATTGCAAGGGTTTGTGTATTGTGTGACCGTTGCATTCACAATGATCGAGCCTGCCCATTCTAAACGTTTTGTGAAGGGTTTCCCTGGCGAAATATAGCCTCACTCAGGTCTGTCAGCATCCTTGTATAGTTCAGATTTGGCTCACGGTGATTTCTGTTTTCTGATGTAGCTGATGGCGATTCTGAAAGAAGACTTTTCAAAAACACTATAATCATCATAGCAATAATACATATCAATATATAATTTTCCAACAACAAGTGAAGTAATCTGCGTGTGTGTGTTCGAAGTTGGCATTCACCTGATGTATCAGTCAGCCTGCAAGACATAGCAGTGTTGAGTTTGAAGTTTTTTGGATCAGTGGATCTTGAGAAATCTAATAAAATTTGATAAAAATGACACAGTATGGAAATCTTATCCGAAATGATTCGTCTTAATTTATTTATGAATATCTCAATTGGTGATATATCTAATTTTAGATATAGATATCTAAACTGGCAACACTGAAAGGAAAAAACGGATTATCAGTTGTTTCATACGACGGACGGGGATTCGTTTTACATGACTGTAATGGCAGGCTGCTCCGCACACCATAAAATCCAGCCCCTTCCAAACGTGCACCTTCGGAAAGGGCACTACCCTAGTTATAATAATAAGCCAAAGAAATTTCTGTATAAATGCAGCATAATAAAGATCTCACCATCATAGTAAATAATTGAACAACCGTGGCGTCAAAATTTGAGTCATGTAAAAAAATTCCATCGAAGAATAAATATGGTCAGAATAAGATCTATTTACGACATCACTGGTGTTTTCTACCAGAAAACAGTAAAAATAGAATTAGAAAAAAAAAAATTAAGAAAAATCTAGATCCAGAAGAATATTGATGTTATTGACAAACCCGTCAAAATAAGGTTAAAAAGGCTTTTAAAAAAAGAAAGGAAAATGTCCTAGTGGAGCATTGACAATTTCTAAGTCTACAGAAAAAACTGTATGGCCAGGAGTTCTGGAACACACGAGCACATAAGCAAATACGCTAACGCACAAATACACACACGTATTCGATGGTAGTATACGTGTGTATTTTTAGGTCCTGCTGAAATGAAAGTCTCGCAGATCTGGGAACGGCAAAGAATGAATGCATGTAATTCAAAAAGATAAAACTATTCGAATGAGAGTATCTTTTTTTCTACTTTTCATCAAGTCAATCCGATTCAACTTTCAAACCTTAAATTCATCTCACCTGATACCGTTTTGTCTATAAACTTGAAAATTAGCGTCAGTACTCCCCAAGACCCTTTTTAGAAACTTCTTTTTTTAATTTTTGGAGAAAAAGCTTTTCTGACTTTCGAAGGGTCTTATTTAAACTAGCTTATTAATAGCATCTAGATTCTCACCCAACCTAGGTATTTCTATATGTTTTTTTTTGTTTTGTTTTGTTTTTTTTAATTTTATTTTAGATATTTTCCGATGGCTGTTTTATTAATGACTGTGATGACGAGTTATTCATGTTTTAAATCATTTGTTCAGATTCAAGTTGTTTATTTGTCAGTGGATTCCAAGAAGGAAGTTTACGCACCCATTTGAGGGAAATAACGACTCATTTTTTTAGAACAACTTTTTAGCTGTAATCTGAGGAAACTTGGCTGAATTAGGAATATATATTCTATTCAAATAGGATGTCGAGGTTTTTATTACTTATTCAACTTCAGCATACTCGAATTCATAGATATGCACCGGAAAGGAGGAAATATATTTGTAGACTTTAGTGTCAGACAGAGGGTGGCATCTGGGATTTTTAACGGAAGTGGCCAAATCTGATGACGTAATACTAAAGTTTCCCCACTAAGTGATAATGATATTCGAAAGTCGAGACATCAGGGCCGCCATCTGACGAAGCTTACAATGAGTGTGTGCGTACATGTGTAAAATTGTTAAAATAACTGATATTGTCACAAAAGAAATTAATCTACTAATATAATCAACAGAGTTATTTTCTCGGCTCTTTGTCCGTAACACTTGACTCTTTCACTAAAGAGTTACAATTTTGCTGATAAAAAAAATACTCTCTATCCATTATTTGAAACGATGGACTCTTCCTGATAAACGAATTCAGTTATATTTTACCTTTCAAAACATTTCATAGATATCCAAACATATCTGTGTCTATTTTCACTGGGAATAACGCGTAAATCATATGGAAAAATGGACCAAGACGTACGTCGTGTAGCAATGATTAGCTAGGTGATCTTGCTGGTTGTTGTTAGTGAGTTCTGCCCTCATTTTTGTCGGTCACAGTTTCGCATCTAATCTCTGGGGATCCACGCAGTAAGTTGTGATGTCCAACGATTGCCTGACATTCTAGTAACATGACAAGCCCATTACCATTCGAGTTTTCTAATGATATCTCTGACTTTTGTTTTTTTTCTCTCTAATACACTGTGTTTTCTTGTGATCTCTCAGTATTGAGCATGATTCTCTCATGTGCACGTGGCATAGTTTAAAGGTCAATCATTTAGTCAATCAGGTGTCATCTCCATATGTGGATATCGGGAGAATGCATTGGCAGTATAACCATCTTTTTAAGACTAACGGGATTTTCCTTTCTTTGTTCGACAACCTGGAATGATTGTTCATCTGATAACTTCTTCCTTTGAGAGTTTCACGTAGATTAATTGTTCCAGGTAAATGAAGTGGTTCACTTTCTTCAGCTCCGGGTTTTCTATTCTGATCGTTGTGTCTTTGTCCTCAACAATAATAACGTTCAAAATTGAAAACAGTAACGTTTCGTTGACGTGAGAAGAATAGATAATACTCTTTCATCTTCATATTTACTTGTTTCGCCCCAAGATGCGACACAAAGTCATTTTTGATACGGGGTTTCCAGTTATGGAAGATCTGCAAAAATTGCTCCACTCTCCGCAAGTAATGTTGCGAAGGCGTCTGGGTAAGCCCGACCCATCCTCTCTGATGCGATGGGACGTTACTGCCGCGGCTAATTTTTTAAGGCCATAGAACGACAAGTACTAGGCCACTTGTACTTAGCAATGCCGAGCCTCAGTAACCCATCATAGACTATGGCATTGCTGCGGAAGGAAGGAAGGAAGGAAGGAAGGAAGGAAAGGAAGCCTGAATCCGCCCCTGGATGCTGTAATTTTCAACATTGTTTTGAAATACAATGATTTCAACAAATAGAGTATTTTTTACAAGTATCCACTAGTTTCAAGTGAAATATTTTTCTGTGTGAAGGCGAGTGGATAACATACTTTTAAATATACAATGGTCAGGTAATGTCGGGCAAATTTTTGAAAATTAATGTTCAAAGTTAAAAAAAACTCTGGGACAGAACTGGATAAGTAAATTAGTTATATAGATAGAAACGTATTAAGGTTAGATGATTAATCAAGGACATACCGTATACTTGACATTCATATACTTGCCATTAATACTCTTCTTGAACTGACGTATTAAATAACTTAGTTATTCTCCCTGATTCATGTACTGTTCTGCTTATAGCGCCCCGGGATCCCCAAGCTGATTTACTCGCGTACTTAGTACGTACAAATGATAACTGCCGCATTTAACTTCACTGACCTTGGCAGGATTCCATCTTTTTCTTCGTGTACAAAGGATTTTCTTCGATAAAGTAAATTGATTATCCATTGTTAACTATTTTAAACCGGCCATTGTTGTAGGGCATTGTATTGGGTAGAGCAAATGGTGCAGTCAGGTTTCTTCTTACAACTGGCATTGCGTTATTCTAATATTTCAGGTCAATGGGCGGGGGGTAGTCTGAACGTCTCATTTTGTTCAATGCTCAAGGGACGTGAATGACTGGTTCATAACATTCCAAACACATTGCCTCTCTTAAGAGTACTTGGCTGAGCAATACATGCTCAGTACAGGATTACTTATCGCTCAAAAAAGGATATAGGGTCCAGTTTCAGCAGCTGCCCCTAGGCTGCTCCTCCTCATCACACTTACAGATTGGTTGGGCCAGACGTTCGGCTTTACACCAGACAGTCTAGCTTTTGATCATTCTGTCTTCCGCCCGGTGTCACCTCGAGCCGGACATCCTCCTTGATGAGGTCTGATTGAAAAGAAAAAAATTACCTCAAAATTTTGCCACTCAACAAGTTCACGGACTCCAATACTACCTTGGTGGACACACAGAGGTGCTAGACCCAAGGCTGCCAAAAGCTGGGAATTGCTGATCTAGAGTGTCCTCCGTTTTAAAAATTTGGAAATGGGGTCAAGTTTATTGCCTGATGCCTGAAACGTTTCAAAAAGGGAAGTGCAGACGAGCAGACGAAATGGGACAATTTGGGAACCACCCACTCCTTTGTGTGACAGTCCCCACATTAAACTCAATCTCGTGTCACTTTCTCCCTCTTGGCTAGGTCAACTGATGAATACAAGGATGAGCAAACTGAATCCCAGGGAGAAACGTCATCATCATAAGTTTTTTATCATCCGTCTTTTGACATTGGCCTTCCCTCAGGATCTGCTGCAATTCACTATCATGGGCGTTGAGTAGCCAGTATTTTCAGAATTTGTCTAGTTCATCTCTCCATCTTGTATTTTGTCGGCCTCTGTTTCGCATGTGACCTCCAGGGATCCATGTTGTGTGTCACGATGTTCATCGGTTGTCTGCCATTCTTGCAACATGGCCTGCCCATTGCCATTTGAGTTTTTTTATGTCTCAGACTTCTTCTTTCTGATATACTGTGTTGTCTTGTGATCTCTCCATGTGAGGTTGAGCATGATTGCCTCATGCGCACATTGCATACTTCTCAGTTTGCAGGTCTGTCTTTAGGTTAGGTTCCGTGTTTCAGCTCCATAAGTAACTATCAGGAAAATGCATTGGTTGTATACTCTTCTTTTTAGGATTATTGGGATCATTTGGTTCTTGAAAGTTGAGCTTGCTCTGCCAAAGGCTTACCATCCTAGAGTGATTCTTCTTAGACACAATTTAGATTTTAGCTCGGAAGCTCTCACTCGTCCACTGCATTCACCAGGTATTGTACCTTTGGATTACTACTTAATCTGTTCGTTATAGAATTGTTTCGATAAAATAATTTCTATTCACTGGAAAGCTGAGAAAGGCACTAAAAGCAGTTCTTTGCTGAGAAAGATAAAAAGTTCTTGGAGGATTGAATTATGAAATAGCCGGAAAAAAGGAAAAGATACAGGAAAGAAACAGCAAATACCTTGCTCAGTAAAATTATTGTCGACAATATATCAATTGTTTTTTCGTTCTGACCTGATAAACCGAACAACGTTTTTTGCTGATAAAAGCCAAGATTAAGCAACCCAATTTTTAGATTTTGAATAAAACCAACAAAATGAACATCTTTTATACGACGTAGGGTCTATTGTAAACATCAGGAAAAGGATTGATTTTCCCTAAGTCTTCGTTAATAAACCCAAGTAAACATTTGTTTTTCATTCGAATTTACAGTAAGGTATTTATTGGATTAAGACAAGTTTGACACATGCCTACATTCGTTGAAAAACCATCAAGGAGCTATCTCACAGTGACTTGCAAGGCAAGCACTTTTAACATTAATCTAGAGTTGGGGCTCTTTGAATATTCAACGACCGAGCTTCCTGAAATTCAGTTAACTAATCACTATAATATTGGCTGACCCCTTGGTTCATTTAGTTGTTACCGGTTATTTAAATATGTACTTTTAAAAGCCGTTGTAATTATAACGGCGCTAATTATACGTTAAAAAGGGAGGCATATCAAGCTAGATTAATCACAATTAAAATGGGAGTTTTTTTCTGCCAATTTGACTGAGGTGAATCTGAGGTGAATAGAGGTGACTAAGTTCGCTTAGTTCTAAGATTGCCGAAATAGTTGGACGGACAAAGGAAGGCCCCCGGATTCGGCGCACTACGTGCCCCATCCGTGCCCAATTAGACCTCGGCTGGTTTGGTTGAAACATATCGCAGTGAATGTAGTAAAGTACTGACTGACTTAGAATATACCCTATTTAATGATAAAGGTCGCACTTTTTCCCTAAATATACTAATAATTGTCTTGCGTCCTATTTGATGTGGACAAACTCTTCTGTAAGTCTATATTTAGCCTTCATCGCGTACAGAACTTCTGAGAATATTCTTGGCTGAAACGCGTTGCATCTCACATATCTATGCACCTTACATGCAATCGGATACACTACAAAAGAAGTGCAGACGTCTTATCTAAAAGTACGTACAAACATTTGACTGATGAAATATATTATATTTTCTTGAGGTGTTAATCCTCTGAAACCTTTATTTCAGATGTTTCACATAATTTGACGACCATGTTTTCCTGCGACACGTGTTTTAAGGATCAATTTGAGGTCTTTGCTGCTGCTGCTGCTGCTGCTGCTGCTGTTGTTTAGCATTTAACAAGTATCCCAGTAAAAAAGCTTGTTTCTACTTTTGATATTTTGGTGGGGAGGTGGGGGTGGAAGAATACCTTTAGCGTAAAATCCCGCCCCTCCCATTTCAGTGCGTGTTTTTTCAATGTATGCTGTTTTCTTGGATAAAGCTTCTTCTTCTTCTTCATCTTCTTCTTCTTCTTTTTCTTCTTCTTCTTCTTCTTCTTCTTCTTCTTCTTCTTCTTCTTCTTCTTCTTCTTCTTCTTCTTCTTCTTCTTCTTCTTCTCAGTAATAATAATAATAATGATAATAGTAATAATAATAATGATAATAATAATAATAATTATAATAATAATAATAATAATTATTATTATTATTATTACTATTATCATTATTATTATTATTATTACCCATACCGTAAAAAATGACTGCATATATCGATATAGACACTGCATTTTATACATGTGGATAATAGAAAAGTATACTGCAGTGAACTTGGAGAATAGTATTCCATGAACTACAAACGGATTTTTTCATTGTTTTTTAACTTATCATTTGTTTCATTGATTTGTGTTCGTTTTTGTTTTAATTCAGTGTTTTTATTACGCCATTAGAACATGAATGCAATCCTATTTTACTACGTCAGTTTTGTCTCTAAGCATAAGAGAAGACATCTGTGCGTTGGTAATTATCGTAAGTGTGGGTGATATTGATTTCGGAGTTCCCGTTTATTTTCAGAAACTATTAATTGGTTTTTTCCTTTTTAACTGAACCTGGACAAAATGAATACATCATTTATTTCAGATAATATCATCATCAGTCTTTTAACGACCGTCGTTGGACATAGATCGTCCCCAGGATTCACCACAATTGCCTATCATAGGCATCGCAGAGCCAGTATTTCCTGAATTTGTCAAGTTCATCTCTCCATCTTGTGTTCTGTCGGCCTCGGTTTCTTATGTGATCTCTGGGGATCCATGTTGTGAGACGTGATGTCCATCGGTTGTCTTTCATTCTTGCTACATGGCCTACTCATTGCCATTTGAGTTATTTAATAGTTTCTATGATGTCACGAACACCTGTTTTCTTCCTTATATACTGTGCTGTCTTGTGATCTCTCCATGTTAAGGTTGAGCATGATTCTTTCATGCGTACGTTGCATACTTCTCAGTCTGTAGGCCTGTCTCTTGGTTAGGTTCCATGTTTTAGCTCCATAAGTGACTATCGGGAGAATGCATTGGTTGCATACTCTTCATTTTAGGATTATTGGTTCTTGGTTCTTGAAAGTTGAGCTTGTTCTGCCGAAGGCTTGCCATCCCAAAGTGATTCTTCGCTTGATTTCCTCTTCTTTTGAGGATCTCATGGAGATTGGTTGTCCTAGGTAGATTTAGTGGTTTACCTTGCTGAGTTTTGCATTTTCTATCTAGATAGTTATGTTCTTATTCTCAACATCATTTCACCTAATTTAAAGTCTTTTTTTCCAGAGGGGTATTTATTCATTTGGAATGGGCAAAAGTTCCCTGACCTCTTTTTGAAAAAAACAAAAACAAACTACGGATTGAATACACAGTTGAAAAGTCTAGTTGCTGCAGGGTCAAATCCCGCTCCTACTCCGACTCCGGCTGAAGATGATCATTGCAACTGTTTTTATTGTACAACTAATGAATCAAAAATTATATTTTTTTAATCTGTCCTTATTTATTAGAATAAAATAAGCCGTGCGTATTTGTATGGCGAATTTTCGATGATATCTAAGACTTGTCAATTTAGCTGAAACAGTAGGCAATCGTGGCGTCAGTTGGCTGCGAGTTCAAATCACGGTAGGATTTGGATTTTACAAATCAGTTCACAAATCAGTTTGGTGAGGATTGTTGTTATTGCTACGGTAGGAAAATAATGTGACGAAAACTGTTATTTTACAGGAAACTCTTGCACGCACTTTATAGATATAATTGAAACCATCGTTCATTATTCATCATATTGATTTTGAAATTTTTGATTTCTTTCAGAATCTATTAATTGATCTTTCATCTTCAACTAAATCCGGACAAAATGAATATATCTCCTTTCATTTCGGAAAATAACCCAAACGTCAATTCTGTAAGTATAATTATTACTTATTATTAATTAAGGCACAGATTTATTTAATTATTGTATAAAAGCTGCCTCAATTCCAACTTTCGCTTCAACAATAAAATTGTTCCCGAAAAAAAAAAAAACCAACAACAAATAACAACAATTCCTGCTGAACAACAAATCTGGAGTAAAGAGCTAAACCCCTCAACGATTAATGTCTGGTGCCTGGACACAAGAATCCTCCAAACAAATATTTAAAAAATCGTTTCCCGATTCGTGGTTTCTCTACGGATATTGATAGATTCAATTGTGAACCTTCAAATAATTCATATCTGATCTGGAGAATTCTTTGCTCTGACTGTAGTGGATTCATACATTAATTCTGTGAAATAATTCATGTACAATTTTATACATTCTGTTGATTTCAGGAAAAAGCTTAAATGCAATAGAATTGGAATACATTCTCTGTCTTGCATGGAAGTTTACTTGGTATAATATTAAAATCTTTCTTCGATGATCAACTCGCAGTGGTCAGCAAATATCGATCAGATCTGCACATCTTTTAATGAAATGTCTTTTATAAATCGATCAAAAGAATTAATTTTTCAAAATCAGAATTTTTGAGACGGTATTATCACTACAGACTTTCTCAGTTATCTGTCGTATTCAAAGGCCTTCCGGGCATTTCGAACCGAAGTCTCTATAAGAACAACTTGCTTACTGGATCAAATGAAAGGGACCCGTTCGACATTACCGGAAGAATGAACGCAACAGACACTTAGAGAAGGTTGCAGTGTTCAACATTTTAAATGATTTGATGGAAAACAAATATTCATACCCCAAAATATATTTTCTATCATGTTAGAAAAAGATATGAGCTCTGTCCGGAAAATACCAAGACATTTGATGGTAACTAAAAATAGTCCATCTAGGGTAGCGATGGTGAACCTATGACATGCATGTCAACAGTAATACGCTGCAGGTTTTTAGCTGACAAGCCATGGATTTTTAAAAGAAAAATTTTTGAAATTTCATTTCATAATCCTAATTTTATAAGTATATTTCCAATTTTCGAGTTCTTTTTTTCTATTGAACTTGAAGTTTTATAAAAAATATTTAAAAGAATAGGCTGTTTATCTATGAGCATTTAACTTGAACTAAAATACAAGTAAGTGACACTCTGATAATAGGATTATTAAAAGAAAAAATTAATTTCGAAACACTGCTAAAAAGCTCGCCATCGCTGACCTTGGGCAATGCGACCGTAGTCTCCTTCAAAGTACTCCCATTGGAATCACACACACACACACACACACACAAACATACACACACATACACACACACTCACACACACACACACACACACACACACTTATCCCGCCCCCCTTCCCACTTCTCTAAGTGCTCTACAACGTTATCTTTTGCCATCTGTTGCCCCGTCACGTACTTCATTCAAGATCTGGTACATCTTTGAGAAAATTGAGAAGTCATAGGGAGCAGAATGTGAACTGTGAGGACGGTATGTGTGGTTGAAATGGGTAGTGATGCGATGTTTTCGACCACACCCCCCAACCCTGAACGAAACGAAAAGAATAACTCAGTCATTGTGAATACGGCGGCCGAACAGTAAACAAACTCAATGATGTCCCAGTATCGACTGAGTAACCACACAGCAAAGTTTCTCTTCACTCATGCGCAATAACATCCCCTCTTATTGGTTGCCAAGTTACATCAGAGTCGTGCAACCATTTTTCGAGTCACTTAAAATGGCTAGATACTTTCCTGAGATATCTATTGTTCCTATATATATATATATGTGTGTGTGTGTGTGTTGCATTTTTCGCAGATTGGTTCAAATCTGTAAATGCCTGTACATACAATTTTCTTGGTTTTACAGGAAGATATTGTCAATATAAAATCGACTCCCTCGTCTGAAAAAATTATTTGAAACCACTTTTCAATTTTTGAGGTAGTCTTATCACTCAAGGTGCAGCATGATACTCCAAGGTGCCCCTTTTTTTCATATTTTTCGTTTGAGTTTTATCAGGGAGATATAAGAAATTGGATAGATAAAACATACAAAAAAACATTCATCGAAGCGTTGAGAAAATGGACGCCACAATCATGATAAATAAAACTATAATCTTTGTTGAGCAATAAAAAAAGATCACTTCAATTTTACAATTGTTTTATTGATACCTGGGTTATGCCACCAAAAAGCTGCGAATTTGAAATCCAAAGGGTAAAACTTTTGCATGTGTTTTTCACAGAGACAATTTCAACGAATATTTTCCTTTTCAGCCGTGTGTCTAGTACTGCAACGACTGTGTTATGTAATCTCCGTTCTTGAATGACCAAAATTTGCAGAGACGTAGTTAGCAGCTATTTGATACATAGCTGTGTTGATTCGTGAATATTGAACCCATTTGCAGTTACGTATTCATCGGGTGTTGGTAAATATAGTTCATATATTACAACATTTCAGTGTAATGTGTAAGTGCATAAATAGTACTTGATTGCAAAACAAATTCGGATTATCAGGGGTGCCTTCTAATAGAGCATATTTTCAGTGAGCCACTGAAATAACCTTGGCTTCATCTAGAGAAAATTCCAAGAACTCCTTTGGGTTTGCACAGCTTCGAAAGAGAAAAATCAAGGATGTCTGCTGGGCAGAACTTAATTTCAATCTATCTTAGAAGATCTGGATATTTTTTTGATATTGTGTTTTTATTATATTTTATCATATCAACGATTTTGTATCGATATTGGTTAATGCATGTGCGGGTTACCATAGACAAGCACCTCGATTCAAGAATCAATGATGTTGGTTTTGAGATGTTGTCTATGGCCGCTAACAGAGATTGAAGCAGCAACGTAGTGGCAGCTACATTTCGAGAGAGAGAGAGGGAGAGAGAGAGAGAGTTAGAGAGAGAGTGAGTGTTAGAGAGAGAGAGAGAGTGTTAGTTATACGCAATGGTCATCAGTCATGGTCACTTGATTTTACGGAATGGAGGGAGGAGGGAGACTAGAATCCGAATCCAGATAACGACACTTGACCTGTCTATCAGGGCCAACGCCCAACCCTCTCTGATCCTACGCGTGGGAAAGCAGTGTCCGCATTCTGCCCAACGAAAATTAAAAATGGAGTTAAAAAAAACAAACTAATGGCTTTTAATCAAATTATTCTGCACCCCTTTCCCGTCATCATATGTTGACATTTCATATTGTCACAAAAAACGACTCTCTTTGACTTGCCCAAAGTTAGCATAGAAATATGCGAGTTAGGTATTTTGGATAATGAAATTTGATTGTCATAATTTTGTTGATAAGTCTATTAAACTGTCATAGAAAATGAAGGCATTTGTGCAGATTTGATAAACTGATATCCGATCATTACGGTTGCAACCTTTGGTTGAGAAGCAATAGTAAATATTTTGTTGATTTGTGAGGACTATTATTCGTTGTTTTTTTGTTTTTTTCTACAAAGTTTTTGCAATTCGTTCGTGCTGAGATTTTCTTTTCGTAGAACTTGGTTCAATGCCAAGTTGTTTGTTGATCCAAATATGGTCAACGGATGAATCAATCAAATTATTGCAAAATCATTAGCTGTTAAGAAATTAATCTCAAAATCACAGAACAAAAAACATAAAAATAAAACATCCAAGCTGATGACAGTCAAAAATAGGAAATTAAGAGTAAAACTTACTTAGAAACCACAGTAAAAAATGCGAAATAAAGGTTATTTTCCCAGTCCCCATTAAAATGCATTTGTTTTTTTAATAAAAATGCTAATCGCATTGTTTGTCAAGAAACTCAGCAATTATTTGATCTTTTGTAAAGTTATGAGAACATCCGATTGGTGATTGTTTACACGAATAATAACTAAATGTATTTGCAACAACGCTATCTGTTTGCTTCATAGTAGGTTTATCGGTTTATTATAGCAACATCCTTCTCATCTCCTTTTTTTCTCCGTTTTTAATAGGCTTAGCTTACCCACTGTCATCATCCTAATCAGCCTAATCCGTCGTTCAACGTTGGCATTCTCCCTAATCAGTTGTTTTAATTGCGAGACATGGGCAGTGATTGGCTTAGTCATAACACTCTAGCCCGTTACGTGTTTGTACCACAGCCCATGACAAACTGCTGTTTCCTTAAATCACTTCCGTTCTCTTTGATAGTCCGATGCAATCGATTGCAGATGAAAGATACGTACAATGAATGCGAAAAGTATCCGTTACATCTTGAAAGAATAATTTCAACATATTTGTACAGTCTATAAGAGTAATTAACATACCAACCATTTTCGGACAATTTAAACTTTTCAACTCGCCTTAAGAGGGCCAAAGAAATGGATCGGCCAAAAGGTCGTGACAAAAATCGAAGATGTAAAGAAGGGTTTAAATTGTCCGTAAAAAAAAAAGACTGGTATATATTTAAACAGATCCAAATCTGACTAACAGGTGACTTCGTAAAAGAATAAAAATGAATGCCGTGGAGGACTCGAACCTGTGTCCACCAGGAAGCAATACTTTAGGCGATTCTGCCCTATCAGATGTGCAAACAGTGCTTTCGGTAAGCTGGTGTTTGAAATAACACACTAGTTGGTAGGTTGTTCAATTTGCAACTCGGTTAATTCCAGTGCTGAACGAATTGTATTTCTACTATTATCAAATTCTATGGAAATCTAATGTCCAATCTAATGATATATATATATATATATATATATATATATATATATATATATATATATGTGTGTGTGTGTGTGTGTGTGTGTGTGTGTGTGTGTGTATGTGTATGTGTGTGTGTGTGTGTGAGGTACAAGTCAGGCTTGCAGTATAACATGATACAATGATATATCAATAACGTATAGCCACTTCTGATGTGTAATGAATTTTTTCATACATTACTCGACAATCATCCGCCTGATGAGGCTCGGAGAGGGCAAAAACATCAGCCAGTTTGTGTGGCGAATATTCTACTATATATATATGTGTGTGTATTTATACATGTATGTATGTCCATATGGATCTATATATATATATATATATATATATATATATATATATATATATATATATATATATATATATATATGTATATGTATTGAATATATATATGTATGTATATATATATATATGCATATGTATGTGGTTATGTATACATACATGAATATAGATGCATGTATATGAATGTATATATAAGTGCATATGTGTATGTATATATGTGTGTACATATCTATGCATTCATATATATATATATATATATATATATATATATATATATATATATATATATATATACGTTGTCCGAACCAAATGATTCAATCTCCGTGTAATAACGGGAGATCTTTCCAAATAGTATCAATGTAATATAACGCGATTCAAAATTATATACATATACATATACGCACACTTCAAATGAGGGATTCAATTTATATGATAATATAATTTGCAATATCCGATGTATGGTGGGTTCACCAAGTTGGTTTAGAGGAAAGCTTAAACTGCAAATTAGCTTTTGGAGTACGGAAAATTTTAATACACCTATCACAAAACATAAAAATAGTGTAATTAGAGTTACTACTAACCAAGATAGCAAAAATAAACTAGATTGCAATCGTGCAAACTAAAATAGATGCCCTTTGCAAAACAAATGTCTCAAATCAAATATCGTATATCAAACCGAAATATCAACCCAAGAGAAACCCCAAGAAGAGAAATATCATAAAGCAATATCGAAAACCCCCGATTAACTTGGATTAGCCAACCATACATCATCCTTTACTAATTGAAAATACAAAAATAGTATAAAAATATGAGTGAAAATAAAATACTCTTAGAAAGATTACATGCCAAAAACGCACTGATGAAAGTAACCACTTGCCGATGATGTAAACACTCTCACCGTAACCCCTGGCTTGTAATTCATAACCACTAGCAGAATACACACCTTACGAATAAAATAAAAGAAAGATCCTACCACCTAGAATAGTAGACACAACCCACAAAACGTCCGATACAGGAATCTAAAATATACCAAATCATTTGCCTAATGAAGCTGAAACAGGATAGAAACATAAACATGTTTGTGTAGTGAATCCTCATTCCATTATATATATATATATATATATATATATATATATGTGTGTGTGTGTGTGTGTGTGTGTGTGTGTGTGTGTGTGTGTGTGTGTGTGTCAATATAAAAGGGCCTGCATGGAAATAATGACCCAGGAAAGGGGTTCAAGAGGAAAAATAGGAAAAATGTCCCAAACTAAAATAAATAGTTTATTAAAAATAGATATTAATTGAAAATCATGTATTAACATTTGCCAGGCGTAATTGGTTCAAATTTTCACTCTTAGATTAGATGGACATCAGGAATTTTTGAGATATTCGACATCAGATTTTAAAATGGAATTAATATTTCTAAAAATAGTTTACCAAAAATAAATGTGATCTTGAAATCATAAACTAACATTTTCTGTTGGTTTATCTAATCTAAATTGGTATAAATTTGATTCAATTACGCTTGGAAAATGTTAATACATGTTTTTTTTCAGTTAATACTTATTTTTATTAGTTGGGACATTTTTCCTATTTTTTCCACTAGCACCATTTTTACAAGGGACATTTTAAGAAGAAAAAGAGAGAATGTAAGTTATTGGGAATGATGGGAGAGTTGACTTTGAAAACAAGCTTAAATTTAAGACATTTGAATAATCAAAAATACATTACTTATTAAGTTAGCTTTATGCTCCTTAGTGCCTATCCATACATAAATGACCGTGTAATTGTTCACGTTTATATATATATATATATATGTGTGTGTGTGTGTGTGTGTGTATATGTGTGTGTGTGTGTGTATATATATATATATGTGTGTGTGTGTGTATATATATGTGTGTGTGTGTGTGTATATATATATATATATATATATAGAGAGAGAGAGAGAGAGAGAAATGACACGAAGAGCAAATTATGTCTGTTGTTATACTTACTGATCCCTCATCGTTAAGAATGTTGTTGAATAACCTACGTAAGTAAGCCCTGTTTCAAAAAATGGATCTGGGGTATAAGATAATACCAATGTACAATACATATAAAACCTTATATGAAATGACAAACCGTATGTATGGCATTAGCTGTATAATAAGAGAAGGAGATAGTGTTTGATCAATTCTGTTTGGATGCCCTGTTAATATAACTGTTTTGTTTTTAAAATCCCCGAAACGGTTACATGGTAAACAAATGATGATCCCAACAAGAGATAATTCATACATTGTACCATAATAACAAAGTATAGGGGGGGAAGAGAAAAAAATCACTGAAAAAATTACATTAATTGCATTGACAGGTGCTGGGAAATAAGTGACTGAAGTGACACAAACAATTTTCTGATGTTTAGTGTTTAAAACTGTGAAGCTTTTCAGATATATATATATATATATATATATATATATATATATATATATATATATATATATATATATATATATATATATAAGGCGTGCAGATCGTTAGAAGGCAGGCAAATAAATGACGAGCAGCAAAAGCAAAGTTTACAGAGGACACTCCTGATCAAATAAGAATGCATAGATAACAACAGCAGAGAGGCGAGCTCAAGATGCTCAGTCACAGTTTCACACCATCTCAGGAGACACCCGAGGAAGCCCAGTGAAGGAGGTAGCAAAACTGAGCGAGAAGATAAGAGGCAGCTGATACTGAAGAAAGGGAGGATTAGGGCACTAGCAATACACCAAGCAGCGATTAAAGTGCAAAATGAAAACCAAGGACAAAAAGATCTTAAAAGACAATACATGGCACAAATATTGACACAGTTGATGACGAAATTCGAGAGCAAAGAGACGAATAGATAGTATAGGACAGGCCTGTTCAGTCAACCTATAGAAACCGTCATGTGATTAACGTCTTTTGGCAGCATGCTGAATCGAGGGTGATCAATTAAAACTTTGGGAAAAGGGGGCCTTTCGTCGAGCAGTAATCACTAAAAAAAAAAAATTTTTTTTAAACCCAAAAAGCTAGCTAGCACACGACTGGGACCAATTTTGCATAAATTTATATTGCAAACTGAACATCCCCCATTCAACTGAAACTTATTTAAAGGGGGGTTAAGAAAAAACTAAGATATTTTTTGTAGACATGATAAGGAGTAAACATTCAAAATTTTACCTCTCGAGCTACATTTGTACGGTCTGTACGCGTGATACACACATACATACATATACACATAACCAGGCAGATTGACTTGAAAACTATAGAAACCTACTTTGACAGCCTTGGTGTCCTTTTCGGTTGACGGTAAAGAGATTCAGCTAAATTGAAAAATGATGAGAAAGTCATGTGAGAAGAGATGCACGTCTAGCAGATGAGAGAATAAGAGCCGAGAGAACACAAAATGAAACTGGTCTGGTTAGTTGCTCAATAGAAACCTTCATGTGACCAACATCTTTTGGTAGCACGCCGAGTTGAGGGTGATCAGATAAAAATTGGGAAAATGGTGATTAATGATACGGTCATTTCTCTCACATTTTGTTAGATAGAGATCACTACGAAGTCTGAATTTTCAAAAAATGACCCCCCAAAAGAAACAAGTAGATGCAAACTATGTACCAGTTAAGCATAAAATTACATTGTAAATTAGCCCCCACCTCTTCTAAAGAAACTGGTTAGAAGATTCCGAAGAACCTCCCCCAAAAAAGAAGTTTTTCCTATCCACAATGAGCAGTAAATTTTTACATTTTCAGCCCTGTAGCCCTTCTGCAGCCTGTAGCAGTGATACTTACATAGCCTATAGTTTAAATTCACTGTCCTCTAGTTCCATTGGTATAGCCTATATACATGATACATAGATAGCAAGCCTGTAACGCTTAAAAACCGAAGTAACAATTGACAATTTTGGTGTCGTTGCTGACGGTTTTTGACAGGTGATAGAAATATCTGGAGACAATGGAGAGCAGAAATTCTTTTAATGATGACGAAGAATTGATGAAATGTATATCAGACGTCGTACAAGTCAAAGTAATTTAACAACTAGGTGAATTGTTTGCCATTGTACGTGCCTTAAATAGGCCAAGTGATCTTCTGTCATTATTCCAGCAGTTTGAGCAGCACTTTAGGATGAACATATGAAGTAGCTCACCAGAGGACACCGGGTAATATTCAGCAAACTATTATCATTCATGGTCTCCCCTGTCAAGACGTAGGATTACTTGAACGTTTGCCAGTTTTCAATGATGACTTTATATGGAGAATACAGCTGATGTCGCTAAAATAAAGAGCTTAAATAAGCTGCAACAACGCGTATTTGGCAGCATGTTGTAGACCACAGATTCTATTTCCTGGATGGCCCTGAAGTTTAAGTACCCGTACAAAACACTTATGAGATACTGCAATGCGTGCAGCAAGAATGTGCTGTTCTGTGCAACATCTGGGATCGCTTCTGATTCGCTGAAGGATGCTAGGCTGGCCAAGTGGATTACCTCCTCACGACCTCACGAAGTTAAAAGTAGATTCAGATATAATGTTCATATCTCAGAAAGGCTTACTGAATGGCACGATACATCCTTGAATCATCATTATCATATATAAATTTTTTATTCATTAGAAAATGCTGCTTTGATGATAAAATATGAAAACTCAATGTAGTCTTTATGCACAGCACATAATTCATTTTGTACTGAAAACCTCAACGAGGGACAATAACCCCTTCAAGTGAAAACCTTTTTCTTGGGGTGACTTTTTCTGACAACATTCGTAGTAATAATCTCCAATGAAGACGTAATCGTATAGTCAATATCGCAGATGTGTGAAGACTCTCAAACTCACCACCAACACTGGATCACATTTAACCAGTGATAGCTGATTTGGGATCGAACTACGAGCTCTATCTAGAAAGTAATGAGACTGATTGTGCAAAAATATTTATCAACCTAATTACAAATCCCCTTAATATACTTCAACATAGTTCACTTGGGAAACCAAACATCGGATAGAGACGTTGTTCCCACTCTGGGAAATAGTACTGGAAGTACTGACACTGCCTTCAGTTGGTTCGCCACAACCTGTTGGATGTTCTGGAATGTTCCCAAATAGCACCGTCAGAGTTGGGGTTTTGATTTTGGGGAAAAAAAAATAGTCACATGGGCACAAATCAAGGGGATAAAGGAATGCTGGTGCCACAAAAATATTCGTTTTGGTAAAAAATAAAACAAAACCCGTTCACAGTTTTAGTGGAGTACTGATGCCAAGTTTCGAGTCTTTAAACAAAATGGTATGACCAGGAGTGCTGGGCCCCATTAAAAAACTAACGAAGAGACTCAAATATAAAAAGGGATAAAACGCACCGCCGTTGATGGCTATAGTTATTCAATAGTGATTATTAAAATAATCGAAATTTTTACCGTATCTGTTAAATGAATTTGTTAAATAAATACTACCTGTGTTCTCATAAGTTACATAAACATCTATTTAGCAATAAAATGCCGATGGAACTCTTTTTTCTGGTTCTTGGCCACTTTCCTAATAAATGGATTCACCCTAAATTCGCCAGACAGATAATCGTCTCCAATCCTTGTAAGAGGAAATGACTATTTACTGACGTCATTATCATCGCGTCATTCATTAATCATAATCTTCATTACTCATATTTTCCCTCAGGGTTCACAGACTGACTGGCTGCTGCGGGTTCAAAATCCACCCCAACTTTTATTCCGACTGAATATGATTACTGCAACTTTTGTGTCGTATATATTAGATAATATATATATATATATATATATATATATATATATATATAACCTGGGAGAGGAGAAAACATTTAGTTCTGATCCATTTGTCTGACTAATAGGTTATTGGGCAGGCTGACAAATCGAACATGGGTTGCCATGTAATAAAATCTTCAAGTATATTAATGGAATCGCCTATTGAGGTGTTATACCTGCTAGAAAGTGGTTTCGTTTCATTCCGTTTCAATCATGTACATAAGGATACTTTATTCGATAATGAAGTGTGTTAAAAACATTTGATGGAAGCTTGACGGTATACGATGGGGAAAAACTAACTTTGAGGTTAGTGGGAAAATGTCAATTTCTTTGGTTGAATATGTTGGTAGAGAATCAACTTGAACGAGTTTTTGTGTAATTAATATTCTTGAAGATTATATCATAAGTTGGTTTGCCCGCAATGTGAGATAAAAACCGACACAATAGGTTTAATATTCACATGGGTGAACATTCAGTAGGAATGACACAAACAGCGAGTCAAGTTTGTGGTTATACTTACTATTCCCTCGCCGTTAGATATGTTTCTGTGTAACCTACACAAGAAAGCCTTGCTTCAGAAAATAAACGGTATGTAGTATAAAATAATAACAATATACAATACGCATAATACCCTATACAAAGGGACAAACTACATGTATGACATAAGCTATATTATAGGAAAAGGAGGTAGTGTTTGATCAACACTGCTTGGATGCCATGTTAATATAACTGTTTTGTTTTTAAAATCCCAGAAATGGTTACGTAGTAAACAATTGAAGAACCCAACAAGCGACAATTTATACATTTTACCATAATAACAAAGTGACATAAATTGTATTGACAGGTATTGGGAAATAAATGACTGCAGTGACATTTTTTTTGAAAAAGTTTTTTAATGTTTAGAGTTTTAAACTGTAAAGCTTTCTAGACTACACACACACATACACACATAAAAAACCAAGTCTGTCACGTTATTTACCTTTAGCTAGAGGGGATAATGGAGATGGATCTGTGCCCTTCCCAAGGGCATTAGTGCAAAGTGAATGCAAACAGACTGTTTGAACTCTTTGTTGTCTGTTCTACCGTATATTGTAGGGTCACAGGTAAAATGAAAGTCGACAAAATATAATAATTAGATTAACGCCAGCATGTCCTCAGCCTCTGCCAATCAGGGTTACTCGGAACACCAAATTACCCTAGGTAGTTTTTATATAACATGTAGCAGTCCCTAAAAGCATCAGTATTTTTCCCAACTGAAAAAGACAAGCGACCGTCATTTTTTAAAGAAATTATTTCTAAAAGGCCACAATCTCAGATGATACAAGAAAATAATTAGGCTTCTTGATTTTCAATACTTCCCAATTTACATCGAATTATATCGTCAGTAGTAAAAGAAATCACCATTATTTATTGTTTTTGACGATTTTCATCAACTTATATCAATTTTAATTGGAACATTTTGGTAGAATTATTTGCTATTTCCATAGGCAGAGCCAGAAACAAACAACAACAACAACAAAAAAGACTCCTGTCGGAATTCTGTTAGACGTGATCTAATAATAATTATGTATGATACGGTTAGACTATCTTCCTCGTCTAGAAGTTCATTCTTTTTCTCGACGTTTCGGTCGTATACCCTCCTGCCTTTGTTTGGTGTTGTTGGTTGGAGAATCTGATTGTGGTTATGATTACACATTCTAGAACCAACAACACCCGAAGCAGGAGGATGCACGACAGAAACGTTGTGAACAAATGAAGGCATAGACGAAAAAAACTGTCCGACCGTATCATACATAATGAAAATTTAGATTCGTTTAGATAGAATTTTTCCCTAAATCATCTTAAATTTGGTTTTATCCTCCGAAAGATTTCTTTTAAATCTTTATGTAGCAGCCCATTCTGATAGCGTAATGCCTCCCATGCATAAGGTCCTGGGTTCGTATTCCAGGTATTGGCAGAGAGTGTGGAAACTCTTCAATAGTACAAATTTCCTAGTGCAATCAACAGCTAATTGAGTACATCCTATGTACTCAATTAGATTTTCCCCATCAAGTAAAATTTTACGACGATGTTTTTTTTTTGCACCCCATGAATGCCCCCATCATAGCATCAACTCCAGACAAGCAAGGATTTTTGACACCAACCACAGTCATCAACTTTAAGAACAAAAAATCAACCACACCCGATAACAGACAATGGAATGCAAACGTTTCCACAAGATCTTCGAGCCGGGTTCTCCCTCCGCCTGTCAAAATGGCCCAAAATTCATCCATTCATCATTTGGCGACGGACGTATAGTACAACAGCCGGAACGTAATCGGCAGATCAAGTTCAAAGTTTAGACTGAGACTACTTACCTTCACACTATTACCCTTGGGAAAGCTATGAATCTAATTTTTGTCCCCCAAGTTATTGATAAATAGCAGGTCAGTTCGAGCACTTAACTCCTTTGAGTCAATTCATCTCAGAGAAGGCTATCCTGACAGCAAAAAAACAAACTCTACAACTTGGTAGGCACCATAGCTGGTCCCAAGCCAGGCTAAAGTAGAAGGCAGGACATAGACCTGGCAATACCATTTCATGAAATAACTAGTTTCTCCTTTAGCTGCAACGGTCATCAGGAATAAATAGATAGAGGGATGGCAGCCTGTGCAGATAAATCCTTGGATATTTCACAAACGTTTAGTTGTGCGTATCGGTATTAGAAATTTCGTTGTCTAATACTTGTCAGTTAACCTCTGTTAGTAAGTCATTATACGTATAATCAGTTGGTCTTAGGTTCAAATCATGGTAGGGAATATGAATTTGATATATCAGTGTATACCTGTAATTTTGATGAAGATTGATCTTGTTCTTGTTCTTGCTGAAAAATAAATTCAACTCCATTTTAGGTATCAGACAAAAATTCATTTTTCAAGTTTGACAATATTTGTTATCACTATAAAAAAAGAAATATAACCCCGACAAGTATGTTCGTTGGCAGTCATTACCGATTATGAAATCATGTGAATGTTCATTGGTATAGAGAAAATGATGTGCTTGGATCTTTAGTGGAGATGGACAATGATGAATAAAATATCATCAGGTTGTTTTGTCGACAATGCTTTAGCATTGATAATTGCAATGGCCTCTGAAGCACAATATATTTGAAAGAATTCACCATGAGTCAATCAAAGTGCGGAAAATAAAAGATCACAGCGATGTGTTTTGCAAATCCAAATGTTCTATTATGATCAAATGTATGCATTTGGCCATATCACAGGCATCATCAGATGTTGCAGTGCAGAAAATTGCAGAATCCTCAAACCGATGCAGTCTGTTACGTGTTGTGAGTAAAAATAAAAATGGATAAAGGGGAGTTGAAGAAATTGACCGTGTCTTGGAGGGAGTGACAGAAAAAAAAGTTATATGAGGGATAATCAAACATAGATGAAAGGGTTAGGCTTCAATACAATGGGCCTGGGATACAAGGGACGTGTGATATGTTTGGATGTACTTAGATAGAGTCTTATGTTGTCTATGTTTGGTTCTGGAGATAGATAAGATGTTAATATGTGCATGGAAGTATTCTATAATGTGTTTTCATGCGTATATCGATACTGTCATTGATTAGATGCATCTAGGTGCCTTTTCTCTGAAGAAGTCTTGTTTGTATCATTTTATTCCAGGTGCTGTTTGAATGCTACATTCAATTTTCATGAGGCAGTGTTTTAAAATCAGTTTATTTAAAGAATGGCTACGTGGAAGAAAAAACCCTTTGAAATACTGCTTTGCAATTGTATGTAAGAGCAGCTTCGATGCATATTCGTTTCACGTCGTTGTGCATATTTTTGATTTGGTGCAATTTTAGTAGGTTGAAGTTATGGTTGTGCTTATTTTTGTGTCCTATCGGGGTGTTTAAATTATCACCATGCTTCGGGGTCCCAGTAACTTCTTTTGAGGGGTTTAACAGTCTTTGTTAAGTAAACCTCACGGCAGACAACATACGGTATTACATAAACACAAGCTGTAGAAGGGGTTTGTAGTGTGATTTGTTCATTAGTTCCCTAATGTATGAGGATGTGCTGGCAGTAATGTGTATATGTAGCTCATATTGAGATCTGTGGTGGCTTGGTTGGTAGGTTTATAATGATTTTGGCATTCTTCTTGTTTTGTACGTTAGGTTTTATGAGTTTCGTGCGCTTTATTCCTGGCGTTAGGTATGAAATATCGTAGATAACGCAGAGATATGAATGATTCTATTATTAATCTTTCTTTCTCGTCTCGGTACTCAGGACGGCATATTCTAAGAGCTCTTAAGTAGTAACCTATGACTAATCCAGATTTTATTTGGTATGTGTATTTGGATATTTGTAGCTTTACAGAACACTTACAGTTTGATATTATTGTCGGGACTTTACAGTAGGGCATCAAGGTACAGTTATGTAGTGTTGGTCTCCCTTTCTTGTGTGAATTTGATAAATTGGTTTATTGCATTGGGTTTTGCTACGTTTATATGGCTGGGGAATAGAATCAGGTCATCGTTTATGTAGAGAAAATAATTGGCTGTTTTGAGTATTATATATTTCTGTGTTGTGGTTATACAAGTCATCATAACCCCACGATGCACACAAAAATGGCTGTGACGTATAGCCACTTAAATGCATGCAGGCATTGAAAGTACTGACAAGAGACGGCAAAATACACATCACACACATAGACAAGAGCGGCGGTGCTGTCGTTGTGGACACACACACATACACACACACACACACACACTCATCAACATGAGCAAAAGAACCACCCCGGTCAACCCACACGAACACCAAAGAATAAACCAATAAAGTACTAATTCATGAAGAAACGAATAGTTCCAACATATACTTAAAGAAAAAAATATATATATATATATACAAAAAGCAGAACAAAGTATGGTCCAAACACATAGAATACCACCCCATCCAGAAAATTTTAAGGCTTACCCGAAACCTACAAACACAACATCCACTTGACCCGTCACATCAAACAAAAGTAGTGCATAAGATAACCAGAGGAAAAGCAAAATTCCAAACTACACTACTTGGTACAATTAGCCCGACACACCTTGAGAACCCAGTGGACATTGCGCACAGTATTAAAAAAAAACGTATATACGAAAGACAAATTAATGCCCAGCTTGGACGTAACATCACTCTACATGAACATCCCAGTTAAGAGATGTGTACACCTACTCAAAATCAAGATAAATTTAGTACTACCCACAGAAGAGATCTTAAAAATCTGCACGCCCATCACTAACCAGTGTTTCTTTAACTCTGACAAGAAATACTATAAACAAAAAATTGGCTTACCGCTGGGATCGTCTACCAGCGGAACCTTGGCTCGCCTTTTTCTAGAATTTCTGGAATCAGACGCCTTTATCAGTATTATACCCAAGAACCATTTTTTTTTTGCTACATTTACGATACCCTGGTTTTATATCCCCACCGGACAAATCTAGATAGCAAAATAGAAACACCCAACGTAGTAGAGCTATGGATCAGATTCACACTAGGAAGGGAAACCAATCCAACAATACCGTATTACAAAGTGGGTTTGACAATAATATTGAACTTAATGTAATCTATAATCTATAAAGCTACCAACAAAAAATACATTTACCCCTACCACGCATACCCCCCAAATGAGGTTTCTTCTTAAGAGCTCTTAGAATATGCATCCCCAAGTTTCTAGACGAGGAAGTAGGATGCATAGAAAAAATATTTATATCTCTCTGTTATCAACGATATTTTATACCTAACGTCAGGAAATCCATAGAACCAAAAGTACAAAACAAAGAGAATCCAAAAATCATCTTAAAACGAATCATACTACCTTCCCACTAAACTGCCACCGATCTCAACATAATCCCGAAGCAAACTAAACATACACATTACTATCAACATATCCTCAACCAACAAGGCCCTAATCAACATACAACGCCACCATCCAAAGTTCGTGTTCACTTGATACCATGTGATGATTGACAGAAGGTTTACTTAGAAAAACCAGCCTGATCCATCAAAAAAGGTTGTATAAACTCCGTGGGACCCAAAAGCTTGACGATAATATAAACACTCAGGTAGAACACAGAAGTAAGCACAAACATAAGTTTCAACCTGCTTAATCAAAAACATAGACAATGCCAGGAAACGAAGACGCGTCGAATTCGCTGTCATATACAAAACTACACATCAAAGGTAAAAAATTTAATCACTTACCGACCCCCTAAACATTGATTTGAAAACAACACCGCATCAACATCTAAAATAATGACATGGAAATAACTTTCAGAATCGGATAATACACGCTCGCACTTATCAGAGAAAAACACTCATACAGAGACAAATCACATTAATTCCTCTCCCAACACCCATACACGAGCACACATACAAAAAACACACCCACTAACGCGCACATTAACATATTATCTGAGAATTAAACTTAGTCGGCTCAGATTTTATTCAAACACACATATCCACCCACATCACGTCCCTTGTTTTTCAAGCCCCACTGTGTCAAAGCCTAACCATTTCACGCACATCTACTTTCCCCGGAAGTTTATTCTCTCTTTCTCTCCGAGACAGCCAGTTTGTCCAACTGTCATTCATCTATTTGTATTTTTGCTATCAACATTTAAAGGACTGCAGCTGGTTACTGATTCCACAATTTTCTACACTGCAACTTCTGATGATGCATGTAATAAGGCCAAATGCATACATTTTTATCATAATAAATTCTCAGTTGTAACGCACATCTGTTCGTTTAATACTACCATTTTGTCGAATCATCTTGCAGCCACAAAAGGAACACCTATATATGAGTAGGGGTGAGTCAGTAAGTCCAATGAAAGAGGGGTCCCTTTTTTTAATGTAGTATTGATTTCCCTTTATACGGTGAATCTGATATCTTTTACCATGTTGAGTTGGTTGGATGATGCGGACTTACACTGCGTGGATTCAGGATAGTTAATGATGACGGGTCGTTACGGAATGATAAACGTTTTTGCAGACTGCAGGAGTCAAGTGGTGTGTCTACGGAGAAAAATCTGCCTTATTTCAAACATATATAAACTAAAAGGTTTACTTTGGAGAATGATGAGTTTTTTACTGACTGGCAAATCCTTCAGGACGAAATGGTTGTCTTCAAGTGGTGTCTGTCGCCAGAAGCAATATTTGTTTATTTTCATGGCCTAATTAACTTATCTACATTCCAATCGAAGGGCCTTTCCCCAAATAAGGCCGTCCACAGCCGTGGTCGCACTGAGGACTCCGATTGTTGGGGCAGCAGTTGTCAATTTCATCCCGAGGGGAAAAGGATTGTCCTCATTTTCTGTCGCACCCCAGCCGACTTCCCCGTCCTCCGTCAGTTTTCCCCCGAATTGAGCCTTGCATTTGCTGAGTCGAATTTTCTGACAACATATGTAAGCTTCTGGGCCCCGAGATTGACATAAGGAGAAATATACAAGACACTACATAGTTATCGTATTTTCTTCTTCTTTCGTCTTTGCTACTTTTTGCCTTTACTGCGCACACGGAATTCGCGGGTCCTACCTTTTTTAGCAGCTCCATCATTCGCCCCCGGAGCACGTTGCTCAATACGTTTTGTAATTAGGTTATCTACATTTGTCTGGCTTGGATATCAAATCAGGGCCAAATATCTTCTTTTAAACATGGCACTCTTTTTTTTCACTGCTCTGGATTCAGTGAGGAATATTAAATCAAACATAATACTACAATGAAAATTGCAGATCAAAATCAAGTCAATAACTACGTGTCAAGCTACTGGCATATGCACACATACTAATGCACATGCACGTAGACATACACATACATATATAGACAGGCCTTCATACGTATTAAAAAAGAACCTTCTCAATTTGCATATAGATATCTCAGATGCCAAGAACGACTGTCATTTGTTCTATTTCATCAACTTTCTCTGGACATTATAAAAGGAGAGATGTCTTACAAAGTCGAGAAAAAAAAAGGAAACTCGCCATCACTGTCAATAACTGAACAACTGTAGCGTCAAATTTGAACTCATGAAAAAAAAAATTCCACCAAAGAATAAATATGTTCAGATTAAATTCTGATTATAACACGGATGCGTTTTTTTTTTTACTGGAAAGCACCTAAAATATAGTAATAGAAACATCTAGATTATCCAGGATTAAATAAATTAATAAAAATTATATCAATAAACCCGTTGAACCATCCCCCTATGCAAAAAAAAAGAAAGAGATGAAAAGCCCCTTGAAAAACATTTGTTCGAGTTAATTAGTGGAAATAAGCTTTAAATAAAGTATGTTGACAAAACAGTATGGCCTTGAGCATTCGAATAGACAAACGCATTTACAAATACACAAGAATGTGTACAGATGAAAAAATGGATAGGATCCTCTGTCATTTTTAATTCGATATAATCAAATGGAATATAACGTACAGTAAAGTATTAGATCCATTACTTAGTATAGACTGAACAACCTGAGAATGAAGTGTATAACATTCAAATATCAGCAAAATCAACCAGGACTATTCTTTTCTCGTCAGACGTTTTATTGAAACATTGTGAATTTTCAAGTAAAAGAAGGGGAAGTCTCTTCGTAATGTCATCAAATATCTAGAAAATATTAAGAAAACACGCACTTCCCCGAATTCTCCTAATTTATCACCAAGGTTTTTTCAAACTCCTTGACTTTTGGTCAATATGGAGCGAGACAACAAACGTTGAATTCATCTTTAGGGACATTTGTTGGGGGGGGGGGCACCGGAGGAGAGTTTTATTAATAGTCAAAAAGGGTACTCGATAGATAAACTGAAAAAAAGACAGGCTTAGCTGCTGCTGTGTCGAAATCCATTCCCCTTCTTAAGTTTCAACTTACGTTCATTTCACTCTGGTACCCTTGGGAAAGCCATGAATCTACCCCCCTTATGCTATGGATTAATAACAGAGCAGTTTGTGAACTTTAATAAAAAAAAGTTTTTATCGTGGCAACTGCTCTATCGTAACTACTGTAGCAGATTATGAAAGTTCTCGGTTACAACATTCTGTTACGCCTCTGTTTATAAGGAAGCCAAATGTACGGTGTTTGGTGTATGGGGGATTATGTTTGTGAACTTTGAGAATTTATGGCGCTAGGAATGGTGAAGTTATTTATACATATACTGCTGTTCGTAGTCAGTGGTATAGCAGGAGGTGGTGTAGATGTGGTGACAGCAAAGAAAGAAGTAGTAAAGGTTCTGTATCTGTTGAAAGTGTTATTTAGATCAAATGATAGGTACAGAACGAAAGATCGCTTATCAAAAGATGTTAGTTTTCATCATCATCATCGGTCTGTTAGCGTCTGTCGTTTGACATACACCTTCTCCAAGATTCGCTAGACCTCTTTATCATGGGGATCGCTAAGCCAGTACTTCCTGAATTTATCTAGCTCGTCACGCCCTCTTACTTTTTGTTGGTCTCAGCCTAGCACCTGATCTCTGGTGACCCAAATTATGAGACATCATGTACAGCAGCTGTCTTTCATTCTGGCAATATGTCCAGCCTATCGCCATTTGAGTTTTCTAGCAATTTCTATGATGTCTCGAACTTCAGTCTTTTCTCTCATATACTGTGCTGTCTTATGATCTCTCCATGTGCATGATTATTTCATGTGCGCGTTGCATGGTTCTCAGTTTGAGGATCAATCTTTTGGTTACGTTCTACGTTTCAGATCCGTTATGTGACTATCGGTAGGATGTATTGATTGTTCTACTGAGAGCTTGCAAACCTCGTATGATTCTTCGCTTTATTTATTATTTTGATGACTGCATGGAGACTCGTTGTCTTAGGCAGATGCTGTGGTCTAGTTTCTTCAGATCAGCATTTTCGATTTTGATCTTTTTTTGCCCCCAACATGTTCGTTGAACGCAACTTTTGTTTACCTAAAGTTAATGTGGAGGCAAACTTCCTTCCTTGCTTCGTTTAGTTTGTCCAACAATATTTGGAGATCGTTAAGGTTCTTAGTAAAGAGTACGATGTTGTCAGCAAATCTGAGGTTACTTAGGTAGTCTATCCTGATTCCTTTGTGTTCTGATTCTAAATTTCGTAAGATCATCTCGAGGTAGGCTGTGAAAAGTTTGGGTGAGCTGGTATCACCTTGTCTCACTCCTTTTTCTTACTGAAAGGGCCTGGAGTCCTCATGTAACTGTATGAAGGACTTGCTACGTCGGTAGATATGTTGCAATACTCTGACATATACGGGGTCTACACCTTGTATAATCACGTCAATGACTTTGAGGTTTCCTCTGAATAGAAAGCTGTTTCAAAGTCACAGGTGCTACAGTTAACGGTATTCTGTATTCTTCTGATTCCTTTTCTAGTTTATTTACTGAATGGAGGTGATCAATGGTCGAACAGCTTTTCCTGAAGCCAGCTTTTTCTCATGGTTGGTTTTCATCTAGCGTTTTGCTGATTCAGTTGGTGATTACTTTGGTGAAGAGTATGTAGATGCAGCAGAGTAGACTTATTGGCCTGTAGTTGTTGAGGTGTTTTTGGTTCCTTTTTTATGTAACAACATTATGATTGCAGTGTTCCACTCTTCTGGGACTTTACTTTGTTTGAGGCATAGGTGGGATGGGATGGCTAGTTTTCTCGTGAGTACTTTTCCTACTTTTTCGAGCAGGTCAGAGGTGATGTTATCGGGTCCAGGGGCCTTTCCTTTCTTAGTTTGTTTAGTGGCTCGCTTAACTTCTTCCGGAATAACTTCTGAGAAGTCCTCGAATTGATTACTCTCGGTTCGTGTTTCCTGTTCATTTTTCTGTGTCCTTTGTTTCGTGGAGAAGAGGTCTTGGTGAAATCTCTGGGCACACACGAAAATCTGGACCCTGTCCCCTATCAGTTTTCTATTAGCTTCGTGCACATAAGTTATTAGCTTCCTTCCTGTGCTGAGAAATTTTTCAATAGTTTTGAATCCCTTACGTTTTGAGAATGCTTTCCATGACTGCTGTTGTCTATCTTATTTTGTCTTCTCTTCGTTTCTTTTAGATAGTTTTACTCAGCTCTGTTGCCTTTATCTTTTCTATTGTTGTTAATGGTGGCTTGAGGTTCCTGTGTCTTTTTATGAGATTCTTGTTGTTTATTTTTTTTTATTTCTGAGAGTTTGCTTATGTTTTTTTAGCTCTTTGGCTTAAACATACTGGCGACTTCAATCAGAGAAGTTGTTATATTGTTGCTGAGCGCGTTGATGTGGTCTTGTGGTTCCGTGAGGAGTTTGTATCTGTTCTTCAGCTCCACTTTGAATGCTGAGGTGAGTTCTCTTTGAGCGGTGAGTGGTTGCAGTTTGGTTTCGAACATTTTTCCTGCATTCTATCTTGGAATTTTGATCAAATCATTCCGTGGTCACTTCCTATATTGACTTGATTTAGGACCTGCATATCTTTAACGATGTCATTCTTGTCCGCTAGGATATAGTCTATCTCCATCTTGGTTTCGTGATTAGGGCTTTTCCAACTCCATTTTCGATTGGCCTTTTTCATGAAGAAGATGTTTATGATTTTTGCAAAATTTACAAGATCCCCACCCTTTTTGTATCCATACTTACCGACACATTTTTCAGTACCTTGTCCCACTTAGGCATTGAAGTCTCCCATAATGATGTTGAGATATCTTTTTGGTTTCTTATAGTATGGAATTCTAGTCATCGTAGAAATTGTTTATCTCTTCGTTAGTTGATTATGAAGTGGGGGCGTAAACTTGAATGATGTTCAGTTTGTACCTTTTTGAGTATTGTACAGTGACATAGGCTACACAGTCTGAGATGACTTTGAATTCAACAACATTGTCCTTGAGTTTTTTTTTCTTTTTTTTTTTTTATAAATTAGAAAGCCAACTCTGCTATATTTCCTCTTTCTCTTCCGTAGTTGTATAGATGATGCTTACTTTTTTGTTCGATCAGTTCCTCTCCAGGTCTTCTCATTCCACTGATACCGATAATGTCCCATTCGATGTTCTCGATTTCATTTTCCAGAGAGGTTAGATGTATATATGTGGAGAGTGTCGTGACGCAGACAGTTCCTATGTGTATCGTTGTGAGATATTCCTGGGGTTATGTTCGGGTAGTTGCATTCGGGGCACATCACTCCCAACCGAAGTAAGTGATGTGACTGGGCTTTTTGAGACCGTTGGCCCAGCAAGAACGGTCGTTTTCTGTTGACGTTCTTGGTGTTGTCTTTAAGTAGTTGCTCTTGAAGAACATCACCCCCCTACACACACACCTGAAGCAAGTGATTTGGCTGGGCCTTTGGGGACCGATAACCCAGTAGGAACTGCCGATATATTTTTGATCTTGTAAATCATGGGGAGTTTTAGGCCATGCCCTGCCACGTTGGCCCATGACATGTTTTCAGGTACTACTTGGCGGTGCCCTCACCTTTCCAAGTATCATGTGACAAGCTGCACTAGGTTACATGGTTCCAGTAGCGGGATTCATCCCCGACATAACCTTACGCTGACTGGTAGTATTTGTGAGAGTATGTTGGAATCTTGATTACATCCTAGGGATTAGTATATTTAAGAGTTACACTTATGTATATTATTTGTACCCAGATATCTGAGTATTGTAAAGTCTGTTTTTTTTTCAGTTCTGGGTTTTCATCTATTTTACAAGAGTTCTAGAGGAGAGAATCTGAGTATGATTAAAAAATGACGCGAGCGCAAAAAGCCATCCATAATTCTGGCTAGCCTCCCCCTTTCTGGGTGTTGCAACAGATCAAAGTTGTGACCCCCAATGCTGATGATGTAATTTCGGGGGGTGGCTAATTCAACATCCCCCTCTTCCCCCAGTATTGTGATCTATGTTCCCTGATGTACATTTTCATGAGTGGTTGGTCAATAACCCAAGATACTCAACAACTACTGGTCCGTCTCAAGCCCGATCTACGAGTACTTAGATGGGTGGTAAGCCTTTGTTCATAACTCCCCCTTATTTCTATCAAGTTTTAACTTAGAAAGAGTCCTGTGATTGTATTTAAAGTATGGGGCTGATTTTTAATGAGACTTTTAGAAGGAAAGTAGCTTAACAGAACTCAAGCTTTGGCAAGTCGTAGGAACGGAACCAACTTTTCGTGATAAGTGAAGTTCATTGACAAACTTTTCCGTTGAATGTTTTAGTTGATTGGTACTCCACGTGGAGTTCTTGAGGCTTAGTCTCTGAAGAAAAATCTTTTGATCTTAAGTAATTTATCTGCCATCAAATAAGAGTAAAGAATTAACTCAAGGTTAATTCAGCGCAGTTAAAACTCACATGGTACCTTCCAACAGGGATCTCTAGGGATTTTCCCCCTTTTCTTTAGCTGGGTTCCACTGCTACTATGCCTATGTTGGGAGGAGTTTTTTTTAGAGCTATGGACTGTCCTGATGTTAAAATTACATTTTTCTTTAGTTTAATTTGATAAACTTCAATGAGCAGTGAGTTAGTTGGCTACTATGTGAAAAATCGGTTTCAACAACTGACATAGAAAAAAAAGAACAAAAAACATTTCAGATTTATTCCAGAACCATTTCAGATTGATGCCAAAGTTGAGCAACAAACCATCCTTTACACACAAGTATGTTTTCCTCTTTTTATTTTTTTGTATTTTTGTTCAATGAAGTACAATAGGAGTACTTCTATATTTAGTTCTGCAGGCAGGTATAATTCACATAGTAGCAGACTTACTCAATGTACATTGGTGTTTATCAGATCAAACTAAAGAAAAATGTAATTTTAATTCAAGGACAAACAGTAGCTTTAAAAGACCCCACCCCAACGTAAACATGGTAGTGGTGGTACCAATAGAAAGAAAAAATCCCTTGAGATCTCAGTTGGAGTTAGTTTTAATTGCGCTGAATTAACCCTGAGTTGATTCTTTACATTTATTTGATAGCAGATTAATTACTCTTCATCAAAAGATTTTTCTCCTGAGGCTAAGCCTTAATAACTCCGCTTGAGTAGTGGTTGGCACGTTTGCCTCACACGCAGAAGGGTCCGGGTCTGGGTTCGTATAAGCGAATCGTGTGGAAAACATCATTTGGACTAATTTCCCCGTGCACTCATGGTCGTGGGTTGACTGAGTACACTCTAAGCTGTGCACTTAATGTGGAGATATCTGATCGTTAGACCTGTCAAGTAGTTGGTCATAAAACTTGTAGGAATAACAAGTTTTGATCAGACTTAAAACTTGCAAGGATCACTGGGCTGATGCATGCAACAGGAATCAGGCCAGTCATACTCCAATGGGAGTTGTCTCTTGAGAGACTGGTTTTATCTACCTACTTACCAACCCACCTACGCCGTACTACTTGGACAATCAATCATTAATATGACATTAACTACTGTATTTGATGACATATGAGCGCCTCCCTTTATTTCAGCAGGAAATATCAAGAAAACACGCATCAATTTCTCCTCATTTATCATCCAGGATTTTTTTAACTCCTCAACTTCTGGCCAATATGTGAATTTATTTTTAGAGACATTTGTGAGGAAAGCGGGAAGGGGGTCTTATTTACCGATAAATTGAAAGAGGACCGGTTGCTGCTGGGTCAAAATCCACTCTAACTTCACTTTACACTAAAGCCATCGGGAAAGCCATGCATCTATTTCTCTCCCCACTCAGGTATTGATAAATGGCAGGTTAGTTGGAGCATTTTAGCCCTTAAGGCTATTCATCTTAGAGATGGCTACTCTGACAGAAAAAAAACAATCTCTATTACTTGACAGACAGCATGGCTGATCCCAAGCCTGGCTAAAGGAGAAAGTAGGACATAGGCCTTGCAATTCTACCTCTTAAAATTACTACTGAAGCTGCAACGGCCATTAGGAATAAACAGATAGAAAAATGGCGGTTAGACATGCCAATAACTTCCACCCTGTATGATATTTCTCACTAATGTCTTCGACGAAGATCTCACTGCAATATTTCTCGGTTATTGACTACGTATGCACGAACAAAAAATGATAACAGTAATAGTAACAAGCCTGGCTGCTGCTGGTTTAAACTCTTCGCAAACTTCTATTCCGACAGAAGATGATAACTGCAAGATTTGTACATAAAATAAAAAAAATATAACTATTTTCATGAACTGATATATTCATCTATTTGAATGAAATAAACCTTTACATATTTATAACATAGATTTTGGAATACATGTAAGATTCGTCAATTCAGTTCAGTCGGTAAGAGACACGATGACCAATCAGTTATTCATGATTTCATATTATGATAAGTGAACATTGATTTTTACTTCTCAAAAGTTGGTGAGGATTGTTCTTGTTAAGTCAACGAAAGATTTAGACTAGAGATTGCCACATGCATGTATACACACATGTGTATATAGAGTGCATGTATTTTTTGTACATAATTGGTCCGATAGAATGAATTATAAATTACGTTATATTACATAGTAACTCATTTAAGATGGTCTCCCGCCCTTACACAGTTATCACTCAATTTACACAACGTAAATAAAAACAAACAATTAAAGCAAATGGGGCTTCTGCAGGAATCGAAACTGAATCGAGGAGCTACTTCAACGTAGCAATTTCCACAACAGCCCCATTTTCTTTATTTGTCAGTTCTATTTACGTTGTCTAAATTGAGTGATATATTAACTGTGCAACGATAGGTGATCATTTCAAATAAGTTTCTGATAATATAACGCAAATTGACATGTATATACATACATGTATATATATATATATATATATATATATATATATATATATATATACACACACACACACACACACACACACACACACACATATATATATATATATATATATATATATATCATTCACTGTGTATATATAACTCAATGGTAAAATATTATCCCAGGGTGTATATATATATGTTAGTATATGAATACCAGTCAGTATATATATATATATATATATATAGAAACCTCCTACTAATAATAATCTCACATCCACATCTACCCCCCCTCCTTCAGATACATCTAATACTAGGAACTTCGAAGTCACTCAGACCCATAGCAAATAGCAACCTCTACTTTAGTCATTTGTACCAATCAGAGCCAACATATTTTCGATGACCTGCAAGGTTTAAACCTATGGAGTTCCTTAACTTCGTAACCCCTCTATTTACACTATCCTTAACCTACCCACACAATCTATCACCAAAGCACTTCTCTCCTACCCAGACTCCTTATATCCTCTCTAAGACCTACTGCTGCTGCTAATGCCACTGACTTCATCACTGGCTGAACTTTCTCTCACACAAGATACCATTTTTTGCTCACAAAACAAATTTCGTCATAGTGGACTCATGTTCCATATCAAACTTATAACCTCTAAAAGTACACACACACACGCACGCACACACACACACACACACACACACACACACACACACACACACACACACACACACACACAGCGCGCACACTACAGAAGATGGGAATACCTCCTGAAACATGTTTAGACCATTAATGAAAACATTTACAGATAAATGAACCTGACTTCCAAACACTTTCACTTCCGAGTTTATCTCTCTCTTTATAGTTCAAATTATATATATATATATATATATATATATATATATATATATATATATATATATATATATACAATATTTATATTGGCCTCAATTCCAACTTGAAAGTTCAATATTTTCATTTCTTTAATGATGTATTATTGAATTTTTTCGTGTTTTTGTGCGCTGCTATTTTCTGCAATCAGTAGGCCATCATCCTGGTATATATATATATATATATATATATATATATATATATATATATATATATATATATATATTCGGAAGTATAAAAGGTATGCGTTGCCCTCTCCATATCACAATGATTTATGATATTGCAATTTTTAGTGAGTATTGGTCTTACTGAAAGGGGAAGTTAACTCACGGCGTTATGTGTGAATAAGAATCACCCTCATAACAATAGGGTTTACAAGTTAAATTTGATTTTTGAACTTCCGGATTTGGCAATTTTAAAGTGATAATTTTATACATGGTCATCTGCTGCCACTTTTTCAGTGGAGGGGGCTAAATTTACAGGAGTGGGGGGATAAAATAAATTCAGATTCCTAACGGCAACCCTTTCACCATCGAAGAATAATACCATCTTTTTATTTGGGTACATTGAGTAAGGCATACATGAAACAATTGCACAGCACCTCTTCCGTTTATTTAAGGTTCGGACTTCCAACCCCACTAACCCTAGGTGAGAAGGCCTGAACCAGGAAATTCCCTATCTGCCTCTTACCTACGGTGGACGCCTGTATGTCTCAGTACTGCATTTTGATTAAAAAGGGATTTCCAGAGCGTACGACTTGATGCCAGTGATAAAACCATATCGATTTTTGAAAATTTCTCTATGGCTGCGTTATGGCTGCAGTAATGACCAAGCCGCGTCATCTCCTTTATAGTATTGAGCGCTCGCATGGCTGACGGCTCTATTCATAGAGAAAGGCAAAAAGTCGGGCTTATGATGAGAATGATGACTGGGAACTCTGAGGGTTTGAAGTGGGTAGGAAGATGGATTTATTTTTAGAAATGGTGCTGTTGGCATTGCTAGATGTTACTGAGGGTGAGGAAACTACCGCTGGTCTAGCAAGGGCGCTATTAAAGAAGGGAGGTGGGAGTTGCGTATTTGGTTAGAGTGTTGTCTGGATGATGACATGGCCGCTTTTGTTTTCTTAGTCCGGTGTTCTTGTTCCCTTTCCCCTCCAGTTTACATCGGTTAGTTTACACAAACAGCCAGAACCTGTCATACGTATATTTCCAATTCTTCCTCAATAATTATCAACCCGTTAGAACGCCCGTCTGACGTCATTCTGTTGACCGTTTCATCATTTAATGATAACTTTATGTGACAGCTACACACGACACACTACAATAAGCAAATCCTGATAGCTGCAAGCAAATGAATAAATATGAATAAATAAATAGATAAAAATGAGTCTGATTGGTCGCTCAATACAAACTGTCACATATACTGCGTCTTTTGACAATATGCTGTGTTGGGGGTGATCAATCAGAAAAATGGGAAAAGGATTAATCAATGAATAATTTATTTCTATTGTATTTTGGGGGTGCAGTAATCACTGAAAAAGTCTGTATTTTGATAAACAACTAACGTGAATGTTGACATAGGATAGGAATTATTTAAAAAAAAACAAACAATTTTTAAATGAATGTTTGAATTTTTAGCTCTTTAGCTTTATTGATTTGTTTTGTATACACCATGATTACATAGCCGGCCAGCCAAACCAACTCCAAAACTGAATGAACCTATGATGATAGTTTTGGTGACAGTTTTGGTGACAGTTTTGGTTGATGGTTTCAAGTAGAGAGAGAGAGAGAGAGAGAGAGAGAGAGAGAGAGAGAGAGAGAGAGAGAGAGAGAGAGAGAGAGAGAGAGAGAGAGAGAGAGCAAACAAGTAAAAGAGATTTTAAAACTTAAAATATCTTTTAATTCTTTTTTTCCTGAAACGTTTCCTTTGTTCATTGAAAATTCAGGTTACAAGACATGAAATTTGGTTTGCGCAGCAATCTCCGCTGTCATTTTCGGGGGTGGGGACGAGAGGATATATTCAGAATATATCTTGGCAGCAACCCTGTTACCAGCGATTAAAAATACCTTCTTTTTTTTTTTGGTGGGGGGTACAATAAGTCAAGGGGACATAAAACAATTGTACTGCAGCATTATCTTTTGTTGGTCATAGGGTTCCAATTTTCGAACCTCTTCGCCCCCGGTGAACGCTCATGTAGACGGGTACGGATCTGTACATAAATTTAAGTCATCAAACAATTATTATTAATGATGTTTTTGTACATTGACGCAGGCCTAGACTGATACGTCAAAAAAAAAACGTATTTACATATATAGTAGATATCGGCTAATCATGACACTTGATGAACAGGTGATCTCTTTCTTTGAGAAAATTTCTGAAAACTAAAATGAATAAAGCGTATTTCTAATGATTTCGATCGATTATTTGGTCCACGAAGCCGTTTCATTGAGCTAGCGTGAAGAAAACAAACTGACTGTTTGGTTGGTGATTGCTGGCTCACGGCTTAGTCAACATCAGTCAGGCGCTGTCCGCAGTGCATTCAGTGTAATTTTAGAGTATAGGCAAAATTATATGCGTCGTTTAGTGTACACAAAATTCCGAACTGCAGAAAATAACCAAGAAGCATTGAAACATTTAAATGGATTACATCGTTAGCATGGGAAAGAAGGTAAGTCTGTCATCTTTACTAGATACCTGCATTGTTTTTGTACTCATACATTTTACCAACTATGTCAATGTATACTCAATAAATTCTTATCCCAATGGACATCACAGATTACAATAGTGTTAGTAAATATTTAGTATGAAACAAGAGTGAATTCTGAAAAAAAAAATGTTTTAGCTCTTAATTAATGGTAAAAGTTTTTTTTTAACTGATTGCTCATGTTCTCGACTATTTACGGTTATCATTTGTATTTGTGGGTATCCCGTTCGCGGTTTCGATAATTCGTGGTTTAGTCATGAATAACTTAATGGAAATATTTTTGGCAATTTCGCGGCTTACCGCGAATAAACGCATAATAGGAAATACACTGTACGGTATAAACAAACATTGAAAAGTGTACAGAATCTCAAGTGCAAACGTGTACATTTGTTCAAAAAATATTTCATTGAATCGTATCAATGAATTATTGTCTTCTCTATTAATTTCACTTTATTATCACTTCTGTGAATGTCTTGTCTGTATTTTGTACACACTGTTGAAATGTCGATTTAATTCATGTGATATATATATATATATATATATATATATATATATATATATCTGTGTGTGTGTGTGTATATATATACTGTTTTTATGAACTCATGAAGGTGACTATTGCTTGTGAGGCAATAAGCCTAATTTGAACCTTTTTCAATGTTCAGTAGTATTCGTTGCACACCAAGTTTCGACTTGAAACTTGGGGCTAGCAACGATGCAATGACTTAATTGGCACTTTACCATTTCATATATACAAAAGGGGGTGGGTCAATACAGGACCAATACAGGAGGCTACACAACAAACAGTACGTAATTATACAGCAGGTAATATTCACATGGACCCTGCTTTGCAAAGGATATGGCAGTGCCCGTAAGGACAATTTTCCGTATCTCAAAGATGCTTGGGTTTTCGGATATTCTACCAAGATATTTGTCGGCGACTTTTTTTATGATCCCTAGGGCTCCTATTAACAATTATTACTATCATTATTACTACTATTATCATTATTATTGTTATTATTGTTGTTATTATTATTATCATTGAGGTCTAGTAGTATTCATTGCACAGCAAGTTTCGGTTTGAAACTTAAGGCAGGCAATGATGTTATGACTTCGAAGGCAATGGAGGTTTTTAAGGGTTTTTCCATTTCATATATACAAAAGGGGGTGCAATACCCGAGGCATTATTATTATTATCATTATTATTATTTAAGATATAGTAATCACCACAAGCAAGTGATTTTATGCTGATATGAACATCCAGAACTTGTAAACTATTAACTCTATCGTCATAATCTTTGCGTTTTTGATAAGAAGAACAATTGAAAAAATTATCAACTGAAATTGTTTATGTAGACCGCATATTTTTTCTGATTCACAGTACTCCAATTTTTATGAAATTTATGGTTTCCTTTATTTAATTGTACATCATTTTCACTGTATTCATTTTTTATACATCTACAATCTGGGATATGCATAGTGCTTGTTTATCAAAAGGTTTATGGTACAAGAGTTATAGTTATTGGGGACCGGAAGAGTGATGATTTGGGGGTGGAGAATCGCAAATTTTATACGTTGATTAATGTGGTTTATGTTAACTTTGCACAAATGGTCTTTCGAATGACATGAACCCATCTCTGCGAATAGGTTAGATCAGAGATTGCATCGTACTACTGGTGACATGTAACCCGATAAAACTCGTTGCAAATTACTTAGAGAGATGAGGGATACTGTCAAGAGATCCCCATTGTCTTGAGATATGAAGGATCCATCATGATATCCCGACGGTCTGCTAGATCATAGCATAATTTGTGGGTTTTTTTTGTCAGAGCCAAGATCAAAATGTCACCCAATCGTGTTGAAAACACCTTTAAATGACCGGACTCAAAGTGGGCTGTAAAATATAAGATACTTACTTACTTTTGATGTTTGCATTGGACAGTGATGGCAAACCCTTTCTTCAAAGAAGGTCGACATTTTACATTTTTTAATAATCCAGTTATCAGTGTATCATTGATATGCGTATATTTATTTATCATTCCTATCGTTTTTCATCTGAAAAAGCTATGGCGTGTCTCTGCTGACAGGCGTGTCATAGGTTCACCATCACTGGTATGGAACGAAATGATCGTGTGCATCTGAAATAAATCTGTTATCCAGAAATTATGGAAGTGTGCATTTGCCAAAATATGTGTATTACAACTTGAGATCGGAAAAAATGAATGCAATCTGCAGCTGTGTTCACATTAAATACTCAATCATCCAAAACGGAACAAAAGTGCTTGTAATCTTTTAGGCCCCCACCCCACCCCAAGGTACGTAACTATTTTAGTTGCATCATTCAATTATGCTTATTGATTCCACTTAGAGTTAAGAAGTACAATATATATTTTGAGCAGAGTTTCAAAGTATTATTTAAAATTATTTCTGTCGGATTATATAACCATATCTCAATAATATATGTATGTATATATTGAGTTGGCATACGGAAAATAGTTCTGTTTAAATTAGATTCATTCTGCTGACACGTTTCGCCTCTTGTCTTTCTCAAAGTATCTATTTCAAATGAAACTTCATTGAAATGTTCGTTGATTCCAAGTAATACGATATAATGCATGAGCAGAAAATTCCAAGTATTTCAAGATTGAAAAAAAACTGCAACCCTCAATACATATCTTAATATACAGTACACCACAAAAAATAAACACAAGTTAAGAATAATCCATTACCGTTTCACATTTTTGAGTCGGTCATTTTAAAAGCACTGTCCTGTCAAATAGTGAAAAGTTTTAACGGAATTCTAATCATAGAAAATTTGCATTGCAACTAAATTTTAAACTTGTTTACAACTGATGAGATATCAAGTGTTAAACATTTAATTTATCAGTTACATTTGTTGTTGAAAACTATGCTGAGTTTGTACGATATGGGAGAGTGACCAAAGCTGTCCAATTTCGAACATGGTAGGATTTTTGAACTTCGGAATCTGGGATTAATCACAACGTGCAATAGCAGAATGAATTCATCGTCGAGAGAGTTGTAAAAAAATACTTGCGCTATCCAGACAATTATGAAACTAAAAACAAAGGTGTTAGACCCAAGAGAATATCCGATCATGATGAGAAGGCAATGACCAAAGCGCTGTGGCAAAACACCAATCAGTCCATGACCCGTCTGGTGGCAAAACCGGGGTTAAGATTCATGAAGAGACCCTGGGGGTAGCAATCGAATGATCGGGATTCAGGCACAGAAGAAGATTGCAGCATCCAAGTTCTAAAAGCGATACACAACAACGCAAACTGGAATTTGCAAGACTCCACCCAGCGTGGGATGAGGAGGGTGGAGGGTTCTCTTACCATCATCGTCATCATCTATACTTTTTCAAAATTCTTGGAATTCCGTCTTCTACACTCCATATATTTTGGTCACCAGCGACTTGAACATGGCTTTATTTCGCATCTTATGTTGGAGTTGTATAGTCGACCGTTCTGTTTGTTTGTCCTTGATGATATTTTTTTACATCCATTCTAAATAATATGAAGAAGTTTCCAATCCTGTTATGTATGGATATATACCGAGATATGCAGGAATTGGATACACAGGCCGTTTTGGTAATTTGTTGTAATTTTCATTGGAGTATACGAAATTCCAATCTTCAAGCTTAGCAATGATAGAATCTTCGATTTTCCTTGGAGCTTTCTCAAGTTCGTAGCTGGTTTTGACTATTTTTCATAAATCCATGCCATATTGATTCAATATTAGTCAGTTCCTTTGCTGACAATGGACAGAAGTTCAATCTGGATAGCCAAGATGATTGTCAAAGGGACCTTCTCATAGTATATTAGTGGAGATGATGGGCTCATAATTTGGGCCACCGTTGGGCGTGTTAGGAAGATCGTACTCTTGTTAGTTGTCAGGGTTATAAGCATGACAGGATACATGGATCTCCTCAGAAAGGCAAATTTAGTTGCTTGAAGTGTTTGGATTGGAGGCCCTCATTTCATGTTTCAGCATGATGATGTTCCTGCTCATGCTACAAGAGTTATCCAACGGATTTTTCAAAAGCAAGGTGTAAACCTTTTGATCCGTCCGACCAACAACCCCGATCTCAATATCATTGAAAACGTATGAAAATAGTGAACAAGGAAGGTTTTCGAAGGTGGGAGGCAATATAGCATGGTGCAAGAACTCATTACTGCCGTCTTAGCAGTTGGAGATAAAGGGCTTGATAAACTCCTTTAAAAAATGATTAGGATTAATTTATTCAAGATGCCAGTCGTGGGGGTCTTCAGTATTCAGATCTCAGTGTTCTTAAAGATTAACAGTGATTGCTTGCTTAGATTCATTCAAACAGTTACACCGCCATTATAGGTGAAAATTGCAGCATTATGATATGTGACTTCAGAAAATTGAATTTATTGTTTCAAACTACAGGCCATATATTGTATTTGAGTTGATATTTTTTCCAGTTAACCGATTGATTCCTCTGACCTAGAGTTGATTTCAACTCCTTTTCAAAAGAATCGTATCAAGGTAATTATATGCATAACTTAGGATTAAGCCAGGTGTGCATATGATTTATATATATATATATATATATATATATATATATATATATATATATATATATATATATAGGAGAGTATTATGTGTGTGGGAGAGAGAGAGAGATAGAGAGAGAGAGACGATGTGCTATCCAAAGTTTCGGGGAACTTGAAGTGCGACATGGCTTTTCAAAAATAGATAACAGATGCTTTATTTAATGTTAAAGGGGTGTCAAGAGACACGGGGAACGGTGGCACATGCACACATTCAACAATCTGTTCAAATTCCCGAAACTTTCAAAGAATTTCACGGCAAGAAATAAGTTACTCATCCTAACATAGTTTTCACCGTATCCCGAAAAGTATTCCCTTCCAGCACTGGCTCACATTGACTTACAAAAGGTTGACAATAAAATGTTCTCATCAAATTTGGTTCGTGCGCGCTGTTCAGATTAGCCGAAGTGTTTGTTGGTGTAAGACTGTCTACTGTAGTTCTGTTGTCGGATCGTCTGTGTGCAAACCCGATCTGGTATCTCATTAGTTTAGTCTTAAGCAATCTCAACTCTACTAAGGATTCCTAGTTCTCTTTTTGGCTAGGTTCCCTGAACTCAAACCACTATTTGCACTACCGCCACCTTCACGTTCATAAATTCTTCACCCTGTGGTGCGTGAGGACAGCGAAATCAACTATTTATGTTCCTTTTTTTCTTTATTCACCACCATAAGATCTGCACTGCAGACCTGCATTAGGTGACCTGTTTGAATCTCAATTGTTGTTGTTGCTGTCGTTAATGTTCCCTACAGACAATGGAGCGTACGGCTAGGTGAGGTGTATGGAGATCCTGGAATGCCGTCAGAATCTCCCTCACTGATATAGTCTGGAGCTGCTGGAACGATGTCAAATTGAGTGTTAAACCGCTTTAATGGGGCTTCACTCCCTGATTTGGGATCGGAGTTGTCCTTCTCCTAGACTGGTTGCCTTCCCAGGGCTAGAACGCCCAATCTGTCTTACTATTTTACCAGAGAATTGTAAGAAGAAGGTGCAGAAGAGATGGATCCATACATTTTCCAGAGACATCAGAACGACGCGAACATTAACAGCCCTGATTGGATTTCAAACTCGGGTCGCCGATTCCATTGTCCGAGCTGTTGTCTCTGAGACAAAATCAAGCTTGAAAATAATCTTCTTGGCACGCTTTTCGCTTCTCCTACTTCTTTACATTTTTATTTGTGTTTGCATATCCGCTTGTGCATGTGTGAGTAGAATCATTAAGTCAAATGGAACGAGATTATCCCACTCAGGGGTTCTTTGAAAAATGTGTAACCCACACGTTTGCAGAAGTAAGTTTATTTACCAATCTTACCTTGGTCTGGCAGAAAGGCTCATTGGTAGGACATTAGGTGAATACACAAATTACTATCTTGCAAATACAGATCAATCCTTATCTTTCCTTCCTTCCTTGTCCCTGGGGGTGGGGACAAAAGAAATTAACTCAACATATCAAATCCCACATTTGGTTTCCTGGGACTGACGAAAAAGCAACAAAATACAATACCCTATTCTACCGAGTTTTCAATTCCACAATTTTTGGCATTAGCTTCTTCTCCGGTCAGAGAAGCAAAAATCTGAGAACTTGACAGATTTCGAACTCAATTGAAACACTGACTGTTTAGGGTTAAAGTTGAGGATTTTTAATTCCCTAAGATCAAATTGCTGTTAAAATATGACCCCAATTAACACCGTGGATAGATTTTTTGTAGTCATCGAAGGAATGCAAACAAAACAACTTAATCGTTTTCTTTCCCTTTTACCCCACGACCCATTAACCGCAACAGTATGGGTAGAAACCAGAAGCTAGCCCAATTTTGGGAAAAAGTCAAATTTTTTGGAACTTATTATCTCAAAGTCAGATATCTTAATCGGCATAACTGGGATGATTACTCTCTCAATAGAAACTGTCACATGATCAACTTTTGGGGGCAGCATGTTGTGTTAGGGGTGAGCAAATGAATAATTGTAAAAAAAGGTCATCAATGGATAGGTTTCTTCTTCCGCTCTTTGTTGGGTAGTGACCATTAAAAAAAGTTTGAATCTTCGAAAAACAAATACAAAGGATCAATTTGGCATAAACTTACATTGCAAATTACCCCCCCCCCCAAAAAAAAGACGAAATAAAAAACAACAACAAACAAAACTATTTAGATATTTTATCAGCAAAGAAAATGTTTTCCATGGCATAATAAAAAGTAAATATTGAAAATTTCAACCATCTAGGTTTATGGATGTAGCCTGTACGCGTGGAATATAGCCACCCAGGAAGCCAAACAGCCACACAGCCAGCAAGACCAACTAAAGAACTGAGGAAACCTATTCTGATTGCTCTGGCAACAGTTTTGGTCGGTAGGTTCCTGAAATTATCGGAAGTGTTAAAAGTTAATTGAATGATTCACCCAGTTAGTTGGTCTGTCAAGCGTTTAGCAGACCCTGCCCATGTCGGCTGTATAATCAACGAACAGCTTTGGCCTTTTTTGACGACTCATTAGTCAATTACCCAAGTGGGCGACTGCAAAAAACAAGAAAAAAAAAAGGAAAGATAACGGTCAGCGTTTAAACTAATCACCCACAAAACCAGAATGTCAACCCACAATCTGTATGCAACACTGATTGAGAAATATTCTCCCCTCCATTTTCCGTGACTGTCGCTATTTCAAGTTATTTACTATTGCTTTTTTGTTCTGCATTTGTTTCTTCTTCCTGATGATTCTATCAAGAAAAAATCATGCATGGAACCATAGGATCAGATTCTAGGAGGAACATAAAAACACTAAGGAAAATTACATAACTTACATTAACAGATATTGGGAAATACGGGGCTGAAATGACATAAATCTTGAAAAAAATTTTTTTTCAATGTTTGAAGGTGTAAAGCTTTTTGAACTATACATACATACATACATACACACACACACACACACACACACACACACACACACATATATATATATATATATATATATATATATATATATATATATATATATATGTATGTGTGTGTGTATGTGTGTGTGTGTATTGTGTGGGTAGGTGAATATGTACGCAAATACAAAAACAAGCATCAGAGAACAATTGGAAGTAAAATCATGTGATTGTAATGTAACCTGAGTTAACAAACCTAGATAAAACAATATCATATAATGCTTGCAAGGTAAATAATTACAATTCACTCCAACTGTAACATCCTAAATCATTTTTGAAGTTATCTTCTGAGTATATATACAACTGTGAGGTCCAGTTACATTACGAAGCCCATCGGCCCGTTCATGTATGAGTCGAGACTAAGGAGCATAGAGCGAATAAAAAATTTAAATATCCCAATTTTAAGTTTGTTTTCAAATTAACTCGAGCTGTTTTCATAAGTCATCATGCATTCAATTAGAAGACTTTCTTTGACGTAATCTTCATTGTTATGTCACAACAGGAAGGTGAATCAACCAATGAGAAGTTTGAGCGCAAACAAACAAAGAATTAGCATACATACTTATATTAGGTTTAGATGTATGTGTGTTTACTGAAAAATGATGATTAAAGACAAAATCTTTCTTTTTATCAAAGTTTCGGTCCTCTATCTATATGCTCTGCATCGAAAATCAGAAAAGATCTATTGTCAATGGTTAGAAATTAAGACAAGCGTCACTAAGAACAGACAGAATAAGTCTCTTATATATATATATATATATATATATATATATATATATATATATATATATATATATATATATATATATATATAAGTATGTGCGTAAATGATTAGTATACACTCTTTTGTCGTGTATAGTTTTACAAACGTGACAGTGGGATAAGAACGTCAAATCTTGAGCTGTCCGTCCAAATAAGCAGATATGTTTGTCTAGGTGTCAAATAATAACGGTGAAATTAAGACTCAAGGCTTTTTTGTTTTCCTGAAGACGTGCAGGCTAACTGGTAATGAGACGGAAAATAATATGACGAAACGAAGATAACGACAAAAGAACCTCACTCGTGACAATTTGTTTCCTACGACCAACACTTCAGTGTGACAAGTATAACAGAAGATACCTGACGAGAAAAAACCCCAAACGACTGACGACAAAAGAACTTAACGTGTGGCAAATTTCTTTTCTAAAATCAAAACCACGATAGGACAAGAAATAGCAGAAGGTACTATACATATATGCAATCTATTTCATTGCATATTATTGTCTCTCTTGCTCTGCAAGATCTTTCTATTTTTATCTCTTTTAATGGAGATTTAAAAAAAAAATTTTTCTGGTGTTTTCTTTATCACCTGGTTTGTTTCTGTATAATTCTTTCCATTTTTCTTTCTTTTATTAATTGAAGTCTTACTTTCTCATGAATAAGGAGGATAGCAAAGTACGAGTGCATCGTTATCCTGGGGAAGCGATAGCACCAGAATGCAAAGGAACGGTGTGATGGTTTGTGCAACGTTCTGTCCATAAACACTGGGTCCTATCATTCATGTGTAAGGTACTTTGTCGTATAATACCGACCTCAACATCGTTGAAAATCAGTTTAACCCCTTCGTTGCAACATCTTTCTCCTGGAAAATGCACACTGTCACAATGCACGAATTGTACAGGAATGGTTTCAGAAATATTAAGACTTCACTGTGTTTTCCTCGTCTCCATACTCCCCAGATCTCAATCCCATTGAGCACTTGAAGGATGTGTTCGATACAAGTTTACTCTGCATAACCTTGCAGCAGTTGAAGGGGTTGCTGTTGACATTCTGACATCGATTACCAAGAGAAAACCCTTGGAGATCCTACAAAGTTCATGCCTGGTCAGATAAGAACTGTTTCGTAGGTACACGGAGAACTAACACCTTATTAAGCAGATAGTCTTAATGTTTTGGCTGTATAATTTGATATTTCAAATCCGACAACAAGAAAAAAAATCTCGTTCCAACCGAGGAGGATATTTTAAAGATGATAACTTTTTGCCTCTTAAACCACTGCTGTTTTTGATTATAGAAAGATAAGATTTTCCTTTCCGGAAAATTAAAGCGCCTTTAGTAAGAAAAACAAAACGAAAGGTCTGTTTGGTATGTCTGCCAATTAAGCAACGGTTCTTCAACGAAGGAGAAATGTCTGGAATCTTAATTTGATCATAATTATTTGACTCCCAGACAATCACGTCTACCAAAAGTTCTTTGTATTATGGTTCCATTTCAACGTCAGAAAAAACTACACAACAAATAAACTTATAATGCTAATTATACACATGACTTGTTAATCCCGGCAGAAAGAAATTGACGAATATATTTGAATTTCTCTGATGTATTTTTTTGATGATGAGAAACTACTGGATTCTTTTAATTCGAAGAGTCCATTGTCCCACAGGGAGGGTAGGATATATTTTGATCGGTTTATGTTACCTTTCACATAGTATATTAGCGGTAACATCAAGGATTCTCAGTCTTTTGGGTGTCTCAGTCTATTTTCAAATAGATTTTTCCCGACCAGCTACCTGTAGAGTAAATATTCGAAAGTATATAAAAAAATTTTAACTCTTGAAAAAACAAGGAAAATGGACAACTTCTGCCGTTGCTTTAACGGAAGTAATGTAATTTATTAATAGTAACATCAAATGTTTGACACAGACACACCGTTTGTAAATACAATCAATGCGATACCTGGTGAGACGCAGCTAGTGCAGACACGTTGGGTTTACATAATGAGTGATATTACAGCGCTGCTTGGTAAATTAATAATAGAACATTTTCTATTGTCATTTATAATCTCTAATAGTCCGATACTTATTTTTTAAAAAGGGATATTATGAGTTTGGTAAAAGCTCTCAAGTGAAAAACATTACCACCAATACTGTACATGTTTCGCACTTTGAGACAATTTAACTCTCAGAAGTTACACTTTATAATGCTGTGAACCTCACGTTTAATCGAGGGGAATAGTTGCTGTCTAACGATTTTCGTCGAATGAATATAAGCAAGCAATTACCGCTAATCGTTGTGGGATTCGATTAATCCAGTAAAATAACAACCCATCGACAGACATCTTGAATGTATTGATTAACTGTTTAAATTTCCCAAGTCCTCCAATTCCATAAACTTTAAGTGACGGGTTTTACGGGTAGGTCGAATTTAGTTCCCAGGACGGTAGGAAAAAAAATGGAATGTTTCAACTCCCACGCAACTTATGACCCACCTTGTACGTAGAGAACCGGTAAATAAATAAGCACGACTGCACTCTCTGTTCTACCTGAAATAGTTTCATCGCTAATATTTCTTTTGAAATTGTAAACTTTTCTTTTATTCATTTAGAGAAGGGAATAGTGAAACTTTGTCAGACAGTCATTGTATGAAATAAAATTCCAAAAGGGAAAGGAAAACAGAGAAGGTTGAGAGAAAGAGAAAAATTCAATGGCGGATCATAAACTTAAGGCAAAGGGCGAAAGAATTCGTCGAGAGAAAGGCCCCAAAGAATTTGTAAAGCGGCAAATTCAGCATCTAAAGCCGATTATGGGAAAAGAGAAGACAATTGTTATTGTTAACAAGGAAGGAAAAACAATCTCAACGCCCAAACGATTTGAATGACAAAGATAAGTAATAAATAAAAAAATAAAAAAATAAAAAAAACAGCCAAGATGATGAAGTACTTATGATACACATTAGGCTTCGTGGTTTAGCACAAACTAGTAAACTTAACTTTCTGGAGTAGGGTCCAATAGCAGGTTATCGAAGTGAGGATCGAATACAATAGTTTTAGTTCTGAAGATTGAACACAATAATTTACTATGCTTAGCGCCTATGCTCAGAGGCATACGGTTCTTTTTTAAACTTTACTCAGCACGAAATGTCCTTTCCAACAATGTATAATAAGCTCAGATTTTATGGAAAAAAATTTTGACTTGGAAATTTCAGCCAAAATCCACCGTGAAGGAAAATGGCGCTAAAAATCTTTTGCAACTGAAGGTCTATCCAAGATGTTCTTACTTACTGAGATCCCTCTAGCACGTTCAATTGGATGCATTTGACAACTCAAAAATTCCTTCGGGGCCCTATTACCGCAACAGGATTAAAACAGCAATAATGGAAATTGTATGGTTAAAATCCATCTCCGTTGCCAGTGGGAAATAGGTTGCTATTTTCTCAGAGGAGCTTCGCTTTGAAGTAGCACAATACCGATCAATCTGAAACAAATATAGTGAGTAAACTCGGAAAAATGCGTGTCTTTGTAGCTTCATTCTTTCAACCTTCAACTGGGTAAAGTGCACATTTTTTAACGGACAGCTCGGTCCCCGCAGTAACTAGGGAGAATGTGTTGCAGCGGACGACTGCCATCGATGCATGTTAGATGAGCCAGGCGGTCTCGCATGGTTCATCATGGCGTTGGCTGACTTGGGAACCTATTTGGTAGATGAGATTCAATGCTTTGGTGCCAATCAGGCCAGACATCTCGGCTGCAACCGTAACAAACTTGTACCTATCGGTCAGTGAGCAATATTTAGTTATTGAAGAATGGTATGTCCAAATGAATACTCATTCAATCTCTTTTTTGTCAACCATTTTGGCATGACAGTGATGAGGAAACTGTCCTGATATATGACGATGAGACAGAACGTGGGAAGTAGTGGGTTCCCACCTTTCCTGAGGGCGTAAGTGCGGAGTGAACAGAGACAGTTCGAATTAGGTCTATTCTGTTTTCTGTGCCGATAACCGTTACGCTACTCTGCACCTGCAGAAATTTACTGAGCCTAGCTTATTACTACACAAGGTCAAATGGAAAAGAACGGGGTAAATTGGATTGTTTTACGCCAATCATCAGAATGGTGAAGTTGCTTGACGAGAAAAACAGCGTTCGGACTTCTGACTTTTCATCTGAATTCAAACGCAGATCCCTAATACTGGTGGATGATACGAAACTATTTTTCAACCACGAGGCAAACCACAAGGGAGAATAGAACTTACTACATCAACGAATTGAATTACCATCGCGTTACGGTAGACACCAAAGCGGGGAGTGCTAAATGAGGGGAAGAGAGTGTGTGGAAAAAAGGCATGGTGCGTTGATCGAGAAGGGGAAAAAAAGAGAAAGTAAAGGAGTTTAAGCACCATGGGGCGGGGGGACAATCTAAAAATGGATTAACAGACTTGAAGAATTAACAAAGAGACAAGTGTTATTTTTCAACGTAATGTTTGAAAAATAAGAAAACAAGAACCGGAAGTTCAATGAGGTGTGCACATAAACTTTAAAGACCATCATTGCCTGATCATGTTCTTCTGAGTGAAAGATTATGTCAGATAAAAGGCATTTTATCAGAGGATACCTTTCTGTCGAGTTACAAGAAAACCTGACCTAAAACTGAAGAGAAAATCAATTTTAATTGATTAAAAAACGTAATGTTCGAACGCCATTATTGACAGATAATATGAATCCGAGGGAAGGTCTTCCATGATAAGGAACATCTTATTAACCGAAACATTTTTACCAAGTTTCAATTAAATCTGACACAGAACAGCAGAGAAAAATTACTGTCAATTTCAAAACACAGAGTTTAAACACCATTATCACGTGACCCTGAGTGGAAGATCTGACAGAGAGAGAGAGAGAGAGAGAGAGAGAGAGAGAGAGAGAGAGAGAGAGAGAGAGAGAGAGAGGAAGGAATATGTAAAGAGAAAATAAAGATGAATAAAGAAAGAGAGGGAAAAATTGAGAATAATAGAGAGAAAAAACAGAGATGGATAGAGAAAAAGAAAGAGGGAGAGAGAGAGAGCGAGAGAGAGAGAGAGAGAGCAGAAGACACAGATAAATAGAGAGATGAATAGAGTGAAAGAAATACAGGCCTGGGTAGTCACACGATAGAAGCCGTCAGGTGACCAATGTCTTCTAGCAGCATGCCCTTGTTGGGGGTGATTAATTGATAGATTGGAAAGAAAGGTGATCAATGGAAACCTACATCTTTTGCCTTTGTTGGACAGTGATCACAAAGAAAGGTATGCATGAAAAAAAAACATGTGTGAATGCTGCAAATAAAGATATCAATATATATATATGTGTGTGTGTGTGTATGTGTGTGTTATTGGATGGATAAGGTATATCCGACATAATGATGAAAAATAATTGACAATAAATAAAACCACGTTAGTTGAACGGGTATTTATTCACGGAGGTTTCGTAAGGGTGATCCTACCTTTCCAGCGTGCTCAGCAAAACTGAAGATGAGTAGACCTCCACACGGTGGAGAGATACTTGTTGCAAGTGGGTGAAGTGGGGTATATTCTATTCCCAAAGGTCTCCGCTTGATTTTTTTAATCACGCTGAAAATGTAGGATTATTCTATGACAAGTCTGTGAATAAACTCTCATAACTCCAGAGAGAGGGAGAGAGAGAGAGAGAGAGAGTTATGATCTGTTGACAATAAAGAAAGCCACAAGTTGGGGGAATTAGTGTATAAATATATGTAGAGAGAGAGAGAGAGAGAGAGAGAGAGAGAGAGAGAGAGAGAGTTAATCTTCGTGTTGTTCATCTTTTATCCCCTCTGGCCGGGAGACTAGCAACCGCCTCTGCCTTTCTTTTCGTCATCGCGAATTTCCTGACTAACCCTACTTTCTGCTCAGACATCATCTTACATCCCTCACCCGCTCAAACATTCACTTCTCCCTCTCTGTCTCTCCTCCTTCGCGCCATTGGTCTGCCTCTCCCTCTCCTTCTCCTCCACCTCCGCTTATGCAAGCAACGTCCTGCATGCTCCGTCTCTCTCGACGAATGCCTATGCAACACTCATTCAGCTTCAGTTAGGAAAGCCTTCAATACCATGGCGAACGTGTCGGAAGGATCTAAACCCGAAGTAAGTCAAAACATTGGATGATTCATATTGTTTCATAACTGCATGCTTATTATAACCGATATAATTGTTCATGTTCGTTGTAAACTTGCAATCATTTTCATTAATACCCTCATAATAATGGCTCTGAACGTCCTTTGTTTGTAAATATAATAATAATCAACCCATTCTGTGCTTCCTAGCGTCTTTTCAATGCTATCAGCATTCATCACAAAAATGATGATGACGATGATGATGATGGGGTCGCCTTTCAGTCAAATTTAACTTAAAGGTCCAAATTCTTCGTTTGTCTTTACACAATTGAAAATTAACTAAAAAACGGACACGCACGCGAATGAAGATATACAAACAATGAGGGACACTTATTATTTGTCCGTCTGTGTTTTGTTTTTTTCTTACATTTTTTACTAACCATATTCATGCGTACGGATTTTTTTGTCTGGTACTTGGAGAGACCAGTTTTGATTTTGTTTGGAATTCATTTGTTTTAAAACGATGTTTGACAATTTGTTCTCTGCATCAGACTTAACAATCTTCAGTGTGACCGTGGATAAAAAGTTGGCAACTCTTTTTCTTTCTCATTCGTCCATTTTGGGTCATCTGTATTTTATTTTGAATTTATTTGATTATGTGCCAAAATTAACATCTATCTATCTATCTATCTATCTATCTATCTATCTATCGTCTCCCTCTCTAATATATACACATACACACACACACACACATATATATTCAAATATATAAATGTATATATATAGATATGTATGTATATTCAAATATACATATATGTATATATTTAAATATATATATATATATTCAAATATATGTGTGTATGTATTCAAATTTATATATATATGTATATATTTAAATATATATATATATATGTATATATATATACATTTAAATGAATAAATGCATGCATATATAAATGTATCAGTCATTTCATAAGTCAATCAATTCGTATCTAACTTTATATATTCATATATTTTACAGTTTGTTAATACAAAAGAATAGTTCATACTCTAATCTATCTATCTATCTATCTATCTATCTTTTTATCTATCTATCAATCTATCTATCTATCTATCTATCTATCTATCTATCTATCTATCTATTTATCACTCCATCGTTTCTCTTGAACTCATGTGTTTGTCAGTGTGTAAATATGAAATTGTTGTGTATGTGTTCCTATCAACGCAGCATAGCTGTGGTTTTCCTTGAAAAATTTCAAATAATCGTGGTTACCTCTTATGTGTATTGATATGCATTTATTGTGCATATATGCCAAAATGACCCCGACTAACTATACAATGCTTTTGTTCTTATAAGCTTCATTGAGACCAATGCATGGGTTAACGATTCATTCGAGCATGCGCTGTGGGTGCACGCGTCTGTCTTTATTCTGGGAGCATGCGTACTTATTTATACCAGAGAGTTGTAGTTCAAATATTCATATTTAAAAAAGAAATCTCCTGTTATTCATTAAAAACTCATTTGTACTGTCATGTCATTAGAAGATTTAAAAAGCAGCCGACTGTGAAAGTCGACCGGCTACCTTTATCACTAGCCGTCTAGTAGTTTTTCCTTGGAGAAATAGAACCCGTTTTTCTTGTTAACAACTAGGCGCTATTTTGTCGTTGTTGTCGACGTCGCCTGTCATCATAGACATCCGTTTTCGTCTTCGATTTTTTTCAAACCTGAAAACATCGGGTCTCACAACCTGCTATGTTTTTGAAGAGGAAGTTTTTAGATTGAATTTTACATAGAGTGAATAAAAAATGCTGAAGTCCACGAATGTTACCCCGATTAAATGAGCGTGCACTTTTACATAAATTTTTAAAACTACGTGTGTAGGGCAACTAGTGAGGCTGCGAAACTAGCTTGCTAACCCTTATCCGACATTGAAGCTTCTATCTTGATATTTACTGTTTACCCCTCCTGATTCTTAAGGGATTTAGACAAGGCTGATAACTCTAGACCCTGAAATCCCAGTTTGTTTTCGAACATAGACAATTGTTAATGGCTTACGCTCCTCGTGGGACAAAGGGCCTAACAGAACAGGTGTTTACTTTAGTCTGGCACAAGGTTAGAATCGAGCTGACGGTAGCAGTAATTGCGTGCCTGACTAGCTAGCTAACCACTGTTTCGTGGAGAGGCGTTCATGTTTTATTTATATATTTCATAAATATCATTCGTTGGCATATTTTCATAACTTCAGCTGTCCAGATTCTAGAATGCTGGTTCTGCATCGGCAGAGAGACAGACAGACAGACAGACAGACGGAGAGAATCCAACAATACAAAATATTGTTATCATGTATATATATATATATATATATATATATATATATATATGTATAATTAATCTCTCTGTACATAAATCTCATTTATTTTGCCTCATTACTTTACTTATCCATTCCCGTCGATGACTGTCTCTATAATCTTAGATAGGACAGAGCACATGGAGAAGTGGATTCATGCCTTTCCTAAGAGATTAGTGCTTCTCTCTCTCTCTCTCTCGTACACACACATACAAATACATACTCTCTCTCTTTCTCTCTCTCTCTCTCTGTATCTGTATATATATATATATATATATATATATATATATATATATATATATATATATATGGGTATGCCTTGCTTAACGCTTGTGTTCGTCGGAGGTCCCATCAGGTTTTGATGGAGATGAAAAACCTCGAATAACGGGGCGTTGCAGACGTAAGCAGGCGAAGTGGCTTTTAGAATGTAAACACACAGCCAGATGCATAATGGTACAATACATATCAAAAGTGTATACTATGCATAATACTCGATGGAAAAACATGATACTGTCTTGTATATCTACTGTATTTTGTATCGTCATTTCGATGTAAAAACTTTCTTACAAATATTTTTGTCTGAAGTTTCGTGCTGTACGCAGCGGAGTTGACAGCACAACTTATGTAAGCTTCGATAATCCATTTTAAAAATGTAATTTAAATGTACAAAATGTGTTCTCAAGTTTTTTTTTTTTTGTCATTCTTACCAGAAAGTACGAAGACATCATTAATTACATGGTTGAATTGTTTTTTCCCCTTATGATTTCCTTTGTTAATTTTGGGGTTATTATTTTGGGTGAAGAAAACCTTACGCAGCATTTGTTCCTTTTGATTAAATAAGATAAATTTCTACTTCAAGATATACAAATTACTGTATACGGAAATGCAAAACGTATGGTATTGAGACATTAACTGTGGACCGAAATGTAGATAAAGTGAAGTTTTGCTTACGCTTACCAATGCATATCTATGATGCACGGTATATGTATTGAATAAAATATATTCTATTCGAAAGTGTGTGTATTATGTATTAAATATGATAAATGATTTTGACTACTTAATCAGTACAAGTAGTGAAGTATGACCCAGGATGTCATAATTGGCTTGTACAGTATTATATAATGTTCAACCTACGTCCGAATCGCTTAACATTCTACTGTCAGAAACGTAAGCTGAACGTTAAGCGACAAATGTATGTTAGTGTGTATGGCGGTACATCAATAATAAGCCCGCAAATATTCATTTCTCGACATTATCCCCTTCCTTGAATTAATCCAGTGTTGAATATTACTCACGTAGATCGAACATTATATAGTGAAAAGTTAATGAGCATGTATCAGTTTTCGGTTTCATTGATTCATCAACATTACAGTGAAATATTGCGTCACCATCAAAAATATAAAACGCAAATCACTGAACTTTTCCTATTTAAGACTAATACTAAAATAATTAATCAACATGCGTAATTATCCACTGTTTACGTATAAAATTACAAGCAGGAAGACACCTTCTACTACAGTCACCAGTAGTATTCCTTCTACAACTAACAGGGAAAGTAATTATCACCGACATCAGTCCATTAGTATCCGTCTTTGGACATCGATATTCCTCAAGATTTGCAAGACATCTCTATTATGGGCGTTGCGTAGCCAGTAATTTCTGAACTTTGACATACAATCTATTTTTTTTTTGCCAGCTACTGTTTCGCATGTGATCTCTGGAGATCCATGCGGTGAGTCGTGGTGTCCAGTGGTTGTCTGGTATTTTTGCAACATAACCAGTCCATTGCCATTTAAGTTTTTCAATGTATTCTGTGATATCTCAGACCCTTTTTTTCCTCTAATATGCTGTGCTGTCTTGTGATCTCTCCACGTGACATTGGGCATGATTCTTTCCAGTGCATGTTGTATGGTCCTCAGCTTGAGAATCAATCTTTTGATTAGGTTCCGTGTTTCAGCTCGGTAGGTGACTATCGGGAGGATAAATTGGATGTAGACTATTCTTGCTGATTCTAGTAAGACTGTAGTGTGGACGGTATTGATCTCTACTTAGATTTCCATTTCTGTTTTGACAGACTTCTCGGAACTGTCCCAAGGGCATGGATAATTATGCATACAATTGTCACCTTCATGTCCTATAACATTATCAGTTCTCTTGGAAAGGTTTGTTATTGTCAAGCTTTTCACTTCCTTTCAATTTCACTTGATGGCCTACTAAAAGTGAATCATCCTTTATCTGACTGTTCTCTCATCAAATCTCCAGCACCTTTCAGCACCCAGTCAGACCCAAGCAGTGCAGTAGTTCAATTTATACACGAATTCCCAATGCATCCAATATCAATTCTAGTAGTCTTGGGCGTTGTACCAAGTGTACCAATTATTATGGACACGCCCGCTTTCAGCAATCGGTAGCTTTTTCATAGGAAATGGACAACAGCAAAAGTTCTAAATATCCCAGCAGTCAGCTTATCCCAGGAATTAAAGTACAAGTAGCGGCAGTAACAGCATACGTTTCTCCACTCTCGTGGGTTTCCGCCTACGAGATTAACAAATGTGGTGAAGGGCTCTTTTATTGCTCCAATTTAGAATTGCCTCCCTTTATGGTTTGTAGACGTTGCACAATACACCAAATAACCTAAGCAAGAGAAAAACTCAAAATTGAACCGATGACGCTGGTGCAAGAGTACATAGTAGGTTTGTCAATAAGTCTGTAGCATAATTATCGGATTGAAGAGAGGATCTACGCGCAGTTTCTTTCAATGAAGTTGTCTTGTAGATTGTCGGATTCAACTGAAATTTAGTGCTGGAGACTTGTAGACCAACGAGCAACTTTAGTATACCACGAAAAATAAAATATTCCCTTACACTGACAACGGCTCTAGGAGTATTTGTTATGAAAACTAGTCCCCAACCAATCTAAGCGCAAAGACCCTCTGAATATTTAGAAGTAATCAAAACATATCCCGTTTGAAATTTTTTGTAAGTGCTAGAAATCAAATTGATGAAAATCTTTTTATTACGCCTCTTTGATATAAATGGAACTGTAACAATATAATGAAACGTTTTTGTTAATTTAGTTGAAAGTTTCATTTAAGGTTATGGCTTGGTTACAGATTACACGGGCTTTGATACTACCTCAACTACCACTACCACAAGGTGGAGCCAACTTTGTGTGTACTTCATGATAAAAATACATTTTTTATTCAAAATGTATTAATTTTTCAACTTGAGCCAACGCTTCTCCACATAGATTGAACACTATACATTGGATGTTTTAGATCAAAATTCAGCTAATCACTGTGTCAGACTACGGATTCATTACTCCATGTATAATTTCACGTTCCAATTTTCTGGCATATCGTATCTATAAAAATGCCCTAACGTATGCAAATGGGCAACGAACAGTGATTAGATGAAGCCATGCATCTACAGTAGCTCCGACTTATTTATCGATCAATAAAGCTAGCTAGTTGTCTCACAAAATAGCTTGGCTTCACGAAAAAAAATTCAGGAGGGTTTCCCACATCTGTTGAATGTCCTCCGATGGCTGGCGAGGCCCACGATAAACAGACGGGTTTTCTCCGTTACAGTTACAGGAGAAGGTCTGGCAGCTGAGGGAAGCCCAGGTTTTACAGTTCTACCCCTTTTCTCCTGCTATTTCTCTACGGTTTGCTTCCAAAGTTTGTCTCCCCGTTGGCAGAATCTGCTGTCCCCTGGCAGTTAACTCCACAAGACATGCTGGTCATTTTCAAAGGGACTCTGTGACTTTTTCTATGGTGTACTACCCCATGATCCTGTCTCGCTTGCCAAACATTAGTTCACCGAATAAGAGGCTCCTCAGAAGGCGATAGTCTTCTATCCTCGGCACTTAAACTGCTCTTTTGATAAATCTTGGAGTCTTCCCCATCGTTGTTTCTTGCATTAGAAAAGTAGGAAAATATGAATAAATGATCTTAATTGTGAATTGAGAGTCAGAAATTAAGCTGTTTCAAATAGTTCACGTCACTGTATTATCAAAACAATAGCGACCTATTCCTGAAACGCGTTCTTACTTGATAAATGGTGTCATTTACAAGTATCTTAAAAGCATACTTTGTTTAAAAACCAAACGTTCTTTGGGTTTAGTTCTTCAATTTCCCATATCCAAACCCGATATGTGGAACAATCTAATGTTTTTAAAGGTCTGTCGGAAAAAGTATCCAGGCATTTTAGATATCACGAGAACCTGTTACGAAGCTTTGAAACAATCGTATTCAAAATGACCAAGTGGATCATTCTTCATGCCTCAATCGTGTTTTTTAGGGGGGGGCAGGGAGCAAAACATGACATCACCCAGATCTATCAGACCCCCTACAGTCAATATTGAGCTCAGTGTGACGTATGTCTTTTCCTAAAAAATTTCCAGATCGTTGACGAGATTAAGCAGACGAGGCAAGTGATCCCCTAAGTAGAGTTTGGAAATGTTTCAAAAGGTGGATGAAAAGCTGGGATAAATATATAAGGTCAAAAAGGGGGTATACCTTCAAGGGAGTGCCCAATGCCTCGTTTGCCTCCTCTCCACGAGGAGGATCATAACGAGTATATGATTTAAATTTCGAGATCAAAGCAGGAAATGAAATGAAAAAGGATTTGAAAGTTTAAGATCACATTTTATTTGTAGTTGGTACATTATGCAGTCTATTAGAGTTTTTCGCGGTTCAATTAGTTTTTAGACGCAGACATCATATTGAGCAATAATTTATTGAGCTGACGTTTGAGAAGACATCAAAACCTATTTTACCATATGAATAGAGGATCTGGGGTTTTGACTACGAAGCCTGTCGAAAGAAACAAAGGTTTTCAGTTTGGCAAAACAAACAGAGACACAAGGCTGGCGATGAGGGGGGGGGGGATAGGGCAGGTCTATCTAAAGAAACCGGGATTGAGTTGCTTAAGAGGGAGGCGTTTTCAGGAAATGTTAAACTATTTTAAGGAGGTTTTCTCAAGGAATGGGGATGAGAGCGTCTCAATTTAGGACGTAAAATCGTCTCGCTTACTTCTTTGCTGGTTGAGTCAACGACAAGAAACATATTTCTTTTTCATCGTGTTGTTTGTTCGCTCCTTTTATCTTAGTTCCTAAAAGGTCCGTCGTGTGTCGTTATGTTGCATTGCATATACATATGAGTTTGTATTTGGATGCATGAGTCCATGACTACGCATGCCTTTGGCGTCATGAATTCAAAATCATTTCCTGTTTCATAACAGCATTGGCTTTTCACCATCAATCAGTTTTAGCGATCAGGGCCTAACTAAAACAAGGAAAACCTGTCACTAATTTATCATAATAATTGCATATAACGTTCCTCGTCCATTTATTGAGGGCATTACATCACATTTTATTCCTTTATGTTGCTGTTGATTGTACCATTGAAAGAATCTGTAAAACTGGATTCCTTAAAAAATACTTTTGAGCTAAAAACAGTGGCTCCAATCTTTTTTAAGTTGGTTTACTTGATGCATTTTCACAACTATTTTTCCTATTACTAGTTTCATTCATCTTATTATTGTTGACTTTGAAGCATTTCCATTATATTTATCTTATTGCTAGTTTTACTCCATCTTCCTTCTCACCACTACCTGCATAGAACTGGTTTAACCATTGTTGTTGGGTTTGGGTTATTCATGTGTTCTGGTATTTGTATGTCTATTTATTTACGGTAGAAATTTGAGATTTTGCACACTCAATCTCCACAATGAGTGCAGATTTTTAAAAATTCCATTCCGAAATAGGTCATTTACAGAGGGTCTATTATGTAATGTAAATTGATGCTAAATTGGTCACTAGTTTGAGCCCGCTTATCTTATCTTTAAAAATCAGACCACTTTAATGATCACAACCCAACAAAAGACGAGAGAAGTAACTCATCCATTGATCATTCCTTTCTTATCAATTTTTTAATTGATCTTCCCAACTTCATATATGGGTGGTGGTGATTCATAATTTCCTACAATTCTAGCTATTGTTGCCTCTTAGATAAAGTCTTTGCTATTAATCTTTTGTCACTTGTTTCACTCCATTTTATTAGTGTTGTAGAATTCTCAGAACATATCAGCAAATTATTCGTCGAATAATCATAAAAAGACGATTTTGTGTCATGTAACTATAAAGCAATAGAATCTGTGTGAAAGTAAATCTTAACGGCAGTAAAAAAAACAACATATTTTACTTCTAAGATGTTAAATCACCTAAGAATAGGGAAATAATTCTCACATACTTGTGGCAAACTATCAACAGGGTCGAATGACTGATCTGACATTTACTAAGCCTAGTTTAGTGGAGCACCAGGCCAAATAAAAGCTGGTACAGGCATAAGAAGATTGTGTTGTGCCAATAGTCTAAGGGAAGGGAGACTGCTTGTCAACATGCAAAATCTCTGACATCTTTTTTTAACCATATAGAAATACGTAATTATTTGTGTCTTGAGGTTGGCAACTGGAATACAGACGAATATCAAAATATTTATAACTAACAAAATAGGATACTACTTTTTTAGGAATTGTCAACCAAAACTCTCAGCATAGTTTTCTTCAGTTTTCAAGTTAGTTTGGCTGGCTGTCTATGTATGTATGTATGTATGTATGTATGTATGTATGTATGTATGTATGTATGTATCATGCGTACAGGCTGCATCTTTGGAGCGAGACAGCGGAAAATTTAAACATGTACTCCTTATCACCTTGAGAAAGAAAAAAACGATTTTCTGTCTTGGGGGGGGATCTCCCCTAATCGATGAGTTTTTTTTGTAGGTGTTTGATTTGCAATGTACGTTTCTGCTAAATTGATCCCTTAGTTTGTATCCGGTCGCATTGTATTTTTTTTTAAATTACAGACTTTTTTAGTGATCACTTCCCAACAAAATGTAAGAGACGTAACTTATCCATTGATAACCGCTGTTTCCAAAGAAAAAAAACTGATCATCCCGAAGACGGTGTGCTGCCAAAGAACGTTGGTCACATGACGGTTTCTATTGAGTGACCAACAAGGTTTTGTTTCGATTGTTTGTTTGTTTGTTTATTTTGGTTATTTTTTACTGGGGGAACCTTTTCCTTTATTTGCGACTCCCTCCCACGCAATATGCTCTCAGACCTTTGGGAAAACTTGGAAAACTTGCTCAAAAACTTGTTACAGGCTAAAAATAAAGCATTTACATGTTCCTTACATAACTGTGTTGATGCAAAGGCACTAAAGGTTCAGAAAAAACAATGGTGATATCTTTTTTTAGTACAATGTTCACTCTGGCTTTTCATAAATAAACGAATAAATGAATACAGCCTACTTTTATTACGTGGGGAAAATGAAGAAGGAGTCAATAGTTACATCTCTTGTCCAGAAAAAATCGTTGAAAAGAAGTTCATGGTAGGTCAGAATGATGGAAGAAATAAGTAGAGAAAGGATGAATAAACTGGGTTGGGCTGGAGTCAAGTGGGTGTTAATGAAGAACAGCAAATGAATGAAACTATTTTCAGCAAAGCAAAACGAACCAAAGCAAAGTGAAGCAAAGTAAAACAAAAGAAAAAAGATTAAGAAAGTGATTGTGATGGTGAGGAAAACACTTTCTCTTTTTCTCGTTTTAATTCTGTCCTTTCGTCGTAGAAGTTCCTATCCAAGTTTCCAATTGACTTGGCCTTTCTACCGTAATAAGAACAAGAACAATAATCGCCACCAATATATATATATATATATATATATTACGTGTAGAATAGTATTCAGTGCACAAAGTTATATGAATGGTAAGAATGAACAAGATTAAAATGCACCACAACTGCTCGGTGCCCCCCCCCCCCAATACGTTGTCGTCTGCAGCTCCCTTAATTTGAAATATCGTTCGATTCACATGATCAAATTAAAAGAAAACATATATGAAAAATACATTCAGTAAAATTTTTACATTATTTTGCAGTATCCAATTATTTATCCTTTTAATAGTATTTTTAGTTAAATTATTTTCAGTTGGAATAGAAGTTGGAATGGAGATTTACCCTACAACAACTAGACTTGTCTTTCATTTTATTCTGTGAACATGGTTGCACACTCATAAGCACAACTACTATCTGCTATTGCCACCGATGAAAGAGGTCGGTGTTCGCGCCCTGGTAACTGATCCCTTTCTCCGAATGCCCGTATTTGTTTCTGTAAGCAGGTGGATAAAAGTGAGAATTAATGTTTATCTCAGGGAGGCTGAAGATTGAATCTTCAAAACGTCATAATAGCAACAAATATAATACAAAAAATTAGTTCAATAGTCCAAACAACTCGAGAAATGATCAGGAGTGCACACTGAATTATTGATAGTGTATCGGTAAATGTCAAACTGAGCTGAATTTTCCAAGGGGAATAACTCTTTCAAGATAGATTAAGGGAAATACCTAAAAAACAAACAAAAAAAAAAACTGGAAATAATTAATTTAAAAAGTTCAAGAAAATTACCCATCGGACGAATTGAAGAAACACATTAGTAACTCGGTGTAAAGTCGAAAATATTCATTGCGTCTATAACAAAACGTAAATGGCACAAACACAAAATATTTTTAAAAGCAATAAAAATGTAGAAAACGAAATAAAATAGTTTTTAGATATTGGATATCAGTTGAGCTATTCAAAAAATAGAACAAAGGTTCGGCTTACATGAATTACTTTTAGCTTTAAAAAAAAAATTATAATCGTATTCAGGCATTAATTCAAAACTAAATCTTTCTCAAAGATGAGATTAGAGTAATAATCATTCTGATAGTCAAAATTTGGAGAAAAAACGTTTTCTTTAAAAGTACTTAGAATTCATAACGCACAATTCCGAATTTCTTTCTTATTAATCGTCTGATGTGTGACTTTCTTTTTGGGTTTTTTACTTTAAAATTAATTGTAATTTTTGCTTATTCGTTCGATGCCTAATTTCGAGTTATCCAACTTGATGTATCCTGGAAAAAGTTATCCCATTAAATATAAGACGCTCATCCTGATATTTACTCACTATGTTCGGCTTGTGTTTATTACAGAGAAATGATGTTTCTGGAATACATCTATTTTGAAAATCTTTATATGAAGCCTTTAGATGATAATTATTCTATGGCTAGTTTTATTCCATCTTTTCATTGTTGCTATTTAGATAAAGCATCTTGACTATTAAAATTTCATTACTAGTTCTATATCATTCTTATACTGTTACTTTTTAGTTTAAGCCTTTTCGCCATCATTATTTTATTAATAGTTTTTATTCCATCGTATTATTGTTCCTTTTTACCTCAATACTCTTGGTCGATTTAATCTTCACCTGCTGAAGCAAGCAGCGCACCATTGGAAAAAAGTCCGACAAGATTTGGAACTGCATCCCACACTTCTTCCAGAGACCTTGTCTTAACCACTTTGGTCATGAAAACTCCTAGTATTTAGTGGATAACAATCTGTATTGATTATTCCATCCTCACCTTTCTGATTCGTTCGGCTATCCTCGTTTTTTTAGGCATGAAAAAAAAAATGAATAAAAGTTCTCAACGTGAAATCAGTACCTTATTTTATGAACAAATGGCAGACAAAAGAGACGTAATATAGTATTCAGTGCACAAAGTTATATGAATGGTAAGAATGAACAAGATTAAAATGCACCACAACTGCTCGGTGCCCCCCCCCCCAATACGTTGTCGTCTGCAGCTCCCTTAATTTGAAATATCGTTCGATTCACATGATCAAATTAAAAGAAAACATATATGAAAAATACATTCAGTAAAATTTTGCATTATTTTCGCAATATCCAATTAATTATCCTCTTAATAGTATTTTTAGTTAAATTTCAGTTGAAAAACGATGTAGTAAAAATGGGAAATATAGATTCTAAAAATATCTGATTACTCAGAATTTTTTTTTAAATGTCCGAATATTTTTTTTTTTCACAGTCAAAAGCCTATATCATAATCTACCGAATAAAACTAAAAAAATTGCCTTGAGGAGAAAAAAATTTGCTGAATTTTCCATTTTTTTCTTTTTTTTTTGCTTTGTTTTTTTAAACTCCAAAAGTAAGAGTTCTTTTCAAGCAGTTCTGGAATATTTTGTTAAAAGAAGGGAATATAATTAATATCTCGAGGGATTTATTTGTAAAATGTGTAAAAATCAATCGAAGCATGAGCATATAAGTAAAATGAATTATCTAATTAACAGTGGATTAGGAATCATACGGAAAAAAAATATTCTTTTCCGAAATTTGGAATGAAAAATTCTAAAAGTATTTCTCCTTTAATAAATAAGTATATAAATTTTTTTTTAAACTGAATGATATGCTGCTTTTGCCAGATTTTGAAAGATTTCAGGCTGAAAATTTGTTAAAACCTCTTTAAAATCAAAACAAAAAAAAATCAAACTACAGACATTAGCTAAGTGACCGAAATTTCTGTTGCAAAATATCTAATTCGCAATGTCAGAGATTGTAGAAATAGAGGGAAAAAAACTTCAAGATTTGTAAAATCCTCTCATAGAGCAATACACAAATCAATTTAATCTGAATCTAAACCCAATTGATTTTAGTTTGAAAAGACCAGGATACTGACAATCCGTATTATTGATGGAAGGGAGATAACTATCAGTGCATATTGTACTAATCTGCTTCAATACAACGTGATCCAAGTTGAAATCAACCAAATGTTTTCAAGGGATACACTATAAACTTATTCTTTCACTTTGTGGAAAAAAAATGAAAATACGATTTTTCTTCATAATGCTCGCTCTCGGTATGGGTGAAGAGTGTGAAAACTCAAGATTATGAACAAATTTCCCTGTGCTCCTAGCAGCCCACGCTAAGCTCTGTGATTAGCGTGAAGGAACACTTTTGTGGACTTGCATCCAGCCAAAGGCTTGGTCATAAACAAATTGTAGGTATAAAGTTTTACTTGGGAATGGAGTCACACCCTCCCCTATCTGAAAGGACAGTAGCACACAAGTCTTGAACAGGGGTTCGATGGTCAACCGTCCATTGAGGATCGAACACTCTACGTTAGTGAAATAGTCAGTGAGTTGAGCACGTCCCCAGGCGTCTGAAACAGTATGTAGACATTTACCAAGCTTAGCTGAGTCCAACACAAGGCTGTAAGTGTCGGGTACCCGGTCTGGATCGATTTCATTTACTAGAGCAATAATTTGCGATGCTATCTAGGTCCTGTTTGGCACAAGGCTGATAATAGAGAAGTACTCAGTGAGTATCTAACTCATTTGACAATGATTAAAAAAATCTGTGTATGTGTGTGTGTGTGTGTGTGTGTGTGTGTGTGTGTGTATGCAACAAGATATTCGGTAAGTGGTGATTGTACAAAGTTGATATTCGCTATATGTATTAGTTAGTACACCAGGCATGGCAGGGGTGAGTTCGAAGATGTTTTGATCAACGGTTCTCGAGAAATCTAATATACCACGATCACTCAACAACTGGCCATTGTCCGAAGTTGACATTTGGTAGATATATCAGTCAACACACAAGGAAGTGCATTGTTTAGTTAGAAGGTTTTTGTATCAGCAGTTCTTGGGAAATCTATTAAAGATAATTTTAAAAAATTACAGATCATTGGTACTTCATCAAAAATTCATTGAACTGAAACTAAATCTAAAATCTACCATAAAGTCCTACCCCATCCAAACATACTCCGCTGGAAAGGGTAGTAGTTATACCAAACAGCGGTCTGCCAGACAGGCTTACAGAGCACATTGAATTTCTAGAAATCATGTAAATGATTTATTTCAGCAAATTCATTCATTATAATTCATGGATACTTACTTGATACTTACGGAGTTTAACTTAGTACGGCGAAAATCTTAATGGGAAAATATGCTGCAAGGATAATCTTCCGAATGGGGAAGGCCTGCTTACATGAGGGAAAAAATGGACATTCAAAGTCCGAGCTTTTACTTCGGAGTGAACGTCGGCCTTTTAGGACCGGTGACCAGTAGGAAATCCTTTGTCACGGGACAGGCCGGTTTACCACGTGGCGCGCATAAGCATGTGTATATTAGTCTGTGTTCAAGAAGAAAGAGAGGAAGAGATAGATAAACAAATAAAAAAAGAAGAAGGAAAAGAAAAGGGGAGGAAGAAAAGAAGGAAGAAAGAACGAAAGAACGAAAGAAAGAAAGAAAGAAAGAGAGAAAGAAAGAAAGAAAGAAAGAAAGAAAGGAAAGGAAAGCATGCACACCAAGACGTGCGCACACACACATACAAAGACACACACACACACACACACACACACACACACACACATACACGCACGCACGCGCACATACAGAGAGAAAAGTGCTGACCTGGTGTCAGATTAGATCAAGCAATCAAATAGAAATTGGAACAAGAAAGGTGTTTAAATTTAGTTACCAGTCCTTGAACTCAAGCACGTATTTAAATCAACTGGCAATTGTGACGACTCAAAGAGACCGCTTTTTTTTCTTTCTTTGAGACATGGAAGTCTTTAGCCGATAGCAATAAACTTCAATCAACGGTTGAGTTTTATAGTGAACGTGGTAATTTGGGCCTACCATACGACAACAACAACTACAACACTAAAAGGAAGTGATTTTCCAGCGAATGGACAATCAGACTGCACGAACAATTCCGTAGAAAAATAGTTTTGCGTTAATTTCTACTGAGCTGCCAGTATATATTTATTCTTTAATTAGTTAATCACAGTGAATTAGTTCACAGATATATTTGTATTTCTATCAGGTGATACCTGTACGCCTGTGTTTGTGTGTTCGTGTGAGCTTATTATAGCAGACAAGGGAAATCAAATACACGCACACATACACATACACATAGATATGTATATATATATATATGTATATGTATACATATATGATTTTTAAATTACGTTATATTACGTATCACACGGCGAATGTACCTTTTGGCCTACAAAACATAATTAGAATAAACAATTAAGGAAAATGTGCCGGCTGCAGGGATCGAACCTTTATTGAACATTTTCTCTAATTGTTTATTCTATTTACGTTGTCTAGGTCAAATGGCACATTCAACGTGTACTGATAAGTGATCATTTCAAATAAGAGTTTCTATTTAATGTAAAGCTATTTATAAATCATTCGGTCGGATCATGTATCCATTCTTTAATATCACACACATACACACACACACACACGCACATATATATATATATATATATATATATATATATATATATATATATATATATATATATATATATATATATATATATATATATATAGGTGTGTGCGTGTGTGTGTGTGTATGTGTGTGATATTAAAGAATTCTTTAATATCACACACATACACACACACACACGCACATATATATATATATATATATATATATATATATATATATATATATATATATATATATATATATGTATATATATATATATATATATATATATAATATCAATAATACAACTTTATTTGGAAATGATTTAAAAGAAGCACTACTACAGTTGTAATTTTAGATTTTAGTTATTTTTATTAAATTAAAAGCGCTCGATATGATATTGATACAATACATAGCAACATTTATTTAGGATTAGGTAGAGAAAACACCCTAATCTCTCCTTAATCTTAACTATATATATATATATATATATATATATATATATATATATATATATATATATATATATAGATAGATAGATAGATATATATATATATATATATATATATATAGAGAGAGAGAGAGAGAGAGAGAGATAGTTCATAGTTCATGATATATTTTCAATATGTAAAAAGTATTTCAAATTTCTCGTTTAGGCAGTGATTACATGGATTTTCAATATTTTGGCATATATTGGTTCGTCTTAAAATTTCCATTGACTCAAACCAATACATACCAAAATACTCAATTTTGCTAAAAAAAAAAACAAAACAAAAAAACTCCAAGTATATTTATCAAACAGAAAAAATGAAATTGCAATAAAATGCCAGCATTGCTCAAAATTCTTATTAACAAACATAACTCAACAATCCATTCATTAGAACACTAAAGGTAATATAGATAGTTCTCCCACACACTCATCATTGAGAAGAAACATCTAATCAATATTATCTACTCCCTCATATGTATAAGTAAGTTAAGAACAATCCACTATGGTCACAAAGGACATTAAATAGGCAATAAATTCAATACAAAAATCAAGGCTAAGATCAAAACTTCCCTTAGAACACGATTCAGCATTCATTTATAGATAAATCCCGCACTTAGTTCACACTCTTTGACATGTAACTTATAACCACTAGCAAAACATACAATCTACAAAAAAATACAAAACAACAACTTTAAAACTATAAAACAAAAATAAGATTTCCTTCCACCATATCGACAGCCACAGGACTTTCACCAAATTCCCCAAACAGGAATCTAAACCACACGTAATCATACGCCGGAACAGAGCCAAAGAGGACAGAAACGTAGACGTGTTTGTGTAGCGAATTTACTTTCTACTATATTTCCAGTTCTACTCTAAACCAACTTTACTCTTGGTGTTTAAAGTTGAATGTATCGAGCACTCTACGAAATAAACCATCACATATCAGACATTGCTTTATATTATATTATACTATATTGCAAACCTGATTTGTACTATATATATATATATATATATTTCTTTATTAGTGTGAAGATATTTCAGACAATTTCAATTTGACCATTTGAATATATATATATATATATATATATATATATATATATATATATATATATATATATATATATATATATATATATATATGGGAGTGACAGTTGGAAGGTGGAGAGAAAAACTCAACAGAAAGTAGCTGGTACTTGTCATTTTTAAAAATCATTCCATAGTTATGTTTCGATGCATTCCGGCGGATGCCAGTCATCTTTTGCAGAGAAAATATTTGCTGCAATTCACAGAAAAATCTTTGCTGTTAAACATATTTGAGGTTCCTTTCCTCGGCCTCAAACATATGGATAGGAAAAAGATGGCTTGCACCCGTCGAAATGCAATGAAGCACTGAGGTTAAGCAACATTGAGCATGGTCAGTAACTAAGTGGTTAGCTGTTTCGGAATAAGTGAGATTTCGAAAGGGAGTGACGCCATTCAGTATGCATGTCGCCTCTAAGTTTAGTTCGCATAATCTAAGCTGAGAGAGGAAAAAGTAGTGATAAGGTTAGCACAGGTAGCGTAAGGGCATTAACTAGTTGAAAATATTCGTGTTGGTTTTGGCTTTCGCTTATTGATCCTTATTAGGAAGTTTTAGTTTTGTTGTTTTTTTTGTTGTTTTTTTTTCATCAGATTTTCGTAATTGACAGAAACATAAGACGTCTGGGTACAGACGATTCTCTAAGGCCACACCCATAAACATAACTCATTTCATTTTTTTCTCCTTTTCTTCCCTTTTTTACACATACGCACACACATATAGACACAATTGCGCATGTGTGCACATACACACATACACTCAGGCGCTCACATTCACTCACATACACTCATGCACACACTCAGATGCAAGCAGGAATTCCAAATATGTACGTGCGTTTTGGGACGTGAAAACATTACTGTCGATTCCAGCAATATTTAGTTATAGCAGCGGTTGACCAATCACATAGTCTCTTAGGGAGTAGTATGGCCCACTTAGCCAAGTAATAGATAGCTTAAGAATAGCTCTCCCTTCTCATTGGTTGACTTTTCAGAGCGAGAAGCCCTGGAGCTGGACGAAAGACGTTCATTGTTATGGTCACTCAGCGACAGAGACAAACGGTCAGCCGGTGAGGCAGTGGAAGAGTAGATAGAGAAGTCAGTGTCCAACTTATTTAGATATGTGTTGCTCCTCTCAACTTTGCTGAGGAAAAATATCCGTTCAGCGTTTCTGCTTGTCTCTCAAATTCTAACCCTTCATTTCCCTATCAGATCTTTGTTCGGCTTTTTTGTTGTGTTGCTTACGACCTCGTTGAAGTTTACAAGATGCGCTTGCAAACCTCAACAAGGTCGTCCGGTTCACAGCGGATTTTTGGTGCTGATGTGAATACGTCTGCATTGTGTTATATGAAATAAGCTCATCACACACAAAGACACTCATGCAAACACACACACACACGCGCGCGCTCCAATGACATGAAGAGCATTAAATCATATGTATCATAATTTTGTTTATGAAAAGAAAGAGAAAAACACAATTTAATTATTTATCATACACTTGACTCGACGACGAGGAGGAGTTCATCAGCTTAACCACTTCAGGATTAGGACCACCCTCCCTTTGATATTTCTGTGCCACACAGCCTCTCCGTAATCTTCATTCCCTTCTGCAGTTATCATTTCTGGGTGTTGCCGGCAAAAGAGAGTTAAGCTCGAGTTAAAAATTACTTTAATATCAATTGCAAGAGAACGACGGATGTTCTTTTGTTATACTCAGAATTTCTTAAGTCCTGCGCAAAATCCTCTTCTCTTTTTTTAAAAATTCATTTTTCACAAATTATCATCAAAATTAAGCATAAGTTATATATTATAAAAAAAGAACCATGAGTTCAAAGGTTCTTCCACCATCCTCAAGTCCATATTCCAGAATGATTCTAAACGTAGTAGTAGTAGTAGTAGTAGTAGTAGTAGTAGTAGTAGTAGAGTTACTAGTTGTGGTAATAGTAGCATGAGCAAGAGATAGATAAAGATGGTTCAACAAGACGTCTGGACCAAGTCTCACATGAATCCAACAAAATACGACCTAGAAAATTGATATTCAACATATTGGGGATGTTGCATCATACAGAGATGCATTGATGTATCTATAAACTATACATCTTCACTTATTCCTTGTGCGGATATATACTCTTATATGAAGTTTTTTTTCATGTTCAATTTTGAATGGCGAATATACTTGGATCTTGCTCTAACAATGTAAAAGTTATCAACCTAGAAGTGTATTATCAAGGTTAAAAACGCTTTATTCAAGGTGCAATGTAGTCAAGGAAGAGTGCCTTCCAAGTGCTCACCTACATTTCCACCAACCAGGAAATTTTCTGTCAAAATATCTGGTGATGTGTTAGAGCTCTGGGAAAACTGGATTCATGCCTCCTTCCAGAAAACATCAGTGATATTACCAAAAATAGTCTCTGTCTTGAATTCGAACTCGGTCCGCCGAGTCTGTCTTGTTAATCGTCACGACTGCACCGAGGTGGGGGGGGGGAATGAAAGGTGCGTATCGGTTTATATATTTTGTCAAATAGACGTGTTAAGTTTTTACGTGCTCGAGGCCATCAGTCTTACTTTCATTGCATCTGCCAAATCTCACCGACTTCAACAAGATAAATATCAACACACACAGGATATAGATGTTAGTTATAAACCTGTCAGAATAAGGCCCCCAAAACTTTTTCAGAAAATTAATGTTTTTGGAGGAGGAGTAGGTCTAGTGGTGTACTGATGCTCAGTTTGAAGTTTGTAGACAAAACGATATGGCCAGAAATGTTGGAACACTCAAACACATAAACAACCATACGAAAACACGGATACATAAACACACACACATTGAAGGAAGAGAAAGAATGAAAAAGAAGATAGAATTATGAAAGAATAACAAGATAAAGTAAGTTGAAATTCTTTTAATACGGAAACAAATTAATTCAATTTATTTTTATATCTAAAAGTAAATAAAAGACCACACCGAAACAGAATTTCGAAAAAAAAAATCGGTGTACGCAATAAAATAAACAAAAATAAAACAAACACCGCACCACTGAGATAAACGAAAAATACACGCACACAAACATACATACTCAAAGCACAGACACACAGTTCAGACGAACGAAATAAACTTACGAACATAAAAAACAAAACAAATGCACGACAAGACACGAAGAGGAAATAGGAAGATCAAAAGGTAGACGGTATGACCCAATAAACATCCAGAGACGGACTAGAAGAAGGATGAAGAAGGAAAAGAGAATTCTTATGTTGAAATATTTAAACAAAATATTTGTCCGTCTGAAGACATGCACTGAGCAGTGAAACTCAAGAAACAGCACACACACACACACACACACACACACACATATATATATCAATGAATATATATAAATTCAGTCTGTGCATATATATATATATATATATATATATATATATATATATATATATATATATATATATATATATATGTGTGTGTGTGTGCGTGTGTGTATGAATGATGGAATAAAGGATTAGCTACGCAAACACGTTTATGTTTCTGCCCTGTTTGATCTTCTTCAGGCAAATGATTCGATTTGTTTTTTTTTTTCTCTTCGTATTTAGGACATCGGATATTGCATTATATTATATTATATTGTATTCCCAATTTGTATTATATATATATATATATATATATATATATATATATATATATATATATATATATATATATATATATATAGGCGGAGAGAGAGAGAGAGGGGGAGGGAGAGACAGACAGACAAAGATAGAGTTTTACTGTTAGATAATCAAAAAGTGTTTGCATACTTTTGCTTATTACTGGTATGTACATTTTTCTTGCTTCAGTTATTTACCTCTATATTTGGGGATGTACATATATTCGGTCTCGTCTTTCCACCTGTCTTTCTGTCTGTAGGTCTGTCTGTCCACATGATATCTCCAAAAGTTCACAACGAATTTTGATGAAATCTTGCAGAAGCGTCCGTCCAACACGGGCTAAGGAGGATGTGATTGAATTTGGGACGGATCCAGGAGTATATCTTTGCTAGAGGTTCGAGCTCTCCGAGTGCTCTCTGATTAAAACGATGCTACAATCAAATTAGATACGAAAGGATCATAGTTTTTGTTTAGTTTTGGTCGCTAAGCCTCTAGATCACTTTTCACATCAAAGGGTTAGTCAGAAGAGAGTTATTTATGCCACAGAACTAAGGCCAGTGAAAAAATGTTGAAATAGCCAATTGTTGTTGAAATTTTAAAGTTAAGAACTAAAACATGACTCGTTTAAAGTGAAATCTAAAAATGATTGAAACGCAATAAGAGACTCAAGATAATTTATAAGAGTTGGAAACATTGAAAATGAAGAGTCATAAGGGAATTTAAAAAATTGGATAAGGTACTTGTTCACTCTAGATTTGAGAATATCAGGATTGCAAACGTTCCAAAAACATCGGAAAGGGATTTCATTCCATAGAGTAGATGTTCTTGAGAAGAAGCTATTAGTTTGGAACTTGCGGGAAGTCCTTGATATATCACGAATTTTATGTTTGAATAATGTATCATCTCTCCAGTGTTCATAGTGTATATTAAAGGCATATGCGTTTGTATATCAATAAATCCGTAGCCTAAAGATGAAAAGTGCATGTACTTCACACATCAAATATCTCTTTTTCTACTTAATCACCTCCCTTGTTGTCAATGCACTTAATTCAGCAGATATTATTCAATGAAAATTTCATATCCAAATTCGACTAAAAACTACGTCCCAGGCAAAGGACTTATTGATCGAACACCGTATATTCCTCTCTCTCTCTCTCTCTCTCTCTCTCTCTCTATATATATATATATATATATATATATATATATATATATATACGTAAGTGCATGCACACGCGTCTACTTCAGTTGATTGTCTTGAAATATTTGCGTGTGTATAATTTTTCTCCTATATGAATAACTGCTTCGTTATATTCAAAAATATAACAATGATAAGAAAACTAAGATAAGATAACTACTGTATTACATGGTGTCATGGTAGCATTTAATCTGTACGATATATTGGAATATACATATATATATATATATATATATATATATATATATATATATATATATATATATATATATATAGTCATCTTAGTTTAGCGATTTCGTAATTGTTGATACAAACAGTCCTCCAAATCATCCAACGACGTCATGTCATGTAAGTCAGTTACTTTTAGATCCCTGTTGACGTACCATGTTCAGATAATTTGTATCATACATAGCATATTAAATTTTATCATTGTTGTTTCAATTTGGATTCTAATGTTTTACGTTGAATATTATTGTGAAGATAATTTGTATAGATAAAAGGTAAACGCCATGACTCTTAAGAGACTACCCCCGAAGGAATATGAAAGTCGATGACGAACTCCCTGGTTGTGATGCATACAATAACTTGGGGATCTTCGGAAGTTCCAAGTCTGATCGATACGAAGGCTTTTTATAAGTTTTTATGGCCACCCCCTTGGCTGAATGCAAGTCCACTGAAAGGGATATCCTCACCCAAATCACACAGCTTAGAGTGTACTCAATTAGCTGCAGGCATGAGTATCTGAACAAAGAACTGTTTCACTTCTCATCGCTTGGTTGGGAGAGAAAAAAAAAGAAAGTGATACAAGAATAACCACTAATAACCATAAAGATTTTTTGTCCTTTTAAAATAGTTTCCAGAATGATAATCTGTGTATAAAAAGTATTGCTCATGAGAATTTAAGCAAGCACAATATTTGTTCTGGGGCTATTATGGATTTTGAGCAAAGGATGGAATCAAAATTAGCATACTATTCTGGCAACTCTTAGCAATGTGAGTTCAATTTTCTAATCTCCTTGATCAATTTTAAGATTCATGCAAGGATGCTCTGGGACACATCGTCAGTGATAATTCTGTGGCCATTGGGTATTACGGATCTTTCAACGTCATACACCCTCAGCCTAACGACCAAGTCATGGTTGATCAATGCCTGAAGCGCCCATGCGCAATTGGCCCGTGGATTACTCCTTTTGATCCAAAGCAATCTGGAAGCCTCCTCGACAGCTTCCGTGGCAGCTTTGATGGCTGTTTTTTTTTTGCAGCGTCTAAAACTACATTAAAGACAGTAAAAGCGAAAAAAGATGTCAACTTTGTAATCAAAGTTTACATCCAATCATGAATACGTAAAAATTTTCTTAACTTAGATCTATCTGGTATCGGACATAGTACAAGTATTTGAATGCACTGACTCCATGAGAATGTGTAGTACCAAAGTAACGGTGTGCCTGGCCCAGATATTAACATACGGTACAATGACCGTAACCTGGATCTGATAAACGTCAACAAACGCCAGTGACGAAATGTATGTCAACGGACAGATAGATAGATATGAACGGACTGTGATTGTTAGGTAGGTATGGTTAGTTACTCAATAGAAACTGTCCCGTGATCAACGTCTAAGGGCAGCATGCCATGTTAGGGGAGATCAATCAAAAATCGATAAAAAGGAGTTATTTACGAATAAGTTACTTCTCTCGTATTTTGTTTGGCGGTGATCACAGTGTTGTTGACAGTTTAGTTTATAAGGTCTTGATAGATAAGTATGAAGCTATGAACAAACTAAGATAATATGAAACAGACTAAAATAGATAGATAGATAGATAGATAGATAGATAGATAGATACGCATAGTTTGGTTTAGAAAGGTTAAATACCAAACTACGAAAACTAAAATAAACAGCTTCAATCATATCAGATATGAAAACAGATTGAAGTAGGTTAACTTGGTACAAGATAACGTCTGGTGGCGTGGGGGGCAATAAGTGAGAAAGATATTCACTATTAATGGTCTGCAAGACAAGCTCATTGAACCGCTGCATCGTCGCAATGGAGGCTCATGAATCTGCAGGTATACTTGATTGTTTTACAGTCAAGGTGTGCTTTATTCCAAAGCAGTGTATCTGAATGTGAAAAACTCAGAACATCTACTTCCCAGACAACATTAATGCGTTTGTAACCTTATGCTTCAAGACGTAAGTACTTGCAGTTGAGAAGAAATCAGTGCTGCCAACTGAAACAATTTTTTCGTGCTAAATCGGCATCGAAAAAATTGTCAAAAACGCCAAAAACGCGCTAAAAAAAAACCCCAACACTGTTAACCATTTTCAATAGCTAAAAATTGCTGAATGTTGACTTTTCTGGCTACAAAAACAAGAAACGTGCAAGATTTAGCGGGACTAGTGCTAAATTGGCAGCACAAGAGTAGATGAGAAGATTCCACGGGGAGATGGCAGACTGTCAAATATTTGATGGCATATACTGATGAGTTCATTTCTCATTAAGTCACTCGTACTTCAAGTTTGTTCGCGAATTCCATATTCTGGATCCATGGTGATGTTTTCCTAGCTTTTCTGTTCTATGTAATATAATATTTCACTATAACGTAACCGAAGTGCACGCACACACACACACACACACACACGCACACACACACATATGCGCATTTACTTGCTCACATATTCATGAGTAATTTTCCTGGTATTTATAAAAATGCATGTTTTCATTGAACAAATAAGTTAAAACATTAATTCTATCTCTCTCTGCGTCTCTCTCTATCTTTCTCTCAGTCTCAGTCTCTGTCTCCATCTCTCTCTCTCTCTCTCTCTCTCTATATATATATATATATATATATATATATATATATATAAAGATGTAATTCTTGTTTGTGGGGTTTTACTCTTATAACCCAAGAACTACTCATTTCAGACAAAAGAAAACTATAATCGAATTCAGCACGTCTCAATCTACCTACAGGACACAATTTGTGATCGAATTTAGAGAAAAATATCAATTTGGATTGATTTTTCACGTTTCTTTTTTTCTTTGGTGTTTTTTTTTTACGCCCGAAATCTATCCAGCAGACAACCTGTAACCAACAGTCAGTCAGAAGTAGGTCCTGTGTTTGGCCCTGGGTGTGAGTTGAGGACGTGGCCATGTATAAACAGAATCATGTCAATAATCAGTAGCCATCCCCGGAGGTTAGGAGGCTTCCGCAGGATCTAGTTGAAAAACGACTGGCCGGGTGCGTTTTCACCTCTATGTAGTGATACGGGTCATAGTATTCGCACACACAATGTATACATGAATTCATAATATATAGGCTGATATAAGTCAATAGATAAGGGCGTAATCGGTATAGTCAAGTTGTACGATTTAAAAGTTTGGTAGATTTTTTTTTGGCTGCCATCAAATATCCAACTATATTCCTCAAATTGCATCAACATATCTAAATTTAAAAGCTTCCCTCTTTGAAATATGAATCTTCCACTTAATCCGACTGATTTCGTCAATACGTTTTTTTTTTGTGTGTGTATCACTTTCTGTTTTTTTTGGGGGGGGGGCTATTGATATCAATACCGAATTAGAATAAAAAAACATAAAAAACTTCAACCCAATTCTAAAACCCGTATTTAGATGTTATTAATAGAAATCAATTTTCTGCCTTTCCCATAACTCCTGAGATGGCAGTTGATTATAAGCAACTCGTAATTTGAGTTCAGATGGATTCTATAGTATCTCTGATTCCTGTTTTTATTTTTTAAGGGCCACAGTTTCGTATATGATCTCTGCGTTGTGATTCGTAATATTCAGCGGTTGTCTGAGCTCCTTGTAATTTCACGTGCCTATTGCCATTTGAGTTTTCCAATGGATTTTATGATATCTCTGACCTCTATTTTTTCTCCAATACTGCTTCCTTGTGATCTCTTCATGTGATGTCGAGCTTGATTCTCTCATGAGAGCGTTGCCTGGTTCTCAATTTAAGAGCCAATCTCTTATGACCGGCAGAAAATGAGATGGCATGACGAATTAGACAATTTCAGGTAATACTATCTCAGCGACACCCTTGATAAAGAGGTCTGGCGGTTCATGGGGAAGGTCTAACTCCGACAACGGATGACGATGATGATGCAGCAGCTTGACGGGTACACCAATGACTTCTGTTAACATTGCGAATACACCAGGGTACTTACCCGACAGAGAATCCCGAGACATCAGAACATTGATTCCTTAAAAAAAGATCTCAGAAAAATGACGTAATAGTCTAAGGAAATTTCATCAAGTTTGCCGACCTATATTAGATACTAAGAATAGTCTCCCTATTCTACCAATTGTTGAATGTCTTTCTTCTCGGCGATGTAACAAAAATCATAGTTTACTTGATCTTAGGTATCTTATATATATATATATATATATATATATATATATATATATATATATATATATATATATGTGTGAGTTCAATGGCCAATTCATAGCGCAATGTCGGTCTGTTTCACTCGGTAGATTTTAATTGACCACAGCAGTTACTTTTATAATCGTGATAGTTTCATTTTTCTTTTTATTCGAATGAGTAATGATTATTTTTGTTTGATTAGATTTCAGACTATAGAGTTATCTTTCTTGCATGCAAGATGGACAGATGCGATTAGTGGGGGTATTGATTTCATTTTCGTGTACTGCTATTGGTTGGGTAGCTAGACATGTTTGTTGACATTGAACTCATGGCAAATTTGATTCATTCACTCTATGCCTTTGTACTGAGCGCTCTGGAAAAAAGAAGTTTTGAAGAACATATTGTTTTTTTTTTGTTTTATGTATGTCTATCATTCAAACTATGTGTGTGAACCAAATATAGAGCTGACTTTTACTGTAAGCAGCACCCTTTGTGTGTTCGCTGTATATCTACTTCCAATTTTTTCCCACCAAAAAAACAACTATCATAAATAATGCTGGCTAGGAAGGTCTTGTTTCAACCTATCGGTTCAACATAAAAAAGATTATATCAGCTACTTTCTGTGTTTTGAAAATTTTGTACCACCAAGTTTCTTGTTCCTGTCAATACTGCATGTGTTTACTTTCCTTGTGCCTTCTTCATCCTTACTGTAAATCATTCTCAGAAGACTTTGTTTGGTGCAGATCCTACAAAATTGTATCGGTGACCATAGTTTTACTGACCTGCAGCCCGGCTCTTCCTCCATCTCGCCCCGCAGATCTTCAGACCCTCCTGTTTATTCCGACTCCCCGACAATTGATTACCTATATAGCATGCATTTAAATCTGTTGAGTTTTCTTCTAAAAATTCTATTTTGATCCTTACATTTATTGCAACCATGTCAAGGGTTTCCTTCTCAAGATGCCATAATGAGCTTAATTTTTCTTTCTTTTATATAATTATCTCTTGTTTATTTATGTAATATACATCAATACATATATATATATATATATATATATATATATATATATATATATATATATATATATACACACATATATGTGTGTGTGTGTGTGTGTGTGTGTGTGTGTGTGTGTGACTCTGTTTGCATCTCGTTTTTATCTATTTTTTCTATCAAATTTTCTTCAGTGTTTTTCACATTTTTTTCACCAGTCATTGTTTATTCGGTTGGGTTAATTTCTTTCTTTCCATCCGTTTTCCGGTCTGTCCTCGTTCTGTGGTAAACTCTCTCCTTCAGCATTTGCTGCATATGGAAGCAATTCCAACTAAAACAATATAAAAACCTGTAAAGAGTAAACAGTCCTAAAATAATTTTCGAATGATGAGGCAGACACCCGCCCAAAGTGCTGCGAATAGCATGTTTTCTTCCTTCACGACCTGGATTCACTCTTCATTCACTGCAATTTTTGCCTGATTCGCTATTCAAACAGAGAGAACCCTATCCAAAAGACGATATCTCAGTGGATGAATCAATAAGTCTGTAGCCTGACACGGGAAGAAACGTCTCCATATAAGAAAACAGAGTATACATGATATAAACATTGTGAGCGTGTGTGGTCTTACCTCAGCGGGACTCTTCCACCCAACTCTCCCGGAGTATTGACAGTAAAAGACAAACATGTTTAATTTTATAGTTATTTATATAAATGTATATAGAAGAACCAGAAACTTGAAGTAGTAAGTAAAATAATTAAGAAATGGGAAGAAAACAGTAATAAAATCAAGGCAACCAGTCTCAGTATGTGTTACGGTGTCTCTCGATAAGAACTTTGATAACAATAACAAGACTAACCTACTAAATCATACATTAAACAGCACATCAAGGAATTCTGAGATAAATTAAACACACAATCAAATTTGACGAACTAAGATAAGAATAATCAACAGTTCCTTAAATTATTCAGCCTAAACATTCCAAGTGGTTTACTGATAATAAAATGAATAACGTTTGCTTTTTTGTTTGAAGCAGTACCATCAGATATTGTTTGTGTTAATCATTTTAGAAATTTCAATGAATAGGACATATTTTTTGATTTGGTTCTAGCAAAGGAGGGATAAATATCAAAGCGATTTCGAGTGAAATAATCATAGATTTCATAATGAGCTCTAATACGGTGATATGAATATGCACGTACTTTGCAATTTTTTATTGTTAATATTAAGGGGGGACTGCTTCACAGTCTCTTCTTATTCATATTTGAATTTTGATTATTCTTTAAAAGGGCACTTGAATGATCATTCTTCCTCAAATCGAACGTAAAACGAACATTTTTTAAAATTTCATCTTGTAACTTCTGTGATTCAGTTAAATTTATCAATGAATTTTGATATGAAGTTTTCATAGTTTAATGTCCGATCTAAGAATAAATATTGGTATGGATTATGTTTTATCTGACAATGTCAGAAATAAATGACAACATAGGAAGTTTTGTTTTAGATTATTGAAATGTTCCTGTTGTTTCGTCCATTTTCTGGGCTTCATCAAAACGCAGACGATACGAGGAAATCAGGAGACAGCTGTTTGTAGATGGAATTTGAATTGTGGGTAGGCATAATTATGTATTAATTTTGGAGACGGTCGTATGCTTCTTTGACTCGAATCAGATGTTAGTATGAATGTATGTGGAAGTATTGAATACAATGAAAGCTAACAACCGTTTCAAAGAATAATACACTCAATTTTCCCACCCACAATTCTAATTCCGCTTGTATACAGTTGTCTCTTTTTTTACACGTATCATTTATCTTTTTAAGAAACCCAGAAAATGGACAGAACATCAGGATTGAATTTGGAATAATTAAACCAGTGGTGTCAAAATTTATTTTGTCGAGGAACCCAAATAAGATTTTCCATGAATCGTGGAACCCATACCTACATTAAATGAAACAAATTTTGTTTCAGGAAGAGAAATTATTCATACAAAACGATATAATAAATGGAACACTAAAATAAAAGGCACAAGCATTCATCTAAAAGCAACTCTTCACGTCACCTTACTCAACTTGTGGATGTGAATTTTATAAAATATATTTTTATCAAATTTTATTAAAAGACATCTTATCTTCTTGGAAACACTGAATTGGGCAAAAGTTATAGCAAATATCGTCCTTTTTTCTCAGGGTTGTAATTATGGGAAGATTTTGGGTCCAACTTCCCTTTTGATAGTTGACAGTCACGTTCAGTCCTGAGCTTTGCTCCTGATTTCCACGGACAATGAATAAACCAGTAGAATAAGCCAGTTTCTCATATTCAGCTAAAACAATTATGCTTTAGTGTCGTAATTTCTCTTGGAAGGCAACCACCCCTAAAAAACTGGTCTGGTTAGTCACTCAATAGAAACCACCATATGACCCACATCTTTGGGCACCACACAGTTTTAGGGGTGATCAATTGAAAAATTGAAAAAAAAATTGGTTGATCAATAGATGTTACTTCTGTCGCCTTTGCTGGGTAGTGATGTCTAAAAAAATTCTGGATTTTCGAAAACACAAACGTGAATGCTGCTGGGCACAAACGAAGGGATCAATTTAACATAAACTTACATTACGAATTGACCCCCATAAAAAACGTAGTTGAGGGGAGTCAGAAAAAAGTTTTTTCGAGACATGAAAAATTTCAACTGTCTAGACCCATTGATTCAGCCTGTATGCGTGATACATAACTAGTCAGTTGGATCAGTTTTGTTTGAAGGTTTGTAATATTAGGTTGATACGTATGAAATGTTTCTTGAAAAGTAAGTTGGGGGATGATATAAACAACAAAAAACTGTAAATATTTGATTAAAACATAACCTATTTGAAGCAATGAACTTTCTCCAACGACCCTTTAATGATAATATGACACCTCTATAAAAAATACTTTGGCTTAGTGGAAAATATGGGTTTCTAATTTTGATTCCACTAGGAAGGTGTGATGGTTAGAACGACTGTCTCGCACGCAGAAAGATTCAGCTTCGATTCTCGGTATGAGCAAAGAGCGTGGAAAACTCTTCATTTGGGACAAATTCACCTGTGCATCCAGAAGCTGAACGAGTACACCCTTGGCTTAGCTCTCCCCCATTCGAAAAGATAGTAGCAAAACAAAAATAGAGTCTTTGTTCAGCTTCCGACTTGCAGTGCAGTACGGGCTCCGAATTTTTATCATAGAACATTTTATCTCGGAAATGAAATATTAGGCGAGTACTGAGGATACAGCAAGACTACATAACCAAATTCTTTAAACACAGACAACGTCTGCTGAGAGATGTGTGTCTGTGGGGGTTTCACTGTCATGGTGCATTTTATTCAGTGGAAGTAGGACCCATTTTTATAACTTTTTAACCTTTCCCATTACCTTCAGATGATGTGATATGGTTTCTGTTGAAGTCCTAAAGTCTTCAGGGAGTGTTCAAACCATTGTTCATGGGTTCTTGGCCACTGATGCTGCTACTTTGTCATTAGGAACAGGTTTGGATCTCTCTCAAGGTTTAATATTGGTATCCATACTTGCAGACCTGAACCAACGCTGAATAGCTCTTGCTGTAGTAGTGTTCACTTCAAATGCTTTGTTGATGTTACTTGAAGCTCGAGTAGCAATTTAAATTCGCACTTGAAAATCAGTCTAGGCACCACTACTGATAAGTGCTAAAAAATCTCCGTATAATAACGAATTACATTGAATAACCATTGCCACAGAAGGAGACGAAAGGTTCTATCCCTTTTTATATATATGCTCCAGCGCTCCTGGTCATACTGTTTTGTCTAAAGACTTGACAATTGTCATCAGTACTCCACGAAACCCCTTCTAAAAAATTTTTTATCTTTTATTTTTTGATAAAAAAAACCCAAACCTTCTTTATCTTTTGGGGGCCTTAATTCAACGGGTTTATTAATAATATCTAGATCCTATGGAATTTAGGTATTTCTAAATGTTTTTACTCCATTTTAGATGTTTTCCAGAGGAAAATTTCGTGAATTGAATTTATTCAGACCCTTTATATTTTTAGATGGATTTTTTCTAGGCAACTTTAAATTTTGACGCCATAATCTTTCGATCATTGACTGTGATGGCGATTCGTTATTTGCATTTACTCTACAAAAACGCGATTACATTAATAGATCTTCCACCGTTAGCATTATTCTCTATGATCCAAACACAACATTACGTCTATTACAAACTGATATTAAGTAAACTGAGAAATAAAATTTGCATTAATACAACATTATTCTTTCTTAGATTTTGCGTATCTTTTGTTATTGGCCAAAAACCAGTCTAATATTTTATTGACGATTCCTGTGACTAATTGTTTCATTTTTAATGTCATTCTTTCAACAGTTCTCTTGTATGCTAGCAACGCAAATGGCGTAACATTGAAACGTGCCTCGCGAGCCTTGCGAGCCTCAGCAGTTAATAATATCGTTCAATGTCATCTAAGTAATTTTCTTTAGTGTTGTTTTTTATGTTTTACACAGAATTTGATATTATGGTGCTGCGTGTGGTTTCTCGTTTTGAACTTCAGTTGTTCACCATGTAACCGTTTCGGGGATTAAAAAACAAAACAAACATATTTACATAACTTCCCAGCAATATTTATTACCCCCCAGCCGCCATCAGCTATGATTTTAATGTACAGCTTATTTATTTTTAGGGCCATGTCATACTACACGTATATTAATATTGCAAAGAATTTATCAGCTCATTACAGGGTAGGCTACTATTTTTTCACTCATTTGAAGATCTAAGCGGAGAGAAACAATGTAACAGACACTGTAATGAGCCGATAAATGTCTTGCAATATTAATTTACTCGTTCTATGTAAAAGCATTGAGCTCTTTAAAAAGAGAGAAATCACGATTTATACATATTAGTTTTATAAATCTTCGTTATTCTCTCTCTCTCTCTCTCTCTCTCTCTCTCTCTATATATATATATATATATATATATATATATATATATATGATTGTAAATTGCGCTGTATTATATTAAAAAAAATGAACACCCGTTATAACAGGGTGAATATACCAGTTGGCTTAGAGAACACCAAATAAACAATTAAAGACAATGGAGCTGCTGCAGGAATTGCACCTGCGAACGTTGAAACGGCTACCCCATCGGTCGCAATTCGATAACTGCAAGATCACTATCCGGTTGTTCATTTCAAATAAGACTTTCAATATAATATAAATCCATTTTCTTAATAACATAATTGTCGGGCTGAATGAAAGAAATATAGCTGATATAGACAGTGAATAGGCAGAAATAAGAATCAGGAGTTGAAACAGTTGTTTGTGCCTTTGCATTACCGGCGACTGTTTAGCTCAATGGTAAGGACAACGCTTCGTTAAAATAGCTACCTTCTATGTTGCAGATCCGATTCCTGCAGCAGCCTCACTCTCTTGAATTGTTTATACTGTTCCAGTTGTCGAGACCAAATGGCACATTTACCGTGTAATATTAGGTGTTCGTTTCAAGTAAGAGTTCCTTTATAATATAACGCAATTTATAATCCTCCTTTTGGTTCATATATCAATTTTTTAGTAACACACACACACACACACACACACACACACACACAAATATATATATATATATATATATATATATATATATATATATATATATATATATATATATGCGTGTGTGTGAGTGTGTGTTTCTAAATTATAATCAAAACGCACCTTTATTCTAAGAAGTTGATATTTCTGTTATCTTTAGAGCAACAATACTTGGATTTTTCTTGAAACATCATTTATTTTGAATCATACGCAGAGAGCTCAAGCATCAAAATGAAAATGAGCTCTGTAGCTTCGAGATTAACGTAGATATGAGTTTTTTTTAGAATGGTTCGTTCATCACTTATCATGCGCACCCACTCGAATACTTATATATGCTATGCCGAATCGGCAGCATTGTTTAATTGGCGAGATTTGCTCATCTCTTGTAAAGGAAAAGAGTGATTTCACTTTGATGACCTAAACCTTTGATCGAGAAAAATAGTCATTTCATATCCTTGTCTTTGTTGAATAAACTTTTGATCAAAGCAAAATTACGTGTTCATCATTTTTTTTCGTAAAAAGGTTAAAACTACGTATTCACTTTTTTTTTTTTTTGTAAAAGAAAAAAGTCAAGATTTCGCCAATTGGGTAATCTCCCCGATCCGTCATAACATATATATTGTAAAGTCCTGCAATTATTCATGAAGTTTTGCTCAAACTTTGTCCCTTGCCAAATACCTGTAATCATATAGACATGCAATCCTAAACATCCTATAATTAAGCCGACATAAACACAGACAAACTGCATTCAAAGTTCTCGCTAAACATACAACTTACTCCCATTGTCGCTCGCTAACTTTGAAATACAAACTAATAAAACGTACAGAGACAATGATTAAATCAACCCACTTACTAGAAATATCCTCCCCCATATAAATTCACATTCTCTCTTGATGTCACTTTATGTCTGCTATTCACATATACATTGAGTGAATCAGTTTGAAAAAAAAAACCCAACAACAACAAAAAAAAACCAACACAGATCTGGTTAATCACCTAATAGAAACCTTCACGCGACCAACGTCTCTTAATTGCATGCCGTGTGGGATGCGAGTGATTGATCTAAAAAATCGGAAAAGGATCAATGAATAAGTTACTCCTTTTGCCTTTTGCTGGGCGGTGATCACTAAAAAAGTCTGAATTGAAAAAGAATCCAAGGATCAATTTAGCATAAACTTACCTTGTAAATTGAACCCTGCGTTAAAAATCAATTCAAGGGGATTTGAAAAAAAAATTTTTCTTGTTGGCCAAATAAATTTTGAAATTCTCACTCCCTTTGTTGTATGATGTAATTATTACGTATTAATATATACATATCCAGCCAGTCAGCCGGACTAACTTAGAACTGAAAGAAACCTATGTTGACAGCTTTGTTGGCAGTTCTGATTGACTGTTTCTAAAAGGCGTCTGTACAAGATTGCCTCGCGGTAGCGTTTATATACACGCGGAACACAAATGACTATGAAAGTATGGCTTGTACGCTGAAAGATAAATAATTATTATCTCAGTCGGAGCTAGTTTTTAAAATAAGAGGCTTCCCGGCTGTGAAGCCTCCTTGAACTGTTGGCAGGTTTTTGCCTTCTGTCTAATGAATACATTGCCTTAAAAACCACACTATCAACTCCAGCCCTGAACAACACGGATGTCACCTAACCAAAGGTCATTTCCCACGTGACGTTCTCCGCCCCACTCCCTTTTCTCCACCACTTCTGGTTATTCATGAATTTCGCACTTACTCGATCGGTTCACTTTCTTCCTTTCTAGTTTTGACGAATGCTCTTCATTTCCTTTCTTCCTTTCTTTATTTTCTCTAACTCTTTTCCTTTCTTTCCCCTTCTTTCTTTCTTTTTCTTTCGTCCTTCCCTTTTTTCTATATCTCCTTATTCCTTTCTTTTCTTCTATTCCTTTTAATTATTTCCTTTTCTTTTACTTTCTTCTTCCTCCCTTTTCTCTTCCATTCTTTCTTCTTTCTTTTCCAGCTTGTAACACGGGAATAGAGTAAGGTTTAACCCTAAGCTTAACCCTAACCATTCCTCTTCCATTTTTTCACTTTTTCTGAAAAAGTTTTCTATTTTTCCTATCTTCTTTTCAACGCACACATCTTTTCCTTCATCTTCTTTAATTTCTTCCATCAGTTTAAACATTTAAAGGAATATCATTATTTTTTTTTTACTATTATTTTGATTGTTGTCATTACATTGTTGTAATTGGCTTTAATTTTAGTTTACGTAAATCACCAGCAGGGTCTCAACCAGAACCCTAAGCCTGGCAACATTATAAGTTATGACAGTCCGGACTTTAAAGATTATTATTATTATTATTATTATTATTATTATTATTATTATTATTATTATTATTATTATTATTATTATTATTATTATTATTATTATAATCATTATTTGCAATCTCACACCAGTTGCCTGGTGGTTACCGCTGGAGGTTGAGTGCCAGCAAGTCTCCTCAAGTCTCCTCAAGTCTCCAGCCCTCCTCTCCTCGTTCTCGTAGACCACAGTAATACTCTGGTTTACAGTTTCATACCGGTTGCCCGGTGGTCATCGCTGAAGGCTGAGTGACAATAAGTCTCCTCTCCGGCCATTGCTGTGAACCACAGCTATTTCACAGCATTGCTGTGGTTCACAGTGTTGTGGATAATGGTTTCACACAAGTTGCCTGGTGGTTATCGCTGGAGGCTAAGTGACAATAAGTTTCCTCAGGTGTCACAGCAGCGTTGGGATTTATGCCGTCTTCACCATACCTTTTCATTGGCTGTTAGGCCATTGCTATCAGCTGGGGGTCGTATTATTATTATTATTATCATTATTATTATTATTATTATTATTATTATTAAAGCGTTTTCTGTCTTTCCTGGAGTTTCTACATTTTTGGTTTAAATTCCATTTTCTTTCTTATTACTTTCTTTCTTGGATTTCATTTTCATTTAAATTTCCTTCTCTTTTGTTTTTCATTCCTCTTCTTTCACTTTTTCCCTCTTTATAACATTTCAATTCTCTTATTCCATTCCTGTTAACAGCCCACGCTTTCATTCCCTCCTTCCTTCCTTCCTTCCTTCCTTCCTTCCTTCCTTCCTTCCTTCCTCTCTTTCTTTCTATCTTCTGGTCAATCTCCCCCCCTCTCTTTCTTTGTGATTAATCTCCTCCTCTCTTTATTTAAATCTGTTTTACTCCCACCTACAGTACACAAATGCACAAATACCCTCACCTTGAAAAAGACTTAATAATCACAGGATGTGCTTATCTCGTTTCATCGCATAGTAAACGTAGCAATGAATAAAACACTCAATCAACGGATGGTCAAATGCTTAACTATATTCGTATTTATAAGAGTGAGTGTGTGTGTAGTAGAGGGAGAGAAAGAGAAAGAGGGTGACAGACAGAGAGAGCAAGAGACCGACCAATCATATCCATAAATACGTACATATTTCATGAATGCAGATGTGAGTACACATATTAGACATTGCACGAATACCGTGTACATATCTGTGTATTGTAATATGCGTCCATATTTATTAGGTTGGTGCAAAAATAATTGCGATTTTTGTCATTTTAATCTCTGATGCTTATTTTGGAATAACGTATTATCTAACAATGTTCATTGAATATATCATTTTGAAGGTTGAATCTCGCTTTATCTAAGCTGAAGATTTTCTTTCCGCTATTTATTCTGGTTTATTTGAGGCTGTCAAATCAAGCTTTGAAACAAAGTGAATTTGAGAAATTTTGTTTGGTGAGTTCCCAATGGGACATAAAGCCGCAGAAACTGTATCTAAAATCAGCCAGGTATTTCGCTAGATGACCGTCAGAGACGTACAGCACAACATCTGTTGCTAACATTTTGAAACGAAGACGAGTGCCTTGAAGACGTGAATGCCCTTCTGTGATTGTCGACAGCCAACAGAGGGACAATGATGAGGTGACCTCACGCAAAACAACTCGAGAGGTTGCAGAGGAACTAAACGCTGACCGTTCAACTGTTGTTCGTTATTTGCACCAAATTGGGAAAGCAAAAACAAAAGTTCGACATATCCTGCGAATGACCATGCAAGGGATAGAAAAATCCAGACTACGAAATTCTACTTCACCAAGCTTACTCACCCAACCTCTCTCCGACCGACTATCTCTTTTTCGAGCATCCCGACTAATTCCTGCAAGGGGAGGTCGTCAACAACCAAGCAGAACCTCAAAACGAATTCGAAGAATTCATTGATTCCATGGTACCGGAATTCCCTGTTTCTGGAATAAACGGACTTGTCCCTAGTTGGCAAGAGCGTGTAAATTCTGAAGGTTCTTGTTTCGATGAATAACTTTTATTCTTAGCTGAGAGATACTGCTCTGAACTTGATGGTGAAAATCCGCAATTATATTTGAACTGCACTTATATTTCAAGCGCGTTTTAGTATCGTGTATAAGGTAAAGCGTGAAAGATTAAGTATCACATCTCTTAAGAGACAACAACCTATGAAGTATTACATTTGTTGACGAAGTCCCGGCTTCTGCGTCAGCTAAGTGATCTTTGTAAGTCTCAAGTCTGGTCGAGATCATGACTTTATACCCAGAATTTCTTTATGACCACCCCATTAGCAAAATACAAGTCCCCCCCCGAAGGTGTACCCTAGCTTTATTCACACACCTTAGAGTGTACTCCTTTAGATACTGGGTATACAGGAAGGTTAGTCTTAATTAATTAGGAGTTTTTCATTTATACTGAGAATCGAAATCAGAACCTTATTCGTGTGAGACAGACGTGTTGACCATTATACTATTCGAGCGGACTGTGCCGTATATACTTGTAAATAAGTTGCAGTTTTTCAACTGAAAAAAAACGCAAAGAACTGCCAGCCTTGCTTTGACATGGTGTGTACGTGTCACGTAGACGACATAACGTAACACTAGTGATGTTTAATCGATCATTTGTCAAAGTTTTTCGCCAACAACTTCTTAGCAAATGTTCTACTTAGGGGTCATTAGTTCGTTGAGAAATGTGTTCAGTCAGGGTTGGATGGCTTTTCCACTCGGAAATATAGATGTAGAAATAGAAAGAAGTTACAGACTGAGGTTATATCATAACAATGGATTTACTAGATACGCTAGCGTCTATAACGGCAATCGCTGTCACTGACAGACAATCTGACAAATCGACCAAGCAAACGCCTCACGCAATCTCCACGAAGTATTCCCTCTCACCCCCTCTATGATTCTGATGTCGTTCAAATAACATTTTATTATCACGTCATAAAAACATGAAATTCTATTTCACTACGATATTAGCGTTAAATGAAGGTGCTTTCAGTGGAAAGGACCTTTAAAGGTTAGGTTTTTGAAAGGAATAGTCTTCTAAAGAAAGAGGCTTTTAAAGGACTCTATACATCCGCCTTGCGCATCTTACAGACTACACAAGAGTGATGCAAACAAATCGCTAGTAGAGTTCAAAGGTTTATCGGAAATTCGAGTGTATTGATAAGAGAAAGTGTAGTTAAGACGAAACTAGACCCAGCATGGCGAGAAACAATTACTAATTAAAAAAAGGTGTGAGACAGTACCTTGAGTGTAGGGACAAGCAGTTGGGCATTCATTTCCTTCGTTAAGGACAATATATACACAAGATACTTTACGAGAATGCACACATGGTACATACATTTACATGGATAGATAATTATCATATCGTTTTAACTTGAAGATCTCTCTCTCTCTCTCTCAGTCTCTGTCTGTCTCTCTCTCTCTCTCTCTCTCTATATATATATATATATATATATATATGCACACAAAAATATAGATAGATCCGAACAAATCAAGACATATCGATAGATAATTATGTATGCAAGACCTATACTTTACATCTCTATTTACGTCTATATATACACACACACACACATATATATATATATATATATATATATATATATATATATATGTATATATGTGTGTGTGTATATGCAACAGTATTTGCACTAATACATAAATGTCCAAGCCCTAATATCATATTGCACACGTACTTGTGACTTTCCTCGCTTATCGGAAATCAAAATAATGACGTTTTTCCCTTCTTTATGGTAATACGAGTTTCAAATATCTGTGAACCAGGTACAAAAATTTTCATTATAGTCAACATTTCCTCAAACTTTTCTCTTACCACCTGATACAGGTGAAAAACACCCGACTGTTGCGAAGAATGATACACAATTTTACTTACCTGCAATTTAAATTCCAGTTGTCTCCTTATTTTCTCCCTTCATCTGACTTTTGAAGAAGTCCAGAAAATGGACGAAACATTGGAATGAAATTTCGATAATTCAAACAGAACTCCCTATATAATCATTCATTCCTCATTAAAAAAATCTTTACTCATTTCATAAGCGCTATACTGGTGGTATAGAGAACTTTTGGGGACTAAGTTTTGCTTGAGACATTAATACATATACACACACTGGTTATATATATATATATATATATATATATATATATATATATATATATATATATACGAAGCATTACCCCAAATTTTTAGGAATTGGCCTTGGACATAATTATCAGCTCTAAGTTTCCATGCATACAGCAGTTCCACAAAGGGTGCTGTTTGCAGTAAAAATCCCCGCTATATTCGGTTTGCGTGCACTGTTCAAATCCCTCAAACTTTGTTGTATGCCAGCAAAACGGAGAAAAGAGAATTGTGCGAGGGAGAGAGGAAGAAAAGAAAGAAAGAAAGAAAGAGAGAGAGAGAGAGATGTAAGAAAAAAGGAGGACACGTGGAAAGGAAGAGAATGACGTTGAAAAAGTAGAAACATATTTGCATTTGTATGAAACACATTACATTTTGATGCTAAGCAGAAGGGCAGGAGAGCACACACATTCTCTGATCCATACGTCATTTTTGACGGGCAATATTGTAGTTAAACATGAACGAGTAATGGATCCAGACAAATTTAAAAGAATGCTTGTTTCATCATTCATGTGAGATGACTTCTTGGTTTCACTCTTGTCCATTATACGGGGCATTTCCCCCACTTTTTTTTCTATCACACGTCTTTGAGCTCATTGGTTCTAGACCTGGGTGAACCCCCAAGGGGAGCGTAAGGCAATTTGGGGGGCTGAAAGAAGAGGGTGGCGAACAAACTTTTCTTTCATTTTATTACTGAAAAAGCAACAGCAGTCAGCGCATGGGGTCGGGGGTATAATACCGGCTGGTTGCTGTGGTGGTGGTGGTGGGGTAGCCACAGGACATCACAGTATATCAGGAATAAAATGGGAGTCCGAGATATTATAGAATCTACTAGAAAACTCAAATGACATGTTGCAAGAATGGCAGACAACGGATGTATAACATGGATCCCCAAAAATGACATGTGAAACCGAGGCCGACAAAATTCAAGATGGAGAGATGAAGTAGACAAATTCAGAAAATACTGGCTCCACAACGCCCATGATGAAGAAATGTGGCATAACGTGTTTTTAGAAATACCTTGATATATTTCATTTTGAAATCTGGTGAATTTCAATATTTTATTTACACGTTTTGATATTAACTTAGCCAAATTTGACTCTTTTGATTTCAATTTTTTAGCCTTAGACAAAGAGGAACGAGAAAGATTTAGAAATATCGAAGGGGTGCGAGCATTGGAAAAGGTTGAGAACCGCTTCCTCGAGTTACCTCATGTTTTTTCTGTTGTTTTTTTTACCTTTCTCTCTCCCTCTTTCCCCTTTCTTTCCTCAATCCTTTCCTTCATCCACTTCTTAGGATCTATTTTTTTTTCATTTTCTCCTCTCAAAGCTTTTAGCTCCCCTGTGTTAAACTATTTCTCTAATCGCTTTTTACAAACTCCCGTCCAAAACTGGAGTTGACTTAGTTTTCTTATCGTATCGTAACAATTGGGCAAATTAACTGATTAGGCATGATAAATACCTCAAAAAATTGCAGAAACCATTTTCAGTCGGAATTGAAGGAGTGGAGTCTGACCTTGCAGCAGCCAACTTAATGTTCTTTCTCTTTCTCTTTTAGTCTCGATTCATTGCTCTCTCCCTCTCTCTCCCCATCTCTCTCTCTCTCTCTCTCTCTCTCTCTCTTTGTTTACACAAACTTCACCCTTTCTCTCGTTTTTATCTGTTCTTTCTTATCATAATCCTTGGGTCTTTGACTCTCTCTCTCTCTCTCTCTCTCTCTCTGCTATGCCTTATACGTTTTGTCTCTTTGTTCATCAGTTTACTCTCTATCTCACTCGTTCTCTCCGACCTAACACCTCTCTCTCTCTCTCTTTCTCTTCCTCTCTATATCTAATGACTTGACACACTATTTGAATATCATCACGCCCTCCCATGTATCCGTCGTCTTCTCTCCACCCCTCTCAGTCTCTCTCTCTCTCTTTCTAACTTTCTTTTATAATCGACCCCTATTTTTCTCCTCTGTTCCTCTTCTGCAACTTTCAACAAACTCTCTATCTCTCTCTGTATTTTTCTCTCATTCCCTTTCTCTTTCCACATTCCACCCTCACTCTACCAGACACTGAATCGCTGTCAAGTGGGAGAGAGAGAGAGAAAGAGAGAGTGAGAGGGAGGATTAGATAGATAGAACAAGTAGGTAAGGAGAGAGGAAGGGGAACAGAGTCGGACAGGTGAGAAAGAGCGAGAGAGAGAAAGAGAGAGAGAGACGGGGGAGAATGGAGAGTAAGAGAGGGACATAGAGAGAAAGAGAGAAACAGAGAGAGAGAGAGTAAGTGACCTCTCATTCAGTACTAGCGCTTAGTAATCGCAGTATGCTGACTCCCGCCGGCCGAAAAACAGAAAGAAAGATGGATCAGTAGTCGGTTGTTGAAAAAAAGGAAGAAGGAGAAGAAGATTAAGAAGGAGAGGAGAATACAAGTAATAAGAATAAGAAAAACCGAAAGAAAGAAAGAAAGAGAAAAAAAAAAAGAAAAAAAGAGAACTAGAAACTCATTCGCTCCGGCGTTTTTTTGTGCACTTGTCTCTTTGGCCGGAGTGAAGTCACACAACATTTCGACTATCAATATGATGCGTTTTTTCCGTATATTCCAACGGGACGAAGAGGAAAATACCAGTAGTTCAGAAACGGCTACAGAAGAAGTCACAGAAAACCATCGCCAACCGCAGGTAGAGTAACCTCGATAACTAGAAGAAAGACGCCAAAATAATTCTTGTTATCGTTAGTTCAACCATTGGAATAGTAGTAGTACTAAGCAGATGTAGCAGAATAAGCAATAGTGACAACATCAGCGGTGTGAGAAAAAATAATTCTTCTGAGTCATTCCTTCCCTTCCTTCCATTTTATTGGTTTCAATTTCTATTAATTGTTGTGTTCTTTTTAATTTTTATTTCATGGGTAATGTTTTTTTGGGTTGATTTCGTCGTCTTTGTTAGGTATGAGTGAGAAGAGATGCCGGTCGGGTATGCTATGCACCGGTGTAGGTAACTCCATCGCTCGTATTTTTTTTTTGTTTTTTTTTTTGTTGTTGTGGGAATTCTCGTACGGGAATGAATGAAAGTTTGGAATGCGAAGGTATCACCCGTTTTGACAACTGATGATATACTATTTGCACGGGTGAAGGATTTTTCGTCTCTGTTATTAGTGTTGGAAGATGAAGTGAATGGGTACCCTCGTCCTGGTCCGTGAAACAAAAAGAAGGCGTAGCTTATTGGCTTCTTAATTTACCCGTATACATATAGACAAGTCCAGTTGTCTCTTGGTGAATCGAAATAATGAGACGGGTACAAGTGCTTGTCTCTCTGACGATTTATTTGTCTGACTGTCTGTCTGCCTGTCTCAGTCTGTTTATCTGTCTGTCTGTCTCTCTCAGTCAAAAACTGTCACCGCAGCTGCCGACATAGGTTTCCGCGGTTTTTAAGTTTGGCTGGCTGGGTGGCTAGGTTAGCGTTCATCCAGCGTATAGACTGCTTTATTGAGCTACAGTGTTGAAAAATTACTCCTGAATATTTCTAAAAAAACATTTTTTCTTTATACCCCCGCCGACATAGGGTTTTAGTGGGAGGTTCGGCATGTTCGAGAATGTGAATCTATTAATGTTTTTTTTCTTGGTCTCACATGGAAAAAGAGCAACAAGCAGGTGTACACATACAGTGCACTTCATATATATATATATATATATATATATATATATATATATATATATATATATATATGCGCACACACACGTTTATATATATTTGTATTGTGCATGTATATTCACGCACACACACACACACAACACCCCTGCCAATTGATGAATTGACGCCCCTAACAAACGTAAAAGTTTAAACGTTGACTCTGATTCACTGGATATATATCCTTGTAATTCTTTTATATATATATATATATATATATATATATATATATATATATATATATATATATATATATATATATATATATATATATGAATGATCCAAACTTCCCTAAGAATGCTACATTGAGGAAGGCAAGGGTATATATATATATATATATATATATATATATATATATATATATATATATATATATATATATACACACGCACACCCACACACACACACATATATATATATATGTGTGTGTGTGTGGGTGTATGCGTGTGTATGTGTATTCAATATGTATAAAGACGAAGAGTGTGCGTAAATTTTGTTAGATTTTATACTTATTACGATGTTTAATTACATAGATCATGTAAGATGTTCAGATATTGTATTACCATCTTGATAGCAAATAAAAAAAAAATACAAATATTTACAATAGTCTTTCTCTTTGGCTTTTTATGTTATGTAAAATATTATTGACCGCTGTCTTCCCAACTTACCTCCAACCTGTTGGTTTCGAAAACAATGATTATCTTATATAGATAGAGACGAGATTAGTTATCGATACTTATTAAGCTTACATTATTCTAGAACAGGACTAGAAACTACTGGGCACGCAGCTGGAGTCCTGATCATTTATGGCAGACGACTTACCTGCAGGTTGAGCTTTTGTCTGACACAGGGCAAAGGGGGGCACTAAAAATGTACTCAAGCAAATTTCGAAGTCGATAGGACCAATCCATTTCGCAAACCAGTCACGCACACACATGCTCTCTCTCACATACACACATATACATGTGTCATTAAAAGTAGAGACATGCACACAGGAATATGCATGCACACACATACACATGCACACACACATACACACACACACACGCATATATATATATATATATATATATATATATATATATATATATATATATATATAATATAACTGGGTCGCTACACAAATAAGTTCATGTTTCTGCCCTTTTGGGTTTCTTCTACCCAATTAATATCCTCTAACTCAATCTTTTTGTATCGAGCACTTTTTGAAATGAACGCACCACGCATCGTATATTGAATTTGTTCTTTGGTATATATATATGGTACATATAAACATGCTGAGATAGATTGATATGCTGAGATAGATAGATAGATAGATAGATAGATAGATAAACAGGCCTACATCGATAGATACATAATTAGATAGATAGACAGACCGAGATAGATGAATGTATAGAGACAGATCGATAGAAAAGAATCTACCAGTACTTGAACCTTTACAATAAGTTTTCATGTGTTCATTCAACTAAGTAATATTAGTCTGGAGGTTCCATTCTTCGAATCCGTAGAAATATAAGATCGATATTGGTAGACTCATAATTTGCAATGAATGCATCATTTACTGAATGTATTTTTAACTCTGTAGTTATGCAGAACTGACATGGCAGTGGATAGGGAAACCATATAAGTTCACCTCGTGTCCTACATATCTATAAACAGGGCTTTAATGCTTTTCTGCTGGATACTCATCTCGGATAAATCAATGTCTATGTTTACATATATATATATATATATATATATATATATATATATATATATATATATATATATATATATATATTGTATAAATCAGGAATATTAGATGATATTGTATGATAAAATACTATATCAGATAGGTGATAGATTTATTCATTTAGTGCTCAATACATTTTACAAGCAATGATCAACAATTTAACAAGGAAAAAGAAAAGATATGTACATTGAATGAGAGGAAGGTTCTACACACTTGAGAAAAAGACTCCCTGCCAAAAAAAAAAAAAAAATCAGAAATAAATAGTATCATTCGCCTGAAGAAACCCAAACAGGGCAGAAACATAAACGTCTTTGTGTTGCGAATCCTCAATTTCATTATATATATTTAATATATACATATGAATTTAGCCTTACTGACCGTCCAGTTCCGCAGCTCAGAGGTAGGATATCTGAAGCGAAGGTTTCAATCCTGCCTCGTGGTACTGGATGGGATAATGGAAAGTCTATACCCAAACTGAAGAGATGTAATACATCGAAACAGCTGTCTGTGGATGACGCTATATATATATATATATATATATATATATATATATATATATATATACATATATATATATATATATATATATATATATATATATATATATATATATATATATATATATATGTATATGTAACCCGACAGAATGGTGATAAAAATTTGACAATGTATCAGTGAAAGAATTGTGGAAAAGTATTTTACATCCCAAGATTATTTATTATCCTAATATATATAGGAGGATTCTGCAAAGCGAAACACATCGGAACCACGATTTTCGAGCCTTATAATTAAGAGTTTAATGTTCTTTGAAGCCCCCACTCCTTGCCCTCAGTCTATTTTCATAACGATATTTACCCAATCTAGTTCAGTTCGGCTCAAAGCCAAATAGTGGAGGGATAAAATGTTGAACGGAGATTGCTTTCCTTCGATCTCCCAACGCGCCGTAGAGATCGGCATTCGGAATCCTGGCTTTTATCTGGTTTCCTACATCAACCACTGACAACGATGATAAATTAATTCTATTGCAATTTCTCCCATTCATTTTCTCTGAGCAGACGATAATAGTTTCCCGCCTTTACTGTGACACACCGTCCAATCAGTTTGTCAGTTACTTTCTTAGACTTTGAATTTTGTAATTCAACATCTCTTAGTTCAACTGTTGCGAAAATTAAACTGTCGGCCTGGCTGTTCGTGTGAGAGAATTCGAGTGTATTCTGATTTGCCGCAGCAGAATTTTTTTCTTAAAATGTCTGAAAAATGCTGGATTTAGCATACCTTAAGAACTGATCTATTTATAGAGGCGTGTATTTGTTATTTTGTCAATTAGTTGTATGATAAAACCCAAATTCAAATCTTCGAAAGATGTTCGTTTCATCTATCAATGTTTGATCTCACATCTTCTCTAGGTATATAGTAAAGACTCATTTCACCCTTGCATTAACTTGCATTTTCGTTTTGAGCTTGAATACACACACACACATATATATATATATATATATATATATATATATATATATATAGAGAGAGAGAGAGAGAGAGAGAGAGAGAGAGATGTGAAGGAAATGGATGTATACTCCGATAGAATAATCATAAATGCGTTATTTATGTTTGATATTCCATTTGAACCGACATTCTCTAATGGTTAATCCAATTTTACACTGTCTTGGCCAATAGGCCAATTTCCCCGTGTGAAAACAAAAAAAAAGTTGGTTCAATTAATGTTTCTTATAAAAATAACTCATTTGAATATATATATATATATATATATATATATATATTGTAATCGATAAGTAAAAAGGTGAGGAATAGTTGCACTGTTTGATAAGGAATCTGTATTTGATAACTTGGTTATTTAGTAAAAAGTTAGTGTTCAAAGTTGTATTTTCAGCTCACAGGAAAAAATTCTCTTGACCAGTTTCTATGAGATTTTCAAAAGAGAATAAGATGGGGAGATTCAGGGATGTGATGTGGAATTTCTGGGGTAAGTGGCTAAAATGGGTCCTGTAATAAACCTGTCACCTATGGTTTATGGGCAGAGTGTAGTGAGTCCTTAGAAATTGGGAGTGATTAGTGTTGACCCTTTCAGTGTCATTGAGTCTGGGGGAATAGTAGTGTATACATACTTAGACAAATACACATAGAAATTCTCATAAATCTACATGCGTGCAATCACTCACATATACAAATTAACGTATTAAACACATCCCTTATATACATGCACATACGCATACATGTACAAATACTTGACCTTAAATTCAAGTAATGAAGAGACGGATGATTAGAGTGAACAGATAATGAAAATGATAATGAAGTTGATAGTGTAATTATTTATTGCTGAAAGGAAGGGAAAGGTACGGGGGAGGTAGATACAGACCAACATACGCACACACACGCACACATATAAACACATACCAACATATATCTGAATATAGATACATGCGATTAAGAGTCTATTAGAGCCTTCTACGATTCCATATACTCACAAATACATACATGCAGACACCACCCAACCTGGGCATACACATACTAACATTGATATCCATTCATTCCAGTATATATAAACCAATGGATCTGTACCGCCACGTATACATTTTTTGCGCTCACACGGTTGCACAAGCACACCCATACACATGTGCGAGGCACAGAAATACATGCATACACAATGTATACATACCAAATACACATTAGCCCACATGTGCTTGTAAGCCATTAAGAGGTCAGTACGCCAGTGTACACAAATAGAAAACATGACATATGCACATAAATAAACAGGGACATATGCTCCACTAGGTGCACACAAGGAAAGACATACATAGTCGCAAAAATAAAATTTGAAAAAAAAGAAAGAAGACGTATGCATATATATGCATAAGGGCTGATAGATAAATGATAAAAACGACAACTCCAATGCATTCATATACACAAAATAACTAACGATGTAAATAGGGTACATATTAAGATATGCTAAGTTGTGTGGGGAGGGAGAGTCAGCTAAGAACTGTACAGAGGTTTTTAAATGGAGTCTTTGTATGAAGGATTGTAGATAAAAACTCCATATCTGCTTACTACAGTTCAAAGCATGGTTTGAAACATGTGATGGTGATTCTTTTCTTCTTTTTTGGATGGCATTATCTGTCATCATTTTGTAAAATGGGGAGATTAAAACATTTTTAGTTCTGATGAGGTGCAGTCGCTGATATGTTTGCTGATTTTAGGGATCCCAGTTAATGGATCCCTAATCCGTTATCCTTCCACTGTTATTCTATTTCTAATGTGTGAGGTCTCCCCTTTATATTCTTCCCCACGTCCATGGCAGATCTTGGCACAAATAATGTTTTTACTAAATACCCAAGTTATCAAGTACGAATTTATTTCCAACCAGTGTGGCTATTCCTTTCGTTTTACGTATCTCTTACATTTATTGGACCCATCTCGTGGAACACTACCACACACACACACACACATGTATATATATGGAAAAGTTGACAAAATCAAGAAAGGAAAAAGACCTGAGACCACTTGGTACAGATCAAATTATTTTTCAATTAAAACTGTATCATATTTAAGATGTGTTAAGTAGTCTGAAGTCTTTTTCTTTTGTTCCTATTATCCATTTTCCACTACATCTCTCCTCACGTGTCCTTATTTTTAGGACTAAAATTAAAATCACAGACATGCACACAGAAACACTCACACACACACACACACACACACATATATATATATATATATATATACATACATATATATATATATATATATATATATATATATATATATATATATAGAGAGAGAGAGAGAGAGAGAGAGAAACTGACAGACAGAGAGAGAGAGAAAGAGAGAAAGAGAGAAAAGCGGACAGAGAGACGCAAGGGAAGAAAAAGGGAGAGAGGAATCTAAAAAAGAGGAGAAAGATGAGAAAGAAATGGAATGAGAGAGAAGTGGAAAAATGAGAGAAATGTATAATGGATTTAGAGGAATACAGCGAAGGAATCCAGAGAGAGAGAGACAGAGAGACAGACAGAGAGAGAGAGAGATAGACAGACAGACAGACAGAGAAAAAGAGAGAGCGGGGAACGATGTCCCTAATCATCTGTCTTAATGTTTATATAGAGAGTGGAAGCAGAGCAATCTTGCCGGAAATCAGATACAACCTTCGCCCTGATCTTTCTGTACTTACCTCTCCATACCATTGCAATTGGCGCCTGCAGGGCGCCATATTTCCCTGACCAGTTGGTTTCTGGTTGTGTTTCCTACCTAGCAGTATCTATTATAAGTGGGTTTACAAATAATATCAACACTGGAATGATAAAAACAACAACAACTGCAAAACCAAAATTTACCTGACATTTTTAACTCTCTAATTTCGAATTGAAAAAAAAGTGGGGCTAGACAAGAATCGTGGTTGGAGATACGACACTCTTCCTGCGCAAAAGAGCCGATCTATGAACAAGTAAATAACACCGCCAGTTTTTACAGATATTACTCTGCTTTCTGGTGAAATTCTGTATAATACACATTAACAAACGTTGCTGGAAATCAAGAACTGAGGGTAGCGGCTGGAGAAATGAAAAGAGACGAAGGGAAAGTATGGCGAAAACGTTAAAGACGAGAAGGAGATGAAGAATCTGAAAATAAGAAATTAAATCTGGGAATAAGCAAATGAAGAGATGCAGACGAGAAGAAAAGACGTGAAAAGAGAATGAAATTTAGATGCATAGATGCTAAGGTTGAAGCGTAACAAGCTCGTAGCAGAAGAAGGGGCAGATTAAAAAGAGATACGAACAAAGAGTAAAAGACCTCGTGAGAAAAACAAAAACGAAAACAAAAAAGAAAAAAACAAACTGGAGGAGGTGGAAGTCTCGGGGTGAGGATTGTAGAAGGGAGGTTGAAAGTAGCGTGTGTATGTTGCTATGCAGACCCAGTCTGTATTGAATCGTTGCCATGGTGATTTTCTGTCGGTTACCTTCCAAAATGACGAATGAGAAGCAACTTGAGCCTGTTTCAAAATGGCCAACTTGCTTGCTTTCAAATATTCTTTGGCTTGACGAGCTATTCATCCACCCCTGTTACTTGCTATGGAGCAAGGGTGAGAGAGGTCGTGGGACCAAAGAGGTCAAGCCATTTGATATGTAGTTTCAGTAGCGTGAGAGAGAGAGGGGGGAGAAGAGAATAAAATACCGAGATACACACATATATATGGATCGGCGTCCTCCCGTGCAATTTATAGGTAAACTGTTTCAAATGTTTTTCTTTTATCCAAAAAAACGTACGTATGTCTAAAGCGTTGTGTACTTTAGTTTTGTACGCTTCAAACGAAATATGGAAAGGAAGTCGTGCAACAATTAGCTCGAAGTATGGCGAAAGAATGAGGGAAGAAAGGAGTAGGAAATGGAGTGAAGAATTTCAAGTGTTATAGAAAGGAACGTAGAGAATAACAAGTCTGGTTAGTCACTAAACAGAAACCGTCACACGGCCAAGATCTTTAGCAGCAGGTCATGTTTGGGTTGATCAACTGAAACATTGAAAAAGTTATCTCTCCCTCTTTCGTTGGGCTGTGATCACTAAAGCCCTGAATTATCAAAAATCGAACATGAATGTATGGAAGGGATCAATTTAGCGTGAACTCGCATTTCAGGTTGAACCCCCACTTGAAACCCATTTTAGGTGGATTTTCAATTCTGTAGACATAATAAGGAGTGAACGTTGAAAATTTTAGTCCCCTGACTTCTGTACATACATAGCTAGCCAGTCAGAACAGCTTGAAAACTGAAGAAACCTATGTTAACGGTGTTGACGGCATTGGTGACAGTTTAGGTCGACAGTTTCTAAAAAATGAAAGAAAGAAATATGCTAACACACACACACACACCAAAAAAAACGGAAAAGAAAAAGGAGAAAAAAGAAAATGAATGAAGTAGAGAGAAAGCTAAGAATGAAAGAAAGGGGGAAAATAAAGGAATGAGAGAAAACAGACAGTAAACAGAAGAAAGTAAAAAAAAGAAAAGAGAAAAGGTAGAGAAAGAGTGAGCTAGAAACGATTGTTAGTAAAAGCGGGAAAAATGAGAAAATGAAAGAAAAAAAAGGAAAGAGGAATAAGAAAGATAGAAAGCAGGGCAAGGGATAAAAACAAAAATTGAAAGAAAAAGGAAAAGGAAGGGAAAGGGGGAAGAATGAAAGGAAGGTGAGCGAGGAATAAAAAAAGGAGGAAAAGAAAGACAGAAAGAAAAGGAAAAAAGGATGAAAGGAATTGAGAGATGGAAAGTATAGAAGAAAGGGAAAGCAAGGAATGAAGGAAATAAAAAAGGAGAAGAAGAAAAAAAGGATGAAAGAGAGAGAGAGAGAGTACGAAAGAAAGTAAAAGCAAAGAATGAAAACAAAGAAAAAGAAAAAAGAAGTGAATAATGGAAAAAAGAACGAGCAATAATAAAAGGGAGTGAGATCGGAAGTGGAAGACATTTTCTTTTAAGAAAGGAAGGTGAAGAAAATTCAATAATTGATTAAAGGGAGAATGAAAAAGAAAAAAAGGAAAGAAGAAGAATAGACAATAATCAAAGTGAGGGGGTCGATGAAGGAAGAGAAGCAAATGAAATAAGGAAGGAAGGAAAGAGACGAAAGAAGAAAATAATTGTTATTCCCAAATGACCAAAACTCTATTCTAAGAAAAACATGGAGGTTTTCCTCGATAGTTTTGAGAAAAATACAATGATTTCAAATCAGTCGTTTTGCACAAAAAGTTCCAACGAGGTCTGTTCGCATTCCACACCTGCACAAGATGTCTGATCGCCATAGCAACACCTGCCAAGTATTCAGTAGGAATTCCGTAATTAAGTCAGGCACAAAGAAGGTGATAAAATTTTCCAGGTCTAAGCAAAGGTACAGGAAAAGTTGTTAAGAATGCCTTATACGCATACATTATCATATAATATAGTTATACGAACGAGGGTCAATATATCTGTATCCTGAGTGATTTGCTGACTTACAATCTAAAAATTTCACCGTATAATGTTCGATCTATGTGATTGATATTCACCAAAAAATTAAGTCAATTGATAAGGACAGAAATCATATTTAAAAATTTGGTTGTATAAAATGAACATTATTTATCATTTGGCTTATCTATGTACTTACGCCTGAACAAAGGTGCAAGTGTGGATTAATAACTCCATGATCTTTTTCGATGTTAATATCTCAGATTTTCACATAATAATGCCCGATTCATGCGATCTATGTGGGATAAGTGCATTGACAAAGAAGGAGATTATATTGAAAAATAAATATTTGTTTTGTAAAAGAAATGCAACTTATCATCATTAGGATATATATATATATATATATATATATATATATATATATATATATATATATATATATATATATATATATATATATATATATATATATTGGAATGATTAAACCTTAAATCAGAGTAGTGTTTGTTTCTCTGGGTGAACAGTTCATTTGTTGTTTTTTCAATGAACCCAAAACCAGAGGCAGACTGATCCATTTCTCAAGTACCAAGTTTTTATCTTGAGTTTTTTTGTCTTTTACTATATATATATATATATATATATATATATATATATATATATATATATATATATATATATGTTACACCAGAAACATTTGATTCGTTGATATAGAAAATGACTAGCACTAGAGTCAGTGGGCAGCAAAAAAATGAAATAAACCCTTGCATACATATAGTGGGTTCAGTGCAGTCTGTACCAGAATACAATAATTCTTTCACTTGTCATATACCACGAGAAATTTCTGTGGAATAATGCAGTCGTTATACGAGTAAAAAAAAACTATGTTTCATATTTTCTTAGTCATGATATCATGGGTTCCATAGACGGTTGTGGGAATCAAGTCATAATTTTGATTAGGAAAAAGTTTCAACTTTGACTTCTGATTAGGAAGCAAGTCACATTTAATTCATTCGATTTATAGTAATGAAAATAAAATAAGTAATATTTTAATAAAGTAAAAATTGAAAATGAAACCATTCTTAATATATACTAATAAAATCAAGTGAATGTAGACGATTAAAAGTCTTCAACATTGGATTTGAAATGATAATAAAATAAGTAATGTCTTAAAATACTTTTAAACTTACAATACATGTTATGTACACACTTAATTGATGTATGTCATTGTATGTCTGCGAAAGAATGTCAACAAGTCTCAAATTAACAGCTTTGTTACACCTACGGCCATCAGACATCTTGAATCGGTTTAGAGTGAAAACAAAACAGACCCCAGTCATGACACTTTAGCACTTAACTTTCAAGTAGTTTAGCTATTTGAATTTTTTGTGTTCTGAATTTTCTATAAAAGAAATTGTCCCAAGTTTTGCTCATTTATTTTGTTATCTTTCTTTGTGATATTATTCCACACCGCTTTGTTGTCATCTTAGATTGTCTTATTAATGATTAGAAATCAGTTTGATTGTAAATGATCAGAAAACTCTAATCAACGTAGTATATTAAAATACGGCAATAATTGAATGCTATTTGAAAATCCTAATCAGTGTATTATACAGGTAGACCACCGATTTTCCGGCACCCTGGATCCAGAATATCTTTTAAACGTTAGGGGTACTAGAAACTGAGACTCAAAAAGTTATTGAATACGAATGGTTAAAATCCATTCATTAACATAACTGATGAAGTTTATCAATATGAGTGAAAGTGACTCAGGCATATCAATGGATTAAATACTACTCTGAACTTACAAACAATATCGAAGTACTGCCTCTCCCAACATGACCTATTGTAATATTTGTCTTGCACTATACAATTAATCAGAATGGTCTGGATGGATGGCAGTCAGGATTATTGGTTGTTTCCCAAATGACGGTTGCATCAGAGTACTGAAGTGTTTCAGGGACAACATCCTGGACACTTGAAGTTGAAGGATTTGTATATGCTGGATCACACCTTTGATTCTCATAATTCCAGGTTTATCTTCTTGAACTAATTGAAGCAGAAGTATTATACATGCTTTGAACTTAGTGGGAACTGCGAGAAATTCATTTACGTGCTCGGCATTTTTGTCCGGATTGAAAGAGGCATTAGATCATCAATTGTCAGAAAATCGGTGGTGTACCTGTATTAGAAAACCGTGATCATTCTATGATATTACAGAACACCTAATCTTTATATCATATTGCAAAACTTTAATCATTATACAGGTTGAGTATCTTATCTGAAACTCCGAAAACCGAAATTTTCTGAAATACAAAACCTTTTAAAAGCCAACACGAAGAACTTCCAGTAAACGATTAACGTGAAATAAAACGGTTTTTAGACTAATCATTTTTTTTGCATTACAAAAATTTGATCTACTCAAGAGATAAACATACATTAAAAACCTTCAAGATTTCTTCTCTTACATTTCAACCATCCCTAAATACATATACTCTTTTGGTTCCATACATTTCGAATAAGGGGTACTCAACCTGTATTATATCTATGTTGAAAAGCCTAATTATTATTTTGTATTTTAAAACCCCAATCATTAATGATGACCAAACACTGTGTCTTAATAAGAAGCATGAGTATTCCAATAAGAGTGAATTTTTGGTTCATTATAATTAATTTCTGAATTGCAATGACATCAGTCAACAATCGAAGTGCATTGAAGATCAGTAATGTCAAAAATAAATGGAATGTTGATTTATAAAGCAATTTTTGATTTCAGTGATAAGATTCAGAAATAATGGGCTTTATCAGTAAAAAAGGTTAGAAAAATAAGTGTTGGCTGTGTAATCAGACCCTTGTTTAAAAGTAAAAAGAAACCTCCATAATTAGGAAAAAAAGCTAAATAGGACTGATGGAGATATTTTACTGAACTTTATTACTTTTCTTGGTTTAAAAGAAAACAGAAAAATGACTTTTTTTTATATCATTGCCAATTAAAAGTGGCTTTAAAAATAATAATGTCGAATCACCAATTGAATAAAGCATATTTGATTTCTTATGCACACGTTTTGTTGATCGATGTAATATCAAAATTTCTTGTAAGCAACTAAATTACAACTAAGATTTTAGAAAAAAAAATAGCTTCAGTGCGCAAGTTGCATGAATTCGAGTTGATTAAATGCGGCAGCACGATAAAATGAATCCTGTAAATGTGATAACATGATACCAAGCAATTTCATCCCAAGGATTCTCACTTATATTTAAAAACTAATCATCAGTTCGCTACGTGGAATGCTTGCATGTGACTTTACAAGAGAGTTTATGTTGCATTTCTGTAACAAGACATGTTCTCAAACAATGCGTCATGACGAAATTTACGGAAGCACTTTGCTCAGTGATCGATTGCTCAGTACCGGAAAAGTGACCCGTTCTAAAGGTGCATGTTTAGAAGAGGCGGAACTTCATGGTGTGTGAAATAGACTGCCGTAATTGTCGTTCACGTTACAATCCTCTAAGAAGACTTATGTTGTCTAACCATGTGTCATACCGAAATTTACAAAAGCATACTGCTCAGTTTTTGGCTGCAAAGATCCAGAAAACTGGTCCGACTCAAAGGTGCATGTTTAGAAGAGGTAGGACTTTGTGATGTGTGAAAGCGGACTGTCGTAATCTTCGTGCATCTTGCGTTCCTGTAGAAACTCTTGTGCTGTGTGACTACGAGCCATGACGGAATTTACAGACAGATACTGTTCAGTTCTCGGTGGCACTGCCCCAGAAAACTGGTCCATTCCAAAGGTGCACTTTGGAAGGGACTGGACTTTATTATGCAAGAAGTAGTCTGTTGTAACTGTCGTACATCTTGCATTCTTGTAAGAAGACTTGTTGTCATATTATGTGTCATGACAGAATTCGCTGAAGCATACGGCTCGGTGCCGGAAAATTTCCCGAGTATTAATAGAGTAGCATTGGCAGAGATGAACACAACGGGGAAATGCATTTTTTTTTCACATACTAGGACAGTGACCATTCCAAAGGTGCATTTTTCGAAGGGGTCGAACTTCATAGTGTGTGGAACAGACTGCCTTAAATGTCATGTAAAATAATATTCCTGTCGTACGAAACTACAGCTTCGAAGTATTTCGGTTACTCCTTCAGGTGTTGCCAATTTAGATCTTATTTTATATCTAGATTTAGATATATTGCCGATTTAGATATTTTATGTCCGAATTGAGTTCTATAATTTTTAGATGGAAGATCTACGATTTGCAGTTTGTTCTTTTATAAGATTTCTCGAGAGCCGCTGATCCAAAGTATTCCAAACTAGACACTGCACTGTCTTGTGGGCTGACCGATATATCTGGTGAATATCAACTTCGTACAATGGCTAGTAATCGCGATGCATTCGATTTCTTGAGAATCTCTAACCTGAAGAGATTCGTACAATAGCCAGTTGTCGAGTTATCTCGGTTATACATACCCACAGAAATGCCTTTAATTATAGTACACACACACACACATATATATATAGGCAATCATACAAATATTGGTGATCAGTATGGTCGCCTTACCACCGAGGAATGATCAGCGAGGCATTCTCGCTGACCATTCTGTAATGATTTTGATCTTTGATTAGTGTCCCCCAAACTCGTGACCTTGTGCCAGGATTACCTATGATTTAATTTGCAGTGGTTACAGTTTAATAAAGCTTAGTAAATATCTATACATCGTGTCAGCAGGTATTTACTGAGCTTACTATGGCGCAAGACCAATAGAAGAGAGAGTAAGTTAGAAAGATTGTATAGCATCAGTCTTCAATGTGCACATTCAGGAATGCATTCGAAAACTCAAAATATCTCCTGATCGAAAACAAATACCTAGATCCGCCCTCAGTTTTGTTTTGCATAATCTTAATCACTTTAAGTAAGACCTTTCGGATATTTTCCACATCGAAAGGCTTGCAAAGAATGGAGTTATTTATACTGCAGAATTAAGAACAGTAGAAAAATGTGAAAAAAGCTTATTGATGTTAAAAATGTAATGTTAGGAACATACTACGTATTTGATAGATAGACTAACAATTGGTAAGGCACTTGTTCACTCTGGATTTAAAAAAATATTTTGATTGAACTCTTCGGGAAAAAATCCAGAAAGGAGTTTATTCCACATAGCAAATACTCTTCAGAAGAATCTATTTGCCTGGAACTTGCAGCGAGTCCTTGATACATCTAAAGATTATGGATGTGCTTGAACTGCAGACCGAATTTTAACAGGAAGCTGGGAGACTAGGGAATATAGTTTATCTGGAAACATACCATGGAAGTAACGGTAGAGAAGTGTCAAACTGGCAATATTACGACAATGAGACCATGGCTTTGAGTGTAAACAAAAGCTCCTCACCCTGTAGTCCACGCATGCGCTTCTATAATCTATCGAGTGTGGAATGTGATTGGTGAGAGGAGCCTGTCCAATTGTGCAGATAGTTCTTCATTTTTAACAGATGTGGCTCTTATAGAGGTACGATAGCGCTTTGGGTCTTTGGAACCCGTTCTTGATCGTTAAAAAGATCCTACCATTTTAGCTGTGTCCCTGGCAATAGAAGTAATGTAAGAATACCATTTCAAGACAAGTGCAAATTTTGAGAGTTAGAAGTTTATCCAGACAGGGTGTCACCTATCAAGATAGGTGGAAAGTCAGGTTTTGCATGATGTTGCAAAAGGATTCAAGATTGGTTTGGGAATGATTGAATTTAGCGGGCTGTATGATATCCCTCTTGACAATCACAGTTGGTTAACTGGAAAGACCTGATGCTAGACCCGAGTGACATTTTTACCCCCCACAAAATTCAATTGGAATTAATTGAGAACTTTTGAAGATATCGTGTAAGCAGACAGGAGCGACCACAGAGATGTATAAACATTAAAACGGGAAAATATCTCAATCATAAACAAATTCCTAGATCTGCCCCCAACTTGATCACTTCTTCCTTACCCTGTTGCTCACTCTTCCACAAAACTTCATTGATATTCATTGCAATTCATTGCTATTCATTGATATTCATTGATGTTCCAGAGATATCCTAGAGACAGACAGGAGCAATTTATGAAAAGAAAAAGCAAAAAAAATATCTTTTAATCAAAAATAGATTAGTGGATCTTCAACCAAATTTAATTGCCAATATTTTTCCACGCAAGTTCACAATAAATTTCAATGACAATTCGTGGAAGGTTAGAAAATAGGACGGAAAGACTAAATTTGAAGGCAGATCCAGGAATTCGTTCCTGGTTGTCTGTTTTGATTTTTTATAAATTTCTGTAGTTGTTCTTATCTGTCTACGCAATATTTCCAAAAGTTCTTGAATAATTCAAATGAAATTCTGTGGGAGTGGGGAGCAGATAAAAAAAAAAGAACTGATTGAATTTTGTGGCGGATCCAATGATTCGTTTTTGATAAAGATATTTTCCTGTTTTTTCTTCTTCCTACACATCTGTATTCACTCCTGCCTGTCCATGAGATATCTCAAAAAGTTTTCTGCGAATATCAATGTAATTTTGTGAAAAGGCGGACTGCGAAGCGGGGAAGAATTGATGAAAAATTTCGGGTAGATTTAGCAATTTGAGATTTATGTATCCGGTCTTGTCTGTCTCTTGCTATATCTCTAAAAGTTCTCAATGAATTCCAATGGAATTTTGTGGAAGGGGTACGTATTGATACATATGTGATGAACAGTTGAGGAGGATTATGGAATACGTTTTTGATTAAAATATAATCTCCCGTTTTCTTCCTTCATACATTGTGATTTTGACACCCTGGAAAATATTTTACCATGCCCCCCCAAATTATAGCCTTTTTTCTCAATCTACATTAGATAAGCTTTCCAAGAATGCATAGTTTCAAACTTTAATGAAAAATTCCAACAATTACAATTGGCCTTCTACTAGTTAGGGCAAATTTATTTGACAGGGATAACTGTTGACGTAATCGAGAGGAATTTCTCTTTGCGTTCATCTGATACCGTTTTTTACGCATAGTGACAAATGACATATCCGTCAGTAATTACCAGATTCGGTTACGAGTTTCATCTGACTAATGCCTTGTGAAACCGGAAGTACTAGCGCGTACTCACGCATGTATGGATCTATATATACGTTTACATTTATATACATGCATACATGCAAATATGTGTATACATATATGAATATAAATTGAGGCACTGACGTATACGCATGTTCGTATCATAGATGACAACATTTACGTAAAAGAGCTTTAATTCGTATAAAATTATGATAGACTCGAGACAATTATGATAGGCAGGTGTTTGAAAAGATGATCATTTGATGAAGTTGGTTATCGCCAGTGAACGATTCAGAGATAAACCGAATGAGCAGTGATGGTGAATATTCTTAGTCCTACGTGTCAAAATTTCAATTTCTAGAGGCGTCCTTGCCTTTATATCAGAGATCCTGTCTATTGGTCGGTAGATCTGTCCCCGTATCGTTTATTGACTAAGTTAGATTTACTTGAAACTTGGATGACAGAGTCATTTTATGAGATGCTCCTTACTTCCCCTCGTGATCACGTGATCTGACAATAATGGCGTTCAAACTTCAAGTTTTAGAGTCGATTAAAATCGATTTTCTCAGCTGTTTTTAGCGAAAATTCACCTTTATGAGACGCCTCTTATGGAAAAAAATCTTCCACATAGGGCCTCGTAACCTGATAATGTTGGCGTCTAAACTATATGTTTTAAAATCGATGTCGGATTTACTTTCAGCTTGATAGAAAGGTTTCCATTCATTATATGCTTCTTACCTATCTTCTCCCGAGGGTCACGTATGACAATTATGCCGTTAGTAATATGTAAAGGCCTCTTTTGAATGTATTTATAAAACTAGGATTTTGATAAAATATAACTTGATATTCCAAACTCTACATATATTATTCATGGATTTTGAGTTTTTTGTAACATGATATTGTAGGGAATTTTGTTTATAAAATCTATTGCATATCATCCAAAACTTCGTAGTGTGTCATCGCTGGCACGCGTGTCAGGGAAGCGCTACCACTGGTTTAGGGTTTCACAGGGACCTAAATAAATGTTAAAGTCATGTACGCTTTCAGATTGTGTGATTTTCTAACATAGTCTTCTCAAGTTTTATATAGCTATGGGCTTTATCAAGTCTAAATCCAGCATTGGTTATCAAACAAACATAAAGCAGGAACGTATCTTCAATTTCTATTCAACGCATATACTATTTCCGTAATCATCTCAAGTTGGAACTGGCCTTTATATATTTGGTTACATCATGTTCCGTTCACTTTCACGTAGTCATGTATTTTCATGTTCTTTTAATTGCATATTCTGTTACTCCTAATTAAGGAGAAACGTATCTTCAATTCCTTACCATCATCATCAATCTTTTAGCGTCCGTCGTTGGACATGGACCTTCCCCAGTATTCGCCACACTTCTCTATCGTGGGCGTCGCAGAGCCTGCATTTTCTAAATTTGTCCAGTTCATTTCCGTAGTCTTCCCAAGCAGGAACTGACCTTTATATTCTTGCTTACATTAAATCTAATCTAAATTCATATAGTTATGTATTTTTATATTCTTAAAATCTCATGTCCTTTTATTCTCAACTATATTCAAAGTTGTTCCGGTAATAATCTCTCTCATTCTTTCATTCTCAAGTCGCACATTCTTATAACCACAATTATATTATGAAGTATTTTCCTCGTGAAATTCCCGCTTACATTCTTATATTCATGTATTCTTGTTTTCTCATATTATTTGGCCTATTCTATATGAATGATTCGCTTATATTCTTACATCTGTATTGATGTATTCTTATGATCCCATATTCTCATAGCATTGATTATATTCAAAGTCTCAAATTTCTCATTCCATTCATTCTTTTATTCCCTTATTCCTAATCATGTCCAGAGACGTTTTTTTTATGTAAATCTCCCACTTACATTTTTTATATTTTTCAATACATGTCAAGAGGGTTTTTTTTCACGTGGAATTAAACAATAGATAATACACCTGTGTTGTACAACATTCAAAGCGACTGTAAAGAAACCATTATTCACTGACAATGCACACACCAAAAATAGACAGACATAGTCTGGCTGGAGGTTTAATGTAGACCCGCAAGAATGTTTCCAGCGCTAATTTCTTTCCCTTTGTGACTTTCTGTGCTATGTTATGAACACATGACTCTAATGACAGCCCACTCAAGACATGACCTGCATAAAAAGTACTGAAATAATGAAATGAGGTATAATGACTCTGTGTAGTATTATATACCTTCTATTATTTGTCTGTTCTTTCACCTTTGGTCATTTCAAAGAGCCACAGAATTATTCAAATGTCATTTATGCACGAAACTCCAAATTCAGCGCAACATTCTGGGAATTCCATTCTGTTGAACTCACTGCGGCATGTCAAAATTCAACCGGACGCTGTCCCCAACAAACAATTTGCGATTTTGTAGCCACTGTCACTGCAGTTGCAATTTCCCAGTAACATGAATCAGCTCGAATAACGACTTTCATCATCATCATCATCATCATCATCATCATCATCATTATCAGCAGCAGCAGCAGCAGCAGCAGCAGCTTATACCATCCTCAAGATTCGCCAGACCTCTCTATCATGAGCGTCTGAACTTGTCTAGTTCGTCACACCGACTCATATTTTTCAAGCCATAGTTTCGCATATGATCTCTAGAGATCCACGTTGTGGATCGTGATGTCAAGCAGTTGTCTGACATTCTTACAACATGACCAGCCCATCACCATTTGAATCTTCTAAAGGTTTCTATGATATGTCCGATTCCTGTTTTTCTTTGATATACTGTCTTATGATCTCTCCATGTGATATTGAGTATAATTCCTTCTTATGCAAGTTGTATGGCTCGAGGGTGATTCTTTTGGTTAGTTACCATGTTTCCATAGGTGAATATCGGGGGGATACTTCAGTTGTGTGCCCTTCTTTTTAGGATTAATAGGATTTTCTGGTTCTTGAAGGTAGAGCTCACTCTGCTGAAAGCTTACCTTCTTTTTCTTTTGAGGGTGTCATGGAGATTCGTTGTTTTATGTAGATGAAGTGGTCAACTTTCTTTCCGGACCCAAGTGGTTAATCGAAGTTTTTGTCTGAATTTCGGGGGGAAAGTTTTGTTACTCATAAATTGAATCATGCAGAAGAGTTTCCTCATCTTTGTTGATTCGGCCGATTTACTTTCCTACCTTCCTTGGGTGCCTGTCACATTTGGTAGCTCTCCAGAATTGGTGAATTAATTCTGGATACTATTTGTACATGGCCACCTCCCCCACCCTGAGAACAAGCCTATGACCTACCTGAAATTCTGATTGGCTGCTGGTGACGGCTAGATAATTTTCTGTCGCAAAAAGAAAAAAAAATGACCTGAAATGTGTGTTCTCGGTATATTGAGCCATGTCTCTCCCTTGGTCAAGTATATATTTCTGCACTACCTTATTCAGGGATCGAACTCACATCTTAAACAAAACAAAATAAAATAAAATGAAATAAAATAAGATGTACTTTACTCGCGCGAATCATTACAACAAAGATGACAGATTGTTCCGAATGAATCAATGTCTAATTATTGAAATCAACAAATATCTGGTGAATCCCAACCTCTCTCTGACGCTGAAACTAATTTTAGTTGAACTGCCTTCTGCTATTGAAAACTTGTTATATTTACTAAGCTCACCTAAGTCCAGCAGTGAGTCAAATGAAGAAAGACCAGAGGTAGGGAGATCGTCGGCGCTAATTGTCCTTGAAAACCGATTTTGTAATTCTAGATTTTACCCGAGCTTGAACGTCGAAAAAATATGCAACTAACTCGAAAACTTGTTACATGCAATATCGCAAGCCATAATGTTCCAAATCAGTGGTTTTCCCCTTTCCCACTTTCCCTGGGGAACTGCGGCGCTCACTTTGAGAATCACTGCTTTAACTAATCCAAAACGATTCCTTTGTTCGTATACTTTTAGCTGCTTCAGTATCATATATTCATATTTACGGCGAAGAGAATACTTATCAGGAGCGGTTACCGCAGTTCGATGGTTATCGAGTTTGTTTTGCCGACCTATTTGTCAATGAAGTGATTGTGATCCTCACTGGTTGCCACATCACTGTGTTATTGTAAACTATGTTTCGCATTCAACCATCGGATATTTCCCTAAATAAACAAATCCGAGTGTGTGTATTCGGAGAAGAAATTTATCCTTGTGTTTAGAAGCAGAGGATAATGTGTATTGCCACTTTTGTACATGCATCAGCTTGACTGAACCTCTGTGCAACCTCGACAAATACTCGAACTCATACTCAGACTAAATCGTGCGACACAGAAAGCAATGCCTTTGTGTCCATTTCTCGAACGATCAATCACTGTTTCTGCAACAATCGTGGGTTTTTGCGGGTCAGGAATGCTAGCTCATGTTCCAAATCAACTGCATTGCCAGGCTAAAAGGCTACAACTTAGGCGAGATGTCATGCCTTTAACAAGGGCATTTATGCGAAGAGATCGCTAAGTGCACCTGCTAGAGTTGTTCGTGCCATTAACTGTTAGGCCACCCACCTTTTTATAAACAGGGGGAAACCAATTCCTGATACTTGCTGTCTTTATGAATCTCGAAGATGTGTTATATTCCAATGATATGGAAGTTGTGATCTACATTTTACCTACCAGTGGAAGATCGATGACCGATTCCACGAGTATTTTGTCATGAGACTAAAGAGAATCAAAATAAAATTTCAAAAAAATATAATGATTACGAACTAACAAAGGCTAGAATCATAAAATGTATTCTCTTGGTGCAATAAACAATTTTGCTAGTTGTTTTGAAACATCAAAGACGAGGAACAACGAACTAATAAATATCAATTTTAGGAATGACGCAGACGATTGTTTCTCCAAACTTTTATCAGATTGATTATCAGAAACAAAACATTTTATACCCTGTTCACTGAGATAACAATGAATGCGATACATATTTAGCATCAATGAATAAATGCATCGATTTGTGTTTCTATGGTAATATTCTAAATTCTACCAGAAATTCTTTGTCTTCGTCTATTGGCTCTAATGGTGGACTTTTGTCCAATAATTGATTTTAATGTTTACGGCCGATGAAGGATACTAGTGGTTTGGGAAGCAAGAATCCGTTCTGCAGACAACATCTTACCATAGTATTGGACGGAGTGAGATTATTGAAACACCCTGATGTCTGCGGCTTGATCGAGGTGTAAGTTCGCAATGAAGTAGAGGACTGTAATATTCTGAATCAAGTATGGGTACGAATTTCCCACATTATATACTGACATGGAAAAGAAAACTGTAACTTTTATCCTAACCATGAATCCTAATCTTAAGACCCAAGCCATAAAACCCTGACCTGGGTTATTTTCTTGATAACATAGAATTCAAAAAAATCAATTCCATCTGATCATAAAAATGTTGATCTGGTTTTCGTCGTGGGGACTAATGAAAAAGACCCAATAAATGAACTTCCTATTGATAAAAAACTGCGTAATAGCAAAAGAAGACTAATTGACGCCAATCCTCCTTGTGGGGAGGGCCTACTATGATTGCAATTCCACTTTTGGAAGCCTTACCTTACTCGGGCACGAATAGCAACCACATATTCCGGTGTGGGGAAATATGCGACTATCTCAGCCAAGACGAAGGCAACAAAATATGCGACTAGGAGTCACAAGTTGCTATCTTGTGATAGCAAATGAATCCTTTGTCAAACAATAAAAGATAACTTGGCTGCCCAAGGGTATTTTTTCATCCAGTAAAGCCAAAAAGCAGATTTTCAGCCATTCAAAACTTTTTTTACTTCATTCCTCTTAGTTTGTGGTAAATAATTAGAATAACGTTCATACTGAGGAGCAGTCAAAGAATCACTACTGCTGCCGGAAAACAAGTTCGTATAAGGACATAAAAAACAACTAAATTGCTGTCTCTACAAACTTACCATTGATATTAAATAGACACCAACTTGAATTGCTGGTTGAAAAGTGGGACTAGAATTAGAAACAGATAGTTAAATGCTGAAATGTTCTAAAGTCAAGTGTCAATTATTTTGCCATTCTTAGAAAACGGCTTTTAACATCTATTTTCTAAGCTTAGCTATGTTTGGTAGAACGCCAAATGTGTGGAGCAACCCAATGAGCAGGGGTTACCCACCTGGGGTTAATATATACCTAAGGGGTAAATTCCACCTATCCAGAGGGAAATTTGCTGATTCTGGAATCGTCCTTTTTTTTTTTTCAATTACAATTTTTCAAAATCTGAAGTGGGGGAAAAAGTTGAAGTAGACCAATCCTGTGAAGGAATTCTTTTCCTCATTACCTGTTGAAAAAGAAGTGAAATATCATTATCATCATCATCATCATCATCATCATCATCTTAATTTACAATAATCATTTTAAAACAGTACACTTGAAAAATGCTTCGTAGACGAGTTCGAAAGATGCTCATTCTAATTTGTCACACCTTGACGATTTAGTTTTTCTCAAAGTATATTTACTATATATCACATTGACACAAACTAATGAATTTAGATGTAACCAATTGGTGTATTTTTTTTCAAATTCCATCCAAGCAACATTTCTTTTCAGTATCTTTTTGAAATTTACCCACTCTTGATATGCTTTATTATGCTAGAAGTGTAAATTCTAATTACTGAACAGAACAGGATAGGGGTAAATTTACTTTCAAGAAGTTTCCAGGGGATAACGGGACGAAAAAAGGGTCACTCTCATTACTCCAAAAGAAAGGATCTAGCTTGATAGTAGACCAGGAAGTAATGATTAGAGTAATTTTGTGCAAATCATCTTCTCTCTAATCCAGAGTGCACGCAAGCAGCAATTTACAAAATACAATGTGTGACGTCACACCCGGAAATTTCACTGTTAACCAATGGTCTCAAGTCATTGACCGGCGTGAAGATACGTGCGGTTAATCTTGAACGAATCGGATAAATGGTAAGCTGTTTATTGCGAGGGTTTAAATGGGCGAATATTGGAGGTGATAAATAACAAGCCAAGGTAGCATCTTTTATCTACATGTCTAAACACATCTGTACGTGGGTGGTGAATTTCGACTCAGCAGGGTAATTTCCCTTTTCAATTTTTCGTCTCACAAGAACTTATTAGTTCCAACCAAAACTGCCAAAATAGCTTTCTTCGGTTTTCAAGGTGGTTAGATTGGCTATGTATGTATGTATGTATGTATGTATGTATGTATGGCGTATACATACCGTGTCAAATGAGTTGATGGGTGGGAATTTTCAACATTTTAACTCTTCATTAAATCCGAAACCCCCCTAAATAGGTTTGTTGTTGGACTTTAATTTACAATATAAGTTTATGCTAAATTGGTCACTAGTTTGTGTCCACTTGCTTTTTCAGTGATCCAACGAAAGGCAACAAAAGTGACTTACTTATCGATCATCCCTTATTTTGTTTTTTTGATTGATCACTCCTAACACGGCATGCCTACAAAATATGTTGGTAGCGTGACAGTTTCAATTGACTGACTAACCAGACCCGTTTTCCTTGTTGATTGTTGCGTGCCAAAGGTGGTTTTACGGAAATATGTATAGCCTTCCAGATTATTTTTGTAACCATCACTTCCATCACACACACACACACACACACACACACACACACACACACACGCACACACACGTTCTTACTGAAGAGCGAAGTTAACAAATTAATTACTGGTGAAGTGATTCGATCCTCAAAGTGTACATCCCTACCGCGGCCTTGTGTCAGACTAAGCTAAGCTTTTTAAATAATAACATGTGGAGACACACACATACATAGGGAGTGACATGATATATTGCAGTGATGACGAAACTTTTCAGTAGCATTTGTCGAAATTTCAATTTTTTAAATAATCCTGCATATATGTATGTCAGTTTTAGAGACTTATTTAAAGATAAGCAGTTTATTTTTCGGATGTATTTATTAAACTATGATCTTATAAAAATATAAATTGAAATTTTAAACTTTCTTTATATTATTCATGGATGTCGAGCTTTTTGTGACGTGATATTGTACGGGAATTTTCTTTACAAAATCCATTGTATGTCATTTAAAACTGTGTAGCGTGTCATTGCTGACATGCGTGTCTCTTGTTTGAGTTCTCACAATCCACAAGGAGCTTCACTAGATGCTACAGTTCTATATGCTTTCAAGTAGTGGGATTTTTTTAAGGTGGTGTTTCTAAGCTTTATATAGCTTTGGGCTTTATCAAGTCTAAATCCAGCATTGGTTATCAAGCAAACACAAAGCAGAAACGTTTCTTCAATTCCTATTCAACGCACATACGATTTCTGTTATCATCTCATGTAGGAACTGGCCTTCATATTCTTGGTTACAACATGTCTCGTTTACATTCACATAGTTATATATTTTTATATTCTTATAATCACATATTCTTCTATTCCCAACTAAGGAGAAACGTATCTTTAATTCCTATTTAACCCACATTCTCTTTCCGTAGCCATCCTAACGCTAATGACGGAGATTTCAGTCAGTTTCAAGTTCTCCAGAAGAAAGATCAAAGACCTAGTAGTAGGAACTTGAAATTTGAAAATATATCTATAGAATCAGGATGATAATATTAAATTATCGTGTAATCTAAAATCCTGGGGTGTGTCGCTGCTGACACGCGTGTCGTGGGTCCACCATCACTGCTTTATTGGATAAGTTGCCAAGTGGAATACATAGAACTGTTTACAGTCATACATCCATCTACGATCGATCGACTTACGCCAGATCGCAGATACGCCCTCATTGACTGTAGATGACCGGAATTTCAGTCATTACAGTAATATAGCTCCACTGCTAATGACAAAGATTTCAGTCATTTTCAAGTACTCCAGAGGGAAGGTCAAAGACCTAACACTTTGCTGGGTTGAGCTAATGAGCCAGTGAAAGAAACGTAATGCATGATACCTTCCTTTCTCTTCAGGAAGGCAAGAAGGCGTAGTTACAATATAGACGATTTGGTAAATGAATTTGTGTCATGTTATCTTATGTTGTGCTGTGCGCATTTCCTACAATGATCGACTTACACCCAGATGGAATTGCGTCCATACTACCTGGATGGATGGTTGGAATGTAACCAATGTCTTTTAGCGGCCTGACGTGTTGGGGTTTATCAGTGAGAAAAATTGGAAAAAAAAGTGTATACAATGAATTAGTTACTCCTCTTGCCTTTTGTTTGGTCACTAAAAGAGTCTGAATTTTCAAAAAACCAAAACAAAAAACGAACGTGAATGATGTGGGAAACAAACAAACTAACAATTTAGCATAAACTTACACTGCAGGTTGACCCCCCCCAGAAAACTATATGGGGAGAAAACTTGAAAAAACATATAGACATTTTATCTAGGCATAATAAGGAGAGAATATTTAAATTCTTATCACCTGGCTTCATTGGTACGGCCTGATCGCGCGATGAAACCCATGTTTACAGTTTTGGAGACAGTTTTGTTTGATAGTTTCTAATGATGCTGTTAGTCCTTCATTACCATCATCTTAATCATCTTCATCATCTGTCTTTTATCGTCGGGAAGCCAATACTCTCTGAGCTTGTCTAGTTCGTATTGCCATCTTATGTACTGCCAGCCTCACTTTCTCATGTGATCTTTGGGGATCCATGTCGTGAGTCGTGATGTCCAGCGGTTGTCTGCCATTCTTATCACCACAAAAGAAAACGGCTCAATCCATACCCCCACGAGAGCATGAACAACGTGTAAGAAAATTCAAATTTATGTGTTGAAACTTGCGGGAACATTCATCCGTCTGCCATCTTTATTCATCCAAATCTTGTCGAAGGGGACAAAGAAAAGAGAGTTGGTACATTAGGTATGTAACTAGAGCGGGAGCCTTTGCCCCAAAGACGCAAAACGGGTAGAGGGAGAGGATAGAACAAAGGTCACAGAGGACCTGCATGTTATCTTGAAAATTCACCTAATACACCCGGATCTTGGACGAGTAATCTCTTTGGTAAATCCGGTGCAGCAAGCCACCCGCTCGTGCCTGTGTGCCACCTGCACATACCCGTATTTCACCCACTCGTACCTATGTGCTACCTGCCAATATTATAATGACGTAGTCTCATATTCTACCATCGTGGAGAAGAAATTGAAGAACTACACCCGGTTCCTTTTAACTTCACCAAAACCGTCAACATGGGTCCTGATAGTTGTATGTATGAGTCATGCGCACAGGCTGCACCGATAAAAAATCGGCATTTGCTACTTATTATTTATACGAAAACACCCCTTTCCCCATTTCTTTTAATTGATGACACCCAACGCAGCATGCTGTCAAAAGACGTTGGTCACTTGACAGTTTCTATCAAGTGACTAAACTGACCTGTTTTCTTGTCCGGTTGTTGATTAATTGCAATTTGATTCCATCTCTCTATTCGCGTATGCTTTGTCCATGGTTATTTTTAGAGGTCGATGCAAAAGTTTCCGGGATCAAATTCACCTGATCATATAAATTCAAAGCATCATTATTTTGTTGTCGAAGTATTTCTCTGACTCCCTATCTCCATACACCACTTTCACAGCTAAACCATCATCATCATTAGCAGCAGCAACTGCACATTTTCAGCGACCTTCCCTCCCTATCGTGGGAGTTGCAGAGACAGTGTTTGCTGTACTTGACTCATTCGTCAAGCCAACTTTTTTTTGCAGGACTCAGTTTCGTATATGAGTCTTGAGTCGTGATGTCCAGTGGTTGTCTGACATTCTAGAAACATGACCAGTCCATTGCTATTTGAGTTTTCTAATGGTTTCAATGATATCTCTGACCCCTGTTTTTCCTCTGATATACTGTACTATCTCGTGATCTCTTTTGTGCATGTTGTATGGTTTTTCAATTTTGGTGGGAATCTTTTTGTTAGGTTCCATATCTCAGCTCCGTAGGTGACTATCAGGAAGATGCATTGGTTATGGAACCTTTCTTTTAAAAGTTATAGAATTTTCTTGTTCCTGAAAGATGAGCTTGCTCTATTGAAGGCTTGCCAACCTAGAGTGATTCTTCACTTGATTTTTTCTCACGGGGATTTAGCAATTATTTGACATCGGCCCATTCGCCCATGCGCAGTACATTGTTATTTCTACAGGTCAGCGCAAAATCATTTGATCATGTAAATTCAAACCACCATTATTCTAACATTAAGTATTCTCTCTGACTTTTCATGTCCTTACAACGTTTGTTCATCTTAGCTATTCATTCTATCACTAAACTACTATTCCGCTTTCGATTCGATGGAGTGTTCGAGAAATCTTTCAAATTGTCGAATACGTTGTACATGGAAGAAAATTTCATGCCAACTCCATTGCCTTTGCAACATGAGTACGGGCGTTCCCATGCAGCACAATCACCAGTCGAGCATTTTATTCAGAATAAGTTTTTTTTCTTTTCCAATATGGCATTGAAACTTCAAAAAAGTCAATTGCTAAATGGGGCATTGCAAAATGGGTGTTTGTTCAGGTTCCAGCGACTCATGAGTGTAGAATTCCCTTTGAATTCTACCTTGCACGAAGACTAATTCTTCCCCAGTAGATTCTATTTAGGTTGAGATCTTGAAGGTTGCTGTTGGGTCTAGCGACGAACTTCATCATTTTGGATCATCGGAATGAATCCATTTTTCTTTGCAAGTGGCTATCTTGTCAAAAATGGCCTTTTCTGTATAAAGCGAGGCGAAAATGACGAGTCCTAAAAAGTAGACCGATTTTCTTGGATTCTGCGTTTTCCGTGAACTTATAAAGCAACGACAATTGCCAAAATAGTGAATCACGGTAGCAGTTCACTGTAACCCTAGATATCAACGTTTTCCACTTTGTTCTTTAAGAAGGTGCCGGAATTGGACGTAAAAACAGAACAAAAACTTGAAGACAGAATTTAGGTAATGAAAGCTAGTGCTATTCACAATGATAAGTTGATTCGATATCCTTTAAATCTCCTGCACTTTCACGTGTTGTTTGTGCTGGGTCTTTCTTCAAAGCTTCTTACAATCTTAGTGTTCCAAAGTTCTGTAATCTTCCCGAGCATTCTTCATCCTTGATCTAAAAAATCCGTCTTTTCTCTATCAAAGAATCCTGCAAATCATTCCGACACGTGCTTGTATCTATCGTATAATTAATGTAAGCTTTATTGATCCATTTCCTCGTTTAAAATGCACATTTTCCTAATTTGAACAATATGTAAACAATATTGAACATGCATTTTATATTCATTCATCAATTTTTTCGGGAATAGTGTAAAATTATCAGTTTTCCAAATTAGTTTTTTTTTAAGAATATGAACGAAAATACGACACAACTAATTGTACTCAGTTACAAGGCACTGATAATCTACTGTTTTCGCCACACATCTAAATCTTCATTATACCGTAAATAATTGTTTGCACTTTTAGGGTGTATTGATTTATAATTTTGAAAGATTATGTTTTGTAGCTAGATATCGCTTCTATAGCCGACTGGGTGAGATTTAATCTTAAAAGCCGATATTTAAAAGATGGGCAAATATTTTAGCTGGGTACACGTGTCTCCTTGTAAAATATGCGAGCGCTCAATATTGCATTTATTAAAAAAACAAAAGACAAAAAAAAATTATAAAAACGAAAAACGACGAAAATGATTCAACCGGTCCTCACTCAATCTCTTAACCCTCCTGACTCCCTCGAATTCTCTTTGAATAAATCATCTCCTGGCGTCCTCTTCGTAAACCCATTTCAGGCCTTCTGGTTCTCGGTCAGTCTGCAGATTAGCACTCAAACGGCAAGCTTGCCACACAACGAAAATAAACACAAATTGGCCCGTCATTGCCCACAAAAAGTTTTAATCACTTAATTTGGTCGGTAGTTGATGCGGTGATTAAATTTTATAACATTGTCGGACAAAATCATTGGAGAACTAAAATAGTCCTGGCACTGTAATAGAGTCCCGCAGGGACATTTGAGTTAATTAATGAAGCTAATTGGAAATGTTAGGAGGGAGCTTCAATGAGTCATTAAAACTCGAAATATCAGTTGCAAAACATATTAGTGCCATTTCTGATGATGGCGGATTTTTGTCGTGGTTCTCTAGTCAGAAAAAAATCAAACATTTTTTTCATCAAATCGGCTTATCTTTAATCGATTACGACTCCAAGACTAAAAGCTTTGTGATCAGGCTGGTGACACTATGCTCACGCCAAAACAAACACTAAAAAAGGGAGAGAGGGATGTCTACACGTTAAGATGTTAGTTTGAGTAAATTAAAGAGAAGATTAACCTTGGTGTAGTAAGCTTAAATTCGCGTAAGGTGGACTGCCTTACAGGGCTAAAGAGCCGTAACTGACCTGTTATTAACGCATAACTGTAGAAGTGGATTGATGCCTTTCCGAAGAGCATTAGCGCCAAGAGAAAGCAAGCTGTCCCGGACGGTCACCGCAGAAACATGCGGTCAAGCTTCATCCTGATGGAAATAATAACATCGAATATTCTCTAAGTAATGTCCTGATTCGATTTCTATCAGCCCCTACGGGTCTACTCTACCATGTAGTATTGTTTAGAGAGACACTTTGAAAATCACTTTTGACTCGTTCGACCAGTCAGGGCCATTTCGCAATTATCTGCGTATGAAATGCATTTTCACCTTTCTTGAAATTAGGAAAAAAAAGGACAGACTCTATTCTAACACTGCAACTTTGTATATACAATTTTGACAGCATTCGAAAACATTTGTCAACACATATTTCTGTAATAAAATTACATCTTTCGATGGAGTATAGAAGTTAATTCCCGTTAAAATGAATAATGGATAAAAACTAAAACGAAAAAATGGCGTCTGGAATGTAAAATGAAAAAGTTATGAATACATATTTGAAGAGTAAACATCGTATTGTTTGCCTCCTTTCATTTTCTTCCTTTCGTTTTTTTCCTGATTTTTATCCCAAGAATCGACGTTTAAAAAAGCAATAATATGACGTAAACATTGCCAACTCTCTATATCTTATTTATACTATCACTTTCTGTATCTGAATTTCCCCTTATTAAGATAATAGCTTTCTTTCTCAAGAACTCTGTCTAACTCACTTTTGGGGTCACTTGATTCCTTAAAAACGCTGTTAACCAATTTGAATATGATCTTAACAAAGAATTTTCCCGTTCCAATGACATTAGCCAAAGGTGACATAACCAGCCCCGACCGGAATTCGAACTCAGGTCGCCGATTCCATCGTTACCGACTACACCTATCGCACCTCTGAATTACCCCCTACATAGATAGATACACGCATGTCATGAATCAAGATTATAATATGGAGAGTGCAAAGATTCTTGGCTTTTCGGATTAATAATGCTCGTCATTACATAGTAAATGAATAACAATTACTCAAATTTCGGAAGAACACAACTAGAGGCTTTTCTCTATTTCTTTTCATGAGGTCTTGACATATATCTTTCGAGGGTGACTGTATTGTTGTAATCAAGGCTCGGATTTTGAGTCCAAATACATGTCGCACGTGAGGGTGCATAGGTGGCGCGCCGTATCAGGTTATGAAGGTCCAAAAGAGACTCATGGGATCATCATCATCAGTCTTTCAACGTCCGTCATTGAACATAGACCTTCCCCAGGATTCGCCACACTTCTCTATCATGGGCGTCGTGGAGCCAGTACTTTCTGAATTTGTCTAGCTCGTCTCTCCATCTAATATTCTGCCGGCCTAGGTTGCGCATGTGATCTCGGGGGATCCATGTCGTAAATCACAATGTCCATCGGTTGTCCACCATTCTTGCAACATGGCCAGTCCACTGCCATTTGAGATTTAGTTGTAAATAAAACAGGGAGAGCAATGAAGAAGGGGAGATGTCTTAGTAACTACTTTTACAACTCCTTTCGAGGACCTTGGGTCAAGGTTCAAGTGCCAAGTTATGGGTTGGCAAACAGCGTTTATTTTCTTGGAAAAAGTGCTATCGACATCGTAATATCTTGGTCTCGTTTGACTTTATGAAAGATATATATGCGAATAAGCATGTATACTGGCATCGTTAAGTTGAAGCAGCTACCTGGCCACTAGCAGGTTCGATTCTGCAGCTATCCCCTTTTCTTTAATTGTTTATTCTATTTACATTATCTAGGGTGAGTGATACCTTAACCTTTAACGACAGAAGGTCATTTCTAATGAGTTTCTATATAATATAACGCCATTTATAATCCCTCTGTCAGATCACATACATCAATTTCTTGATGTATAACTGTCGCGCTGAAAGGATATATATATATATATATATATATATATATATATATATATATATATATATATATATATATATATATATATGTGTGTTTGTAGTTGAATGTTCACAATACTAGGATAACTAAAAACAACGAAAACAAAAAGAATTTGGGAAGTCCGTACACTCCTTCAAACCAAAAAGAAAACATCCAAAATTTGGAGAAATTTGCTAGAAAGGTCAAATCGACAAAAAATGTTGATAATATTTAATAAAGCACACACATGCACACACACAGACACACACACACAGACACATATATATATATATGTATAATTCATTAAACGGTATCGACATTTCTCTCCCTCTCTCTGTCCGTCTCTCTCTCTCTCTCTCTCTCTCTATATATATATATATATATATAGAGAGAGAGAGAGACAGACAGACAGACAGAGACATATATATATATATATATATATATATATATAGAGAGAGAGAGAGAGAGAGACAGACAGACAGAGACATATATATATATATATATATATATATATATATATATATATATATATATATATATATATATGTATATATAATGGATTCGGCTTAATGGGACCAACAGTTATTAGGACCAGCTGCTCAATAGTACCAATCTTGTATAAACCGATCCACACGTGTATAATCATCCTTCATTTACTTCTAGTATTATGGCCAATACTCTGGTTATCCAGACCAAGCCGAATTAAATTTTCCAAAGATATGATCTGATAGAATTACAAAATTTATGTTTTTTTTACTTCTCATTACTGAGACAAATGGATTTGTGCTTTTTATCTTTGATTTATTTGCTCATTTATTTATTTTTTTTGCCATAGAACAGTCCACCGGATATTTTTTGCTAGTGTCAGTCGTGGATGAGGGGAGGGTTGAAGTATAATGTGAGAGATTAGAGAACAAGCAATGGTCTATCATATGGGAAGGCAAACATGTTGTGTGTTTTTCTTTTCCTGTCTTTCTTATAGCTTATGAAAAACATAATCGTAATGGGTCGGGCCAGTACTTTGTATAACCCACCCACTGAACGTGCACAGGCAGAGATACAAAGCATCGGCAGTCATTCACATAAGTTTTACTCTTTTCTTCCATTTAATTTGCTTTAAAGAGAGGATGAAAGTAAAACTTACGTTCCCACCGTGACTCTTTCACACGAACGGATAAACATACATATAAACCAATTTAGTGACATTGGTATATATATATATATATATATATATATATATATATATATATATATATATATATATATATATATATAGTACTAGTGTGTGTGTTTGTTGATACTCATCGCTTTTTATATATGTTGATTCTATAATTTCATTTTTATATGACTCGCTCAAGTTTTTGTATGATCTATCAAATTTTGTCTTTTGTCAATTTGTGTGTATGAATGTGAACGCACCTGTGTGTATACATATATATCATAATGTCGGTCTCAAATTTATATAAAGGAACTCCTTCCATAGGGCATCGGTTTGTAAGCTCGTCGCATTAATCATTTCATATTTATATACAAAGTAACTCACTATCATGGGGCACTCAACAAGGCTTGAACCCACTACACTAGCGAATTGATAATATGCTAGTGTAATGCATTTAACCTGCACTGGGTGCCCTATGGTAGGAACGTGAGGAACATTGATTAGTCATTAAGCTTAGTGGCAAAATGTTGACGTCATCAGCGTACATCCGGTTCCATATTGTATTTAAACAACATAGGAAAAATCACATTCCCATCAATTTCTTTCTTCACCAATATTTTCATTATTTCGACTGAAATTCTGGAGAGTCTGTAAGTATAAGATAATCAGTTTATACTGTATTCAAGATTTTGATAATCTTTTCTCATCTGATAAAAGTTTTTTCTGTCAATGAAAGATTTATTTATATAAAAAGCTTAGTTATTTTAGCCTGATGGATCTCATATTATTGTTCTTTTGGGGTGCTTTTAAAGGAGGGAAAAAGTAGAGACAATCTTTTCTAAAGAGAAATAGAATATCTTTTCTTAAAAGAAAGAAAAAATAGGTATGCTTTTCATAAATACATCTCTTTAAAATCTACGGATAAATTTGATTTCTTAAGCAGAAACTGAAAGATTTTCGCACCTATTTCTTTGAAAGTATCCTTCCCATAATAAAATTCATTCAAAAGTGAATTCTAAAAATTCCATTGAAATAGGTCCAGTTGTTTTCAACTTGAAGCGTCCGAGTTCTGGGCTCTAAATATGCCATCTAATCCATTGAATCATACTTAAATTAATATACATAGATATAATAACATTACGAAAAAATTATCGAAAATTTTGATACAGTATGAAGTGGCTGTCTTATACTTACAATCTGTGAAATTTCAGTCGAAATAATGGGAAAATCAACGAAAAAAAAAAGACGTTATTTTCCCAATGTTATTTCAATACAAGCAGGAACCGGATGTTCACTTGGGTTTTGCCACTGTTTTATCAAGCTTTGCAAATAACTACACCGTATAAGGATTATCACAGCTTTATCATATCATATAACTTGCGATAAAAAAACCTTTTGTATTGTGTCATTCACTTTTAACGGAATACTCTTGCTGACGTTATAATAGATATCATTTTTTTACAGGAAAATATAATTATGTTATCAGTGTCCTAGATTTTTAGTAGATCTAACTAACGTTATATGTAGAATTAAGAAAAAAAAACTTATATGTGTCTCTCTTCTTGATTGTTTTCAAAGTTAGCCCCCCTGAACACGGTGTCCAGTAGTCCAACGGTAAGTTTCTTTCATTCAAAATCTAAGTGTGCGATTTTAGTCGTCAGAGAACAAAGACCTGAATTAGCCAATACACAGAATCAGACACAGGTTAGACAAACCATTCATCGAGGCCTAAAGAATATGTTTTTAACGTATGATCGTAAGCTGGTTGTTTGCATTGTTTACAGCGCTTGATAAAAGATATATCAACTATTGGAAATGCAGAAATGTTCCCGAACACTATGTCGTGTATCTTCAAGCCAAACTTTCAGAGATTGTATTACCTTCAATAAGGAAATGAGATTTAATCCCTCACCAGATTTTTTTTTTTTGCTTTACCTAACTTTGAATTTTGGAGCATATATTTTTGGTTTTAGGAATTAAAAGTGCTTTTGCAATGCCAGTTCCAAAGACACATGTTTGGAAAGGCCCAGACTTCATGGTGTGAAGCTGCGTGCCATGGTTGTCAAGTAAAATAGTTTTAAATGAAATACTTATGTGAGACCATTGTTAGTAATTAGTAATTAGTGGTAAATAATGATCGATGCAAATTGTATTCAAAACAGCTAAAGTGAAGAGAGATAATTCATGGAAACTATGAAGAAAGCGATGGCTATAATGTCGCCAGTGGCAAGATTAAATTCAGCATTTATATAACCCCTTCTACAGTGACAGGGGGTAAAGGCATTCCCTAAAAGAATTTTTGGGCTTGTTGAGCGCTAGAAGAGGCAGATCAACCATGTGTTTTTATTCAATGGCCGACATGAAACCAGCGTTTTAGAGACGTATTACAGCAATGGTCCTAAGAGTGGAAAAGAATCGTTGTGTTCTCATTTATTGGCTGACATGAAGCTACTGCCAAAGAGATATATCTATCATTAGATTTCTCGAGAACCGTAGATCAAACAACTTCAAACTCTACAGTACACTGCCGTGTGCGCCTGGCGAATGTCAACTACTTACAAAGGTCAGTTGTCGAGTAATCGCGAGATCTTTTCAATCGTAGTGTGATGTAATGTAGAATGAAAACATGTTTTCTTTCTTTTACTCAATTTTTGGCTTAGAATATACCCCTAGTGGATTAAGACGAGATAACTTGTTGATCAGAAGTATATAGTGCATGTAGCCTATGAAAAAGCTCTAAATACACAAGGCAAGCATCTATAATTTTCCAAATCTCACCGCTAATGTTAGATATCTGTTGCATGTATATGGTTCATCCTCAGCTATGGGAAACAACTACAGATATCGAAAATTTTACAACCTTGTGGCAACGTTGTGACTAGTGTTCCAACTCAGGTTTCTTGTTTCAATTCACAATTGACATTTTGCTACTGGGAAGTAGATTTTTACGTACTGTATCAAATGAGACAATGGAGGTGTTTGCACACGCAGTGAGATATGCCATAAGTTTACATGACATGATTGGTCATCAGGTCAACTATAATCACATTACTGCCATGTTGAAGTATGAAATATCTCACTACTTCTAAGTATGCAAACGCCCCCATAAACTCAATTGATACACTACGTAAATACCTACTCCATAGGTGCAAAAGTTCAAGACTATGAAAGACTTGTGATTTGAAATCAGGAGCCTAGGTTGTGACCCTAGTCATCAGTTTATTCACGTTACCTGTATTTGCTTCCTATAAATGAGAATGAACCACACATACAATATATATTTATATAGCAAGAATCCTTTCTAGAAAGTGGAGAAGTTTTCCCCGTTCTATAACAACAATATCTAGCTCAGAAACGGTTAAAATTACAACTCTAGCAATTGCCACTGGTCTCGTAAAGTTGGTTCTGCTGGGAGTAAGAAGTTCAGGATAGACTCGTTCTTGCACTATCATGTAACGGGATGACCAAATATATCTGGCTCGATTTAGAATCAAGACTTATTTTATGAACGGACTGACTCACGATTTTCAGATAAGAATAAGATATTCAATAGAATGCCAATCCTCTGGGTAATCGATCAATAGGTTGGGCCTGACACGTTTAAACTCTATTGTAGGTCTTGATCCAACATTGTATTTCTTGGTTTATAAAAGGCATGTACGTAGAAGATACTCTCTAAGAACTATCGTTATCAATATTTGCTTATTTTGGCACATTCACCAAGCACCGAGTGGCGGACGTTATGACAGTAATTTGTTCGTGAGACTATCTTGTTTACCACAAAAGAACAGGAAAAACTTTATCGTATCGTTATGATTGGATATTATGAAGGCTTGTCGACTTTGGCTTTACAAAGGCCCGATGGTAGCTGATGAGACCGATCCAACGTAGCCGGGAATATTTGTGAAGTAGGATGAGGATGAATATCTTGTGAAAGTCAAATTTTAGTGCTCTGTCTCTTCTCCTCAACACTGGTTCTGTAGTATTTCTGAAACGAAGAGAGTGAACCTAGAAGTCTATTGCCATGTCTCTTGTCAGTGACTTGAGTTGCCCAACGTTAGAGATTTAAGTATCAGGGATTTTCCGTTAGTCCTCATAAAAACCGATGGTCAAAGTAAGGATATCTATAAAGGAAAGACATTCATATGCATTTTCTTTTTCTCGTCGATTAAAATCCCAATTCGTGATGTTAATTTGGTGTCGAATTTGATCTTGGAGAATCGAAATATTTCAAGGTTTTTCTCAAGCGGTCAGCCTTTCGTTAATTTTTTTGTCGTCAGATCCTTACAGCTTTGCTTGATGAAGCGGCTAATACTATTAACATTTTGAAATAATAAAAATTAGCTGTATAGGACATAGTATTATGTGTCTTTTACGTTATACTCTACCCCACCAAACTTTTCATAACCAGTGGGAATTGATATATTTAGGGTTAGGGGTTTTTGTTTTTGTGATTGAGACTAAAGAAAAAGACCCAGTATTTTGGGGGTTTTTTTTGTCAAAAACGAAAAAGCAAAAATCTTTTGAGGCTTCTGTACTTTAAAATTATGGATGTTAGATTCCGGTAGGGACTACGCCCCAAAATGTTATTTAATGACTCTTCATACCTTTTTCTATGACGCTTCCCCGTCTCGCCGATCTGTGAACACTTGAAGAACTAATAAAAGGTATGGTAGACGATATTCTCCATCCTCTAACTCTTGAAATGCTCAGTGTAGGTACATCTTGTGGAAAATTACCACTTTGCCTGTAAACCTTGCTATTTCGAGGACTTCAGCGTTAGTAATGAAGTCGCTCCCGTGAACACTGAGAATGGTAGGAAACTCTGATGACAGAAACGTTCAAGTAGACGTGGGTCACGGCGGTGGGGAAGATACAAAAGTTAAAGTCTGCACAGCTACCATGCTAACCCCCTCCCTAAATGGAGCTGTCAAGGTTTACTGAAGGGGTAACAGCTTTTTGTTGCTATTACCTAAGCATGTATGGTATTTATTGGGAAAATAGTTTGATTGGGTGCTCTCTCAGCCTGCTCTCCGCCAATCGTTGTGGCATGTTGGTGATGAGACGAGAGAACACGTTACAGGGAGAAGTGACTTCATGCTTCTCCAAGAGGAATTAGTATGAAATAAATATAAAAACGCCTGGTTCAATAAAAACCGCCATGAGACCAACATCTTTTTGGTAGCATGATGTGACGGGAATGACCAATTATTTGGTAGCGATCACTAAAAAGAAAAATAGACATGAACGTCACCGGACATAAACTAAGGAAAAAATTTATCACAAACTTACTTTGACAATTGAAACCCGCATTAAAAATTTATTCACAGGGATTTAGAAAACAAAGAAATAAAAAGATATTTTTTCTAGACACAATATGGTGTAAATGTTTAAATTCTCTGTTACGCACACTTTTGATTGCGTGTTGTCATTAGTTCGTTCGTTCGTAACTGAATGACCCACACATGTCGCCTTGTGTAATTCTAAGCAAAGCTGATTAATAAACTAAGCTAAGCTCCGTAGGAAAGGGTGCTTACAGTGTTGTATTTAGTAAGTGAGTCCTGCAAATCTAAATCGGGAATGTAATCAGTTCGATCTTTATTGAGTTCCAATCTGTTGTGACTTTGTGTCAGACAAGGCTCAGCTTAGTAAACATGCCCGATATAATGACACAGAGCTTATGGCCAAGTCTGGCCGGAAGCAACGGTTTAGCAGCGATGAGCATGCTCAGTATGACAAGTCGATTTTGGAAACGTCGTCTTGGACAAGTCTTCATACTTTAGACTGACGCAAAGTATTCTATTCCTTCATTTTACAGTCCTTTGAGGAAACTACTTTAAAAGGGGAAAAACTTGGATGCGTTCCCCATAATGACAGTAAAGGCACGGAAACTATTGAACCCCGACTATCTACACGAGTCCCAAAAAGTTTCATTTTTTTCAAGTGAGAAATCAACCTACCCTTACGTTCAGTACTAAGACAGGTGATACTCTGGAAGCGCATGTCCTGTAATCAACGGAAGCATACGTATCGTGTTATTGGTGGTCCCTGTGTCTGATTCTGTCCTAATCGAAGCGAAGATATAGTGGTGAATTCTAAAATAATGTACAAAATACTTCTGCTCTCATTCCACGTATAATTGCTTGGTACTCTTTGACTCTAACGATAGCATCAATGTTTACCATAACTCTTTTATTATCGAAATCTTGAAGCGGAATAACGCCTTTTTGCAGTATCTTCTGAAACGTCCCAAGAACACTAACATTCCAATAATTCTCTTGGCTAGCTACGATGCCAATCCAATTCTTAGTTAATTAACAGTTTTAGTGGTCATACGGTGCCGTTTAACCATCACTAACTTCTCTCTTGGTCAGGAAATAATTTTGTTCTTAAATTTCAACTATTTTTCTTGATTTTCATGTTTCAATTTATTCAAAGATATATTACGAGTTAGACACACGTTCAAGACTAACGACGCTATCTTTACATTTCCCCCGCTCTATCGAAACGCAACTGACATTACAAAACAGTGCATCCATCCATATTAAAAAGGATTGGCACATGCTTACACTCAAACTTCAAATACCAATTCTCATATAAGCACAATCTCAATTTGTTTGTATGGCTCGGAAGATTGATTTGAGGACGGCAGGTAGTTTCATTACGCCATTCAGCTGTCATGAAAGGTTATTTGAAGGTATTAAAGGTATTATGCATTCTGGGAGAGTCCGTTGCCATATAAAGGTTGGAAAAAAATTAGTCTCACTGACCTTTGTTAGTTGCGAATTTTTATCCGAGTGGTGTACCACATTATTAGAACTCTCGTGTCAGACTAAGATGAGTTTTTGTAAATAACCAGATTACAGAGGGTCTTACAGGCCGTTGCTAGTAATGATTTTAATCCCAGTGAGGTATACAATTATTGCTGCCCTTTGCCAAACTTGGTAAATAACTAGAGAAAACCCACCGATTTTCCGGCATCTCATTTATATTAATGTATTGCGTTAAACCATTCATTCCATCTTTGACATTTGTTTGATCAAGTCCTAAAAATTTAAACATATTTGTGGGTCAGAGGTGTATCATTGAATCATAATTGGGTGACCTCTGTCGATCAGGTGAATTGGATAATCTGGTACGGTTCTGGAACCAAGGGTGCCGGAAAGTCGATGGTGAACGTGTATATTCTATACTGTTGAGATCCTGTGACAGGATAATCTATCAACTGAGGTAACATAAATGCCAAGTAAAGGTTGATCTTTTCTCAACATTTTTATCCAGAAATCAATGCCTTTAACATGACGGCTGACACAAAATGGTGGCTCAACACTTAAACGTACCCTGATTGCCCGCCATTAAATTGCTCGTCGCCATCTTAGATACCATCTTAGACATTATTGTTTTGACGTACCTTAATAATGCTACAAGTAGTTATGATATCTTCAATTTTTATTAGATGAAATATTTCATACATTACTGACTGGTATTTCTTTCATCTTAATTTAAGAAGTTAACGGTCTGAGCTGTTTCAATGGAAAACAACTAAAATTAAGAATGAAGAAATACAAGTCAAAAATTGATAATGAATTTTTTAAAAACTTCTCTGGTCGTTTTTCTGTTTCTGTTATTGTTTTCTATGTGCATTGTTTTTTGTTACAAAAATATCGATGAAATCACGTTTGGCTATTTTTCTCTTGCATACTGCCTTGGAAACAGTGGTAAATATTTTTTGACGATTTCCCTATCCCCTGCTTGCGCGTTCCCACACCCCCAGAGTGAAAGTTTTGATCGCAGTGTACTGTCGACAAAAAAAAAAAGGGGATTGAAGTCGATTACCAAATTTCAATATTCATGTTGATGATGATGACTCTCTAAGAAAACAAATCAATTCAAGATTATTAAGAATGATAAAGAATTGAGAATTTCTAGTTTAAGGTCGTTTTGCACTCTACGACCTTTAGGCAAACAGGATAGCTATTAAATAATCATAAAATTTCGATTTGGCCGGGATAGGGCTTTATTTTTTGAACGAGGGAAGTAAGGAAATAAATATGAAGATGAAAATAAATACAAGTTTAAAAGGTGAAGAAAAAGACAGTGCATATTTTATTGTTACCCGAACTGCAATCTTTACATTTCCTGTCAAGTGTGTTCGTTTAATAATCAATCACCTTTTCCCCAAAATAGCTTGTGTTTTCGCCCGAGGGTTTCCTCCGAAACGATTCAAAAGTGGCCCTGTGTAGAAGTAGGCTCGTGTCTCACTCTGGGGGCATTAGTTTCGACCAACGAACCAATTTTGTATTTGAAAAAAATTATTCAATCCATGATGACCTTTTCTTTTCTGCATTTTTGGCTAAGCCCAACATAATCCCAAGTTGCGTTTTTAGAGCTCTCGACTAGAATAATATTTGGAGTACTTCGTGCTACGAAATCCAATATGCTTCCATTTTTTAAAAACATGTTTTTGCAGTTCAAATGTTAGGAACAGTTACGAGTATTCAATACTGTGATAAAATATTTTCTCAACAATAAATTATTATCAGATTTGAGCAAAACGTTACTCTTATCTGATCGTTTAATTCTGTTACGATATCAGGTCTGGAATATTAGGTTGCATTTTAGAGAGTGAATAAAGACACGTTATCCATGGAGCCACTGTTATTAGCGGGATACTAAAAATTCGGCCTGAAAAGGTTCCTGAAGATAAAAATATTTCATAATCTTATCGAAATGTTAGGGTTAGGGTCAGGGTTAGTCAGTCAATAGTTAGTTTGTGTTGGGGTTTTTTTTTATGTAGAATTATTTAGTTAATAAACTTTGTAAAAGCTATGATATCTTAGTGTGATGGAGAAGAATGAAAAAAAAACCTCCAAACTTTGGATCATTTGTCTCACGCTTTATTGTGCATGCGTTTCCCTTGTGTGTATGGGTTCAAAACTTAATGTAACCATATCGAACTTGGACACGTATTACATTTACCATTTTGAAGTGCGCTTGGCGTAGAACGACGGTTAACGATCTAAATTAGCGAGACCATTCGATTGTGTAGTAGTTCAACCTTGAGTGAATATCCCGTTCCTGTAGACCTATACAAAACTTATTTCAGCGTGGTGAATATGTATATATTATACCGAATCGGCAAAATTGCCTCATTGGCGGAGTTTTAGCATATTTTTTTATTACAAAAAATAAATAAATATTTAGTTTTAATTTGTTCAAAAGTTCATTTAATCAAAACAAGGATAAAAGCCACATTTTTTTTACAATCAAAAGTTCATCCAATCAAACCTTTTAATAATAAGTAAATTTCACCAATTAGGTAATTTCGCCAATTAGGCAATTTAACCGATTGGCGAAAGGAATATATATATTCTAGGATCTATATAAATAACTGTCAACATTTTTACCTGTTTGCTGGCTGAGATAGGTGCGTTTTTCCCACTGGTGCCAGGGGTTGGTGTTCGAGTTCAGGTAAAGATCCAGGACTTTGAACACTGATTCTCAGAGGTAGCCAGGGCCTCCACATTTGGATGTAGCACAGTCCTTCCATCTCCCATTTTCCTCATTCGGACTTGTGCCGAAAAAAAATTGGGTCAATATAACCATCAACAGTTCTGTTTATTCTACTGAAATGTTCCGTTAAGATGGATGCTGGGAATGCCCCAAATCTATACACGCTTTATTAATATCTTTGGACATGGATATTTTTTGTATGACCATTTCGGCGAAATATGTCGTCGGCCATTCTAGGGCATTCATTGACTATGTCTTCATCATCATCTTCATCATTATCGTCATCGTCATCGTCATCTACGAATCATTATCTGATTCTTTGCTAATGTAAGAAGACCCAGGACAAAAAAAAAAGAAAAGATTCTCGTAATATATACACTACCAGTGTAAGATAGCCAAGAACATACAAATTTCTCGTGAGATATATCGTCGACCGCTCCCAGGTTTAAAGCAGCTATAATAACTGCCCGAATATCGAAAAAAAAGAAAAAAGAATAAATGCTATGACAAAGTTTAGAAAGGTAACAAAATCCTTCTTCTCCGGTTTAGCCTCGAGGCGTATTAAGCTAAGCTTAATTAATAAATATTATTAAAGCTGGGAAGGAAAAGCATTAAATACCTATGTTTAAATTATTCATTTTGAGCGTTCAATGTGTTAAGTCAGAAGAAAGTTACGAAGTTGCCAGCTGCTGAAGGTTATCGGCATTTTATGTGCTTACAGATTTCTAGCTGAGGAGTACATAGCAACTGTTATAAGTTAGAAGTTAACTGAAGTTTATGATACCCACCATGTTTATTATGAAAGGGTTTATTCTACATTTAAGTTATAACTGTAGTTGCCATTAAAAGCCCTCTTCGATTTAGTCCATCTTGTTTAATGTCGGTAAATCAATCGTCACCAATCATTTATGTATGTGGTAAACATTTTGGTTGACGTTGATTCAAGATTATTCCAATTAATTTTAATACTTACACAGATATGATATTTTATATACATATTAAATGTATGTATCTATCTAAATTCAATGGTATAAACTCAAAACTCGACAGTACCGTATACCATCAGTACTTTCTAGATGGCTTTTTTGATAACTGTAATACATGAATTGAAGAAAATTCAAGTGCAAAACGTAATTTGTGAATTTTTGAGTCCATTTCAAATAAGAGTTTCTCTCTATATATAACACAACTTGAAATAATTCTGTCGAATCATATTTATCCATTTCTGATACATATATATATATATATATTGAAAATAATCTCTCCTTCTTCCATTGTCCGTATTTGCATTATTGTTTCTCTACGCAGATAATTAATTTTATCGTTAAGAAATGATTATATAATTCGACAGAATCATTATGACTGCGTTATATTATTTGAAACGACCCCGTCATTGCATGGAGAATGTTTCACTTGGCTTAGACAGCATAAATAGAATTAATCGAAGAAATGGGCTGCTCCAGTACTCGAACCTGTGGCCGATACGCAACCGCTTCTACACTGCGTCGCTCTTACCATTGAGCAAAGCAGCCCACTTGTAGGTGGAAAATCCAATATATATATACACACGTAAGGTAAATCAGTAAGTCCGTAAGTCTAACGATAAAAATGCATTTATATTTACATAAGAAATATTCATATTCCAACACGATTTCCTTCCATGTAGAATATTTATCTATTTCAGTTGATAGTAATTATTGCACAATAAAAGATACATTAATTACTATTCATAGCATTTACTCTTTATTATGTAAGTGGTTAATATCCATGAAATGGCCATAGCTGCTATTAACAAAGTATGTATTATTCTTTAGGGAACACCTTTGTATTATGCAATCGCAAGGTTACATGGTGGCTTATATTCGACCTTCCCAGATTCTTCTCATTCCTTCAGAATATGTGTTTGTCTCCTTATACCTAAATATCTCAATGTAGATATTTACATCTTTTTTATTTTGTGTTTACCCACTGAACTTTGTATCTTTATACCGCACTGCTTTGGGTTTCTGCATGGTAATTAATGACACACCTACAATGTTGCATGTAAGTACGGGGTCTACCCAGGAAGTATCTAGCCATTTGATATCAACGAAAAAATAGCCCACCCAGGGCAATAGGGCGTGAACTCAGTTCAACTCACTCGCGTTGGGAGTTCACACACTTATCTCAGCGTACCTTTAACTTTCGAAAATATTCTACAAAGTCTTCTCTTTAGAAATCGCATTCAGTTGCTTCATTACGTTCTCTTTAATCTCGTCCATGGTCTGGAATCTCTTTAAAAAAAAAAAGGCTCAAAGTCACACGGAGCAAAATATCTACTGTAAGAGTGCTAACAGATCTGGTTAATGTAATGTCTTGCAAAAAATCTTTGCAGAAGACGTAAAGAATGACTCACTCGGTCATTTTGAATTCGACATTCGCACAGGATAATAGCTCATTCAATTGCCTATCACTACCGACTGAGTAATCACACAGAGGAGTATCTACTCGCTCATGTGCGGTAAGGTCATCTCTGATTGGTTGTAAAGTTGAATCAATACCATGCCACCGATTCTCGAGATATTCAAAACGGCTGGATACTTTCCGGACATACCTCGTGTGCTTTTAAAAAGGAGACTGTCTGTCTGTTGGTCTCTACACTTGGAAGCACGCTTGCTTTAAATATTTTGGTTTGATATATCTGCCTAACGTGGATTTCTTCTAAAAAAAGAATGTCCTCCGGAGAGAGACATCACCAATTATAATGACTATCATAAGCCTATAAATGTTTTGTTTTGTAATGTAAAAATAGCCGATGTATCTTCCTCTGATATTAACTGCTATATTCCAAATGTTTTTACTCGTTGTCACCCCAAGCAAGGACTTTTGAACACTTTCCACATCAAAGGGTTAGTAACAAGTTATGTCACAGAATTAAGAAAAGTAAAAGAAAAAGAAACAAATGTCAAAATAGGTCATTGATATTGGAATTGTGAACTTGGAAATAATAAAACTTGACGTGTTTGAAATGAGGACCTGAAATACTAACATTGGGTGAGGTACTTGTTCACTCATGATTTTAAAATCTCAAGATCGTATTCGCCAGGGAAACATCTTGAGGAGGAGCTATCCGTGTTTGATTCGCACCGAGTCCTTGATATATCTAAGAAGTATAGATGTGCCTTAATTGCAGACCGAGTTTTAACTGAAAATTTCCGGACAAGAGAGAGTAGGTAGAGTAAATCGTCTGAACACGTTCCATTGAAACAACGGTAGAAAAGTACCGAACTTGCAACGGTGGGACTGGTGGGCGTGTTGAAAAAAGCTCGTCACGGACTTGTTCACGCATGCGCTTCTATTCTAGAGCTTTGGTTGCTAGAATCCCTCTCAATCGATAGAATTTTCATCTTGGTTGGTTCAACGTAATGAGTCGGCAGATGGTGTTCTCCGGCCTTCCTCAGGTGCACTGTGCATGCAGTGGTCCTTCAAAGCTAATAGAACTTATTTTTCCACCATTTTTCAACAAGACCACGACATTATTATTAGTTTTTGACTCGTTCTTATTTCATCTTTTTATCTGTTGCTTTTTTATTGCAAATTCTTCGATTGTTATTCTACTTCTGCTATGTAAGTAGCATAAATCAGAAATAAAGGATAAGGCTCCTGGGAGATTTGAACTCACATCCTTTATCCTTGGAATGATAGTCTGTCTTGCCAGGTCACGATTCGGGCATTGCCAATCCAAAATGACCGTACGGATCAGAAAGAGCAATTTTTGAAAATAAACAAACAAAACCGTTCTTAGAAGTTGTACTCATGCAAAAGCTCAAAGTAGCTCTAAGAAAGTAACCGAGAAGGCCTGGAATCACGCACTCACACTGACGAGTGAAGCGAAGAGAGAAGAATCTGTAGCCCACTTGACTGGTTGGTCAATTGGGTCATTTGTGGGATTACAGTAATTCAATTATATTCTTGGACTATTACAACAATCACATTGTTTTACTGATTCAAGTAAAATCAAGCAAGCTAAAATCAAATTTCTTGGTGAGAATAGGCGTGTTTTTTAAGTCTGCTCTAAATTTATTCCTAGTAACACGAGATCTGGTACTTGTTTACGTGATCTTGTTAAACGTTGGTGTTTCTCTTGAAAGAATGGAAAAACGCCTGAAAAAGAAGTACTCAACGACGTTTAAAAATTGCCGAATGTAACATTAATTTAAGGACGGCCAAAGAGCGTATCGACCGAAAATTTGTGTTAAAAACAGCAAAGACGAATATACTGATAGTTAGTTCACATTTGCGTTCGAACTTTAAAGGAAAATAGGAAGGGGTCAAAAGAAAATGATACCAACAGAATAAAGAATTCATGTCGGAAATTTGACAAAAAAGTCTATCCGAAGTAAATACTTGATTTCTAAAAGATACAGAGTGATTATTGATGTTTACAAGCAAATGAGGGAGGCAGCTATAGAGTCATAGCTAAAGGACCCGCGTGAAAAGTTTAGAAAATCTGACTGGAGAATGCAAGCCATTTAATGTAGAGACTAGTCACCATTATTGTTCGATGCATATATACATACAGGTTCACACACGCTTTGAACGTAATTGAGAATAGTACATAAAGAATGAACACACAAAAAAATATTCAAATCTATTTTTCTCTCTTTCTCTCACATACACTCACATATATATATATATATATATATATATATATATATATATATATATATATGCTTGGAGATAAAACACTCAACACGTGGTTTATCCATTTATGGGTAGTGAATTATTTTTAGGTTTGATCAAATTACTTTTAAGATTTCTGTTAATTAACTGCAATGGATTTTATTACTTGGATTTATTTCATGAAAAGAAAGACTTAACGGTGATATATATATATATATATATATATATATATATATATATATATATATATATATATATATGTTTGTGTGTGTGTGTTAAGATAATCCGACAGAATGATAGTATTAAATGATAGTGTGGAAAATGAAAAATTAAAAGATATATTATTAAGATGAAACTTTATGCATTTCACCTTATTAAAAGGCTTCATCAAAAATAGCAGTATAAAAAAATTGTAGAAACAGTTTGTTACATGTTGGGAGCAAAAATACAAATCGATAAATGAGAGTTGTTGAAATCAGCTGTGTCTTTGAGAGAAGTAGGGAGGAGAAAGCTCTGGGGAAATTGGATATGGCTGAAAAGTGTTAGGCTTCTACACAGTAGGTGCAGAGAAGCAACAGATGTGTCATTGGAAGGTATGAGTGTTTAGATGAAGTCTAATGCTGTCAATGCTTGGTTCTGAGATAAAGCAAAGAGTTTATGTGTGTGTTGGGGTTGGCAGTGTTTTTTGAAAGCATGTTTGCTTGTATGAGGGTTTGGATAATATACGTATCCTTGTGTGTGTGATTTATTCTTTCTTTTCTCCCGAGGGGTCAAGACATATGTGTTTGTTTCTTTATCAATCGCTGCAAGTGAATCTCTTCTTCAGTGTGTTTCCTAAAAAGCAGCCAAACCTTGGGAGAAGTTTTTCTTTTTTTTGTCTCTATCTCATTTGCCGATGGAATCTGCAATCCAAAACACTCTCTAACAAGCGATAAGAAAAAATTATATTTGTGTCATTTCTATAGAGGGAAGCCGGAAATGTTGCCTAGGAATTTCTCAATGAATCTTTCTTCTGAAAAATAAACAAAGGCGGTAAAAATAGTATGGGAACTTTCCTTTATAGAATACTTTTTATAGTTTCACTCGCTGGTTTCCAGTTTTCTGATATATTTTTCATCAATTGTAGTCAACACTATGATGTCTCTCCTTTGTCATTCTCTCCCCGTCTCTCTCTAGTTCCCCATTTCCGGTTCTCTCTGTATTTTGTGTCCCTCAGGACTTACAGGATTTCCCCTACCTCAGACGGCCAGATCAGTCCCCAGTCAGTAGGAGATAATCTGCACTTAGATTTTAGCCGAACAAACCTTCAGGGCGATGATAATTGCAGATTTGACAGGATTATTAGCCGATAACTAAGGGTCGTGATGTGAACAAATGCACCAATGAGAAGACGCTAAAAAACCTGTTGTAGGCTTAATTACCTCGGAGTCATTTGGGTATCAAATGCTCCACTCCTTGTTATTCAGCTTACTGTCACCTTTAACTGAAAAGGAAAAAAAGATATCTTAAAAAATCCCCAGAAAGTCATCATCGTGCTTATTCTTCAAATCCAGGGACAGAAATAATCATTATTTAGCAACAACAACAGCAAACATATAAATTGGCAAAGTAAGAAAATTCATTTTCCGTTTGTTTGTTCTTTGAACTCATTGGTTAAATCATCTTCCCATTATGACATAACAATGAAGATTACTTTATCGAAAACTCATAAAACTTTATGTCTCGGTCACAAGCTAGAACAGCTTGAGTTGAGATGAGACAAAAAAAAATTAGAATAAGTATACTTGAATCATCAAAAAACAAAAAACAAAAAAAAAACAAAACTATTAAGATAGCTTGAGGCTCCTTCATGCCAATCCATACATAAATAACCCCGTGATTTTTGACAGGTATATAATAATAATAATAATAATAATAATAATAATAATAATAATAATAATAATAATAATCATCATCATCATCATCTAGAGACGTGAGGAGACTTACTGTCACTCACCCTTGGGTAGTAACCACAATGCATTTAGTGAGAAAGTGCAAACAAATTTTTGCCGCTCTTTTGGTCCTATATATTTTACGATAGTAATGGTTGCTCGTTTGTGGTCTCTGTGTGAGTTTACGAATGCGGCAAAATTAGTACAGGAAGCAAACAAAAATACATCTGACTGATTAAGAAAGGTGGTCCACTTGGAATCTGAATATGCAAAACAATAGTATACGAACAAACCAGAAGCTGTCCCAGAGAAGAGAGAAAAAAAAGTAAAATTCTCCAAGACTTCGTAGATCAGACAGATCATATATCCAGGCTTAGACATTAGATAGATCTAGTGGTCGGTAAAGATCTGCCTAATGATAAGTGTGAATGTTCCGGGAGATCTCAGTGTAAATTTGGGAGGAAGTGAAAAGCTGAAGAAATATCTAGACCTTACAAGAAAACTAAAAACATGTGAAACAGGAAGATGACAATCATCATCAGCTGCGGCAGCCATTAGAAGTCCACTGTTGGACAAGAGCCTTTCCGATTTCCTCCCATGACGACCGTGATTGCACTAGCTTCTGTCACGTCCTACCGACGAACTTTTCTATCTCACTCCTCCATCTTGTTTCTGGTATCTTCCTACTTAATGACCAATGGGCATGAATTGCTTAGTCTTTTGCTCCATCTGTTATCATGTCTTCTCGCTAAGTGTCTAGTCCATTTCCATTTGTGATGCTTAATTACTTTTATAATATCCTTCACTCTAGTCTTCTCTCTGATCCATGTTGATCTTTTCTATCTCTCAGAGCTATCGCTAACATTGCTCTTTCCATAGCTCTTTGTGCGATTCTAACTTGGTTTTCAGCTCGTTTTGTTATTCTCCACGTTTCGCCTCCGTAAAGCATAGCTGGTATGATACATCCATTGTATACTTCACACTTTGAGCATATTGGAAAGGTAGTCTCTATTCATACCAAATGATTTCCAGCCGATTGTTACGCGTTGATTTATTTCGTTTTCATGGGTTTTCCCTCGCTTTATTATCTGTTCTAAGTGAATGCATTTGTCAACCTGTGCTAGAACCTCGACCTTCATTCTTATAGTCTTTTGGGGGAACTTTATAATTGAACATTACTTTTGTCTTTGTACTGTTCATCTTTTGTACCCATCATTATTTGAAGAGGAGTTGCAAAATGACTGGAAGAAATGGAAAAATCCCAGATAGAATTGAAACCATCCAGAGACTATCTGCAGTTATTTTATTCGTAACGGATGCCATCATTTATCATTGGTGCGAAAATTTTATTTTCAGAATAAAACGCTTGTTTTATTTTCCGATTGTAGGTCTGGCAGCAAATCAATGTTTAAATCCTGTTTCATGGTGTGCTGTAGTTGTCTCCCTTTTTGCTCTTTTTGAATTGTTCGCCTTCTTGCCCTCACCTTACCCACTCTCCGAATTGGCCCTTTTTCGTTTTCCCTTCGAATTGTCCCCCTTTTTGAATTTTCCTTTCGAATTGCTCCCCTTTCTGTCCGCCTTTGAATCGTCCACCTTTTCTCCCTTCTTTGAATCGACCCTCCCTCTTTTAATTGTCCCCCTTTTTGTCTTTAGTGATTACTTTTGATTTGTAGCGAAATCCTCTCATCTACTGTTCGTATATCAGTTGCCACGCATGATAAGTGCCCAACGAATCATTTGATTGATATGTTTGTGAGTTTTAGTGCTATAATGCTCAGATTTTTAAAATCTCAAGATTGATCAACCATCGAGCAGAATATCCACCCCCCCAAACACAACCCTGAGCATCGTAACACTAAATATAACGAAATTAAATATCAAACTCTTAACACTTTGGGGTGAGGGGCACTTATCATGCACAGTCGCTTGTATGCATCGTTGCATTTTGTATATCTTTTGCTTAGGGTCACCGGTGAGCATAACGATAATCCAATTTTTGAATCCGAGGATTAGTTTGTTTTTGTAAAGTACTCAAGTGTTTTTTTAATTGATTTTTCAATAGTTTTTCCCCAAGTAAGCAGCATGTATAAAAATAAATCTTTTTCATCCGCTTTTCGAGTAGTATTAGTTGATTTAATAGCCTTAACCTGTCCAGACTTCTTAGAAAGAGTACTATCATAACTGTTATTAATTTCAGACTAGTTTTTTTCTATCTTATTATTTGTCCGAGTTGAAGTACAACTAATAATCTTTATTTTGCTGGATTTCTTAGATGAAGCATTTTCGTTATAGTTTTTTCCCTTGTTTTATAACTCGTCGGGGAGATATTTCTTTATTTTCCGATTCGATGTTTATAGTATCTAAGATGCATTTTCTCGTTTCATCAGAATGATATTTCGAATTAATCATTTAAATAACGAAAGCAAATAACACCTGGAAACTCTTCTTTATTAGATTGCAGTTCAATGAATAAACGTTGAACTTTTTGTACGGAAAGATTAAGAATTGATTTTTCCTGGGCAGTTTTCCTGAATGATGATTACTGTCATCTGTTTTTCCCGCATTCTGGTCAATCGTGTGTGTCTCCCTGATTTTGTCTCTATTATATCTGATGAAAGAAGTTGAAATGATATCTAAAATATCCCACCCTATCATAATCAAGCCGCAAATTGGCCTCATCATTACCAGTCTTTTATCGTTCGTCGTTAGACACAGGCTTTCCCCCAAGACTCGCTGCATCTCTCTATAATGGGCGTCACGGAGCCAATGTTTTCTGAAGCTGTTCAGTTCGTCTCGCCATCTTATATTCTGCCGGCCTCGGTTCTTCATTCTCCAAACTCAGAACATTTTCACGCTATCGTGTTACGATAACAAACATACGAATGTTGATAAAAAAATAAACAAAAGTGCAGGAATCTGATCATAAAAATAAACCGGTTTGGTTAGTCATGCGATAACCACCGTCACGTGACCGATGTCTTCTGGTAGCGTGTTGTGCTGAGGATGATCAATTAAAATTGTGAAGAGGAGATCAATAGATAAAGTTATCTCCCTCGACTTTTATTGGGCAACGGTCACTAGAAAATCTGAATTTAAAAAAAAAAACAAACAGCAAAAAGCACCCCCCCAGAAAAAACGAAAGTAAGTGATCAATTTAGCAGTAACTTACGTTTCAGATTGACCCCCTCTAAAAACCTATTGAGGTGGGGATTAAAAAAAATGGTTTTTATAGACATGAGGAGCAAATGTTGAAACTTTTAGCCCTCTAGCTCCATTGGTGCTGCCTGTGTGCATGATACATACATACGTAACCAGCTAGCCTGCTAGCCAGCCAGCCAGCCAGCCAGCCAGCCGGTTCAGCTAGAAAAAAGAACCCATTTTGACATTCGGAGACACTTTTGGTTGACTGTTTCTGGAATAATGTCCTTTTTGCATAAAGGATCTCTTTTAAAAAATAAGAAGATCAATAAATTAGTTACTTCTCTTGCGTTTTGTTGGGCAGTGGTCATTAAAAAAAGTCTTAATTTTCTAAGACAAGTGTGATTCCTACCGGACAATTTCCCTAGATATTAGGAAAGTAAATCATATCCATTACTCCCTGACTGAAAGACTGACAGATATGAAGAATTGTCTTCGAAAAGTCTCCAATTACTATCCGATTCCATGCCAGAATAAGAAGATCCACTTCTTGCGAGATATCTCGTCAAATACTCCAAGACGATCGATGAATTGTATTGAATCACAGTCAATTTCACTGCCAGGAGAAAGATTTTTTCTCGAGATATCTCGCCAGCTGCTCCAAGACAAGGAGAATTCTGGTGAGATATCCCCTTATTCGCTCCGAAGCGATTAAAAGATTCCTTTTTGAACCCGGTCGAATGTTTTCCTACCTGTTCTTCTCTGAAGCCATGTACATTTTACACAGTTGTGTTTCTCCGAATCGAATTTATTTTTCTCCCGACTGAACGTTGTCATTTACGATGTATAATCTGTTGAAATCTGTGATTTGTTTTTCTAGTTCGGTTGCACTTATGAAGCGTTGAAAAAGAAGTTTCTGGTCTTAGACCATACCGCATCAAGTCTCTTCAAACAGACCACGAATCTAGGTTGCATTTCTCTGCTTGCAGTAGCAGAAGAAATATGATATTTTATACCAGGAGCCTGAATGAGTAACATAGAGAGACGCCGTTGAAGACTTATATAAGTGCCCAAACAGGCTCGCACACACGTACACACAAATACACAGATACGATTTGTTGACAGAAGACAATAGTACAATGCTGCCAACTAAAAATGATATTTTCGATCCAGTTTGACGGCTAAAGAGCTGGAGAGATGCTAAATAAACAAAATAGCTAAAAAAGGCCATAAAAAGCGGCTGTTTGGCAACAACGCCGGATGTACATAACATGGCTTTTAAGCGTTCTTCTACTGAGAAGAGAGAGAGAGAGAGAAAAAAAAACTGACTAAACAAACTGTTTTATCCTGACGTACACGTTTTCATTTACGCAGATCGGCAAGTTTATGTCTTAACTATAAGTGCACGTAGAAACTTATACAGGTTACACTTGCTATCTAAAAATAGGGTGTTTCTATAAAAAAAGAAGACTTTCGTAAGCCGAAATGGCGTAAAGCGAAAAAGTGATCACCGTTAATTGATGAGAATTTTTTCTCAAACCCTGAAATGGTGATGATGGTATGTTAGATTGAGTCGCGGAGTTTGAGGTTTTTGGAAGGACTGACGACTGAAGTGTATCAAAGAGAGAGAGAGAGAGAGAGAGAGAGAGAGAGAGAGAGAGAGAGAGAGAGAGGAAGAAGGTAAACACTGACTCTATAACTGCTGGCTGAACGCTATTTTTGCTCATAATATCGAAAAAATGGCGGAAAGCGAACTTTCAAGAAGTAGGGTACACGTATATATTGATAGGTAGAGAGAGAGAGAGAGAGAGAGAGAGAGAGAGAGAGAGAGAGAGAGCACATTTTTCCGTGCGTATGTGCTGTGAAGTGCAGCAGCTATGTTGTTTAGTACTTACCGTAACTGAAAACTACGAACAAATAGAAACAGACCTCCCCGAACACATAACTATACGTGGCTTTTTATAGCCAAAAGGAAATCCTACTTCTCCCTTACACTATGCTTCGTGAAGAGACGCGTGTCCGCATATGAGCGTCAACTAAGTTTCACACGTCAGCCAACAAACGAAACTGCTTTTATTGGGGAATTTGTCGAGTTGGACAAGTTTATGGGTTGGGTTGGACTACCATTCAGCCTAAAATCTTTGTTAACCAGTAATCTATTTGCCCCGAATTCGGAAGGAATTGGCACCGAAGTGTATAATTAACGGTAATTATAAGGTGAAAGAATTAAAAAAAGAAAATTCCACGATGTTGCGTCACAGAAATATCGCAGACCAGAATAACATGATCAACACTCCAGAGGTAAGAAAATATGGATAACTCTTCATTTGGCCTGAAACTTAGTTTAAATATTGCTGGAAAATATGGGGATTTCGTAAGCGAAAAAACATGTTTTGTAGGTGAAAAGTTAACGTGAAAATCATTTTATTATTGATATTTTCTTTTGTGAACTTTTCTGTTGTATATAGGTTGATATGGGTTTGTTTATATCCACTCACTCGTCTGATTAATGTACAACAATAAGATGTGGGCAGAATCAAAGCCACAGGATTGATTTCCGGTTCTCTCATTTTGTAAACAATGTTTGCTCTCTCTTTCAACTTAAATCTTTAAAATGTCTTAATTTTCCTTGAATAAACGAAAAGAAAGACTCCACATATGTTTATCAATCTTTTAAACCCATTATTAGTAAACTTTCGCTTTAGAACGATGCTTTCTGTCGTAAAACGACATTACCCTTGAGAGTGTCCTGTTCTGCCTGGACTTTAATTTATATAGTGAAAAGAATTTATTTTTTCACTGCTGAGCTCAATAAACGACGATTGTAAGTGTACAAATTTTTAATATAATCAGTTTGAATCAAAAGAGTAATTTTATGTATATTGAAAAATAATTAATTCACATACATCGGAACAATGACCATACTTCACTCAAGAATTTGAAGATAAATTATTTGGACTTCTAACCTTATAAAATATGTCAATTGTTTCAATCCGCCCAATGTTAATTCCGAACGAAATACTTATATAACATCGAGAATTTGTTATTCAAGGAAAAATAACTCCAGTGGTTTTGGTTTTAAAATGAAACCAATAGCTACTATTAGAAACATTAGTAGAGTCTCAGGTAAGAGAAATTTATTCTCGTAACCCATACTCCAATCACTAAAGACACGAAATACGAGCTGCAATTTCATTAGTTTATCTAAAATAATAGAAGGCGGTATAATGAAATGAATTCCTAAAGAATACAAAGCAATGATTATCAATTTTTTTCTTTCAAAGAAACTACTTTTTTTAATTGAGTACAAGAGGCCCCGGGGCGATTACCCCCTTTGCCTCCATTTAAATCCGGTACTACACCTTGCTTATGCTATTTGAAGAAATTAAATGGATTTTAGCCTTTATTTCTTCATGAGAAAAAAATTAGATTAAAAGAATTGTTTTGATTTGAGAAAAGATAATTCTGTCTTATTTACTAAGCTCTGCTTAGTCAGGTATAAGACTACAAAGTGGTTACAGAAGTCACACCTTGTCGACTTGTAACAGAATAACTCGAGCTTTGTGAATTATTATTCTGTCGATATATTTCCGACGAAAGTTCTGTCTCGTGATTTCCAAAGTTGGTTTATTATTATTTCATTCAGGTTTTTTTGTTCATGAACTTGCGTAAAAGTACACTAAGCCCAATGTCAAATCGCTTTCTCTAAATCTTATTATGAAACTCCCCAACAAAGTCTGGAGTTTCCTATCATAACGACTACAAAAACTCTTACCAGAATGAAAGGTTTAAACCGAAATGTCTTACCCACATTTCCCTTACCATGATTATGAACACACGACCATCTGATTGCGAGGAGACTATCTTGTTGATTGAGCTAAATTGGCAAGTCTTAAATATTGACAAAAATCTATCATGCAGATATGTACGAGACTTATTTCATTCTAATCAATGAATACATTTATAAAAAATGGATATGCTTATATTTTGGCATTTATTATGTATTCAATACGAAAGTTGCAGTTATCATCTTCAGTCGGAATGAAAGTTGGAGTGGAGGTTAACCTTGCTGTGGCCAGTCTTGAATATAACATGATTATTTACAAAATTTGATCAAATAAATGGGAGAAATTGCTCTATAATTAGTACATGGAGCGATCTCCCTTTCAGATATCAGATCGTCATAATATACATTATTGTGATAAACACGAACGCAGATCTAAGGCTATGATTATAACGTTGCAAACTGGATTAGATATTGCTTTATTTGCCAAGTTGAGGCATTTTAACGGTATTGCGCAAACAAAAAGCTCGCTACGATGTGCTGTTTTTGCTGTGTACGTTATCAAATATAACAACATGAAAATATACATAAATCAGATCATTATTTGTTGATAAGGCATCAACGTCCGTTTGATACTGTTTCTGAGGTCAATAAGGTTATCTTTCTCTTTTCAAGGCAAGTAAACCTTTTGCAAGTTTTTAGCGCCTTGTTTCTTTATAGATCTTCATGATGCTTGAAACGTCCTGTTTGTAAGGAAACGATGATAAAACAAGAACCATAAGTTCTACGATGCGTCTACCATCCTTACGTCCATATCTGTGATTTCCGATTTCAAAGAATCCTAAATGACATAGTAGCTAAATTATGAGTTGTGATAGTAGTAGCCGGATGTGAGGATGGTTCACCCGAAAATCTGTCTCTTGAAAAAAAATTTAGAAATTAGTAAGTTTGAAATTAAAATAAGTGTACAATTTTTATGTATGTTTTTTATTCTTTCTGGTGTCTTAGTGAATGCTATTTCTTTTTGATGAGTAAGTTTTAAATAAGTAAATATAACATTTTTAGATATGAAGCTAGCAGGAAATTGGAATTTTCAGCCAATTTTAGCCATTTTTCAAGACAGTTTTACTTACTGATAATAAACGATACTAGGCAACGCTGAAAAAACAATCGCTTCAAATGTGACTTATTGATTTGAGTAGATGTTCTTTTAACGACGTCACACATTCTCTTCCTTCCTCTTTCTGTTGCTTACTGTAAGTGAAACCTATCGACCGATCGATAGACCGAAAAGCGTCTGATAGAGATGCGTGGAGATGACTAAAAGTATCCGAAGATCAGATACACCCCAAAGTCTCAATCCTGGAAACATACGTACTCGCTTTGGGTGACGGGCCAATTTATAAATGGATATACCTATTAACATGTTTGCATTTTGAACTTTTATTGCTCTACCACGTCGATTTGCTCTCTTCCTGAATCTCTGTATTCTTGACTGCACGGCTCCTGCCTTTTCTGCTCGGCTCCTTCAGCAAAAACCTCAATCCTGGTTAACAATTGATTTTCTCTTTCTGGATCGTTGTCCAATGGTTCTCTCCTAACAACAGCATGATATTCTATCGTCCTTCTGGACTTGCAATATTTTTTTCTCTCTCATTGTACTCTTTCTCCCTTTTTTTGTTTCTATATTTTATCTACTTTTTTTTACCTGAAGGAAGCCACCCGACGCTTCAACTACGCCCGATATGCCACCAAGAAGACGGTGGCCCAAGGCTTGTTGGATGTGGCCCTGCTCATGTCTAACGCCTCCCAACTGAAATCGATCATGGACGTGGGCGACGGCCACACCTACTACCATGTGGTGTTTGGGATCATCATTTTCTCCATTGTACTCCAGATAATCACCGCCATTTTGCTTCTCGGTCTCGGTACCATGAAGGACGATACAGATGACCGGAAGAACAAAATGAACATTCTCAATAATGTCATCATTGTTTTCATTCTGCTTATCACTGTTTCAAATATTTTCATTACTGCCTTTGGGGTACAGTTTGAGAAATCTAAGAAAGTCATCTGATAAAAAAAAAAATGAAAAACAAAAAACCAAAAAGAAAAACAAAAATCAGAAACAACAAAAAAAAAGTATTTTCTCCTTCTACCCTTTTTTTGGTGTAAAAGTGATTTTTTTCTCTTACAAACTTAGAAAAAAATCAAAATAAATACTTATCATTTGATACTGGAAATCTTACAGCTAAACATTTTTGTTTATATTCTGTTCGTGTCTTTCTGTCCAAAAAAGGAAAAAAAAAAAATCAAAATATAAAACGAAAACCTATTACTATAATATTCATGAAAATTCTAACCGACTTTTCCCTAATGAATTCAAATCAATTCATAGATTTTGAATATCTCTTACTAAATGCTTTAGCTCAATTCATGATAAATGAAAAATGATGAGATTTTAATTCTATAACGACTAATCTGGTGAAGAAGATAGAATGAAGAAATATCTTAATCGAATTCTCTTTATTGAGAATATATTTTTATAATAATCGCAAATGAATACCAAATTACTTTAAGGTTTGTATCCTTTAACCTTCTCTTCGTTTTCCTTTTCTTTTCCCCCAGATTTCTAATATGCACCAAAATATTAAAAACTTCTAAATTGACTAAAAACTTGATCTTTTCGTTTTATAAATGAGGAAATGGTATCCTTGTAGACTTCATATAAATAGTTCGATTACAACTTCGTCCAGCCAATAATCTTGGCATCTCTAAAAAAAAAACGTCTCTTGATATGTAATTTCGTCTACGAGCTTTAGCTTAAAAGTAAAGAATTCTTAGAGAGTTTACTTTCTCTTTTGTCTCAGAATTCATTTCGTTGTGCCTCCATCCGTTGTGTCTTAATTTTTTGTGGAACCTTCAAATTGCTGCCAATTGTTAACGGCTGCATAATGTAAATAAATTCTTGAAAATTTAAATCATGCGTTTGTTATTTGTCCTTTCTTAATTGTATTCTTAATTATACGAAACTATTCTGCTCAGAATGTACAATGGTTAGCACGTCTGCATCATACGCAGATCCAAGAGTCGGATGTGGGGACCTCACTTCAAAAAGATTATTTGTTGTATTAATCGTCGCCCAAGAAAGAAAGAAATCCCATAAACAGAGGTCTTTGAGTTTGATTTGTTCGCAAGAAAAATATTTTACATCTATGTGGAAAGATTATCAGAAGATGGACGCTTTTTTTTTTTATACAGAACATGATAAGTAAAAGGAAATTTATGTAGGAACTACATTTTGCTCGTCAATGAAATTACACGGTAGCAAATCGGGCGGCCCCCGATAATGTAGAAAAAGAAATGCTCTTGGCAAGGCCGGGGTTTGAAGAGCGAACTTATATCATCTCTTCGATTTGCCACTGAGTAACTTCAGGGTCTAACAAAATACAGTTCCTAAATAGATATCTTTAAAATATCTTTACAATTATCACATATCTACATTTAAAGATAATCCCCGACTTACGATAGCGTTAGGAACCAAAATGATTGTAAATTGAAAAATTGTAAGTCGATTTCACTTTCGAGTCTATTTTATAGAAATAGGGATTCTCGTTCTTGTTCTCAGATATTTTCATTCCCAAACTAAGGTTAAAATAAACACCTTATCATCACAAATGTTTTAACAATTTGAAGAAGAACACCTTTAAATGAAATTAGTCAATTACCGTTCATATAAAGACATCAACAAGTCACTATTCACTGTCAGATGAAACACATTCATCAACGTCTCCCTTACATGAACTATAAGGTTGGATACAATTTATTGAAGGAACAGAAGAAAGCGTCTTCCTAGAACATATATGTTACACCGAATCAGCAAAATTGCCAAATTAGCAAAGTTTTAACTTTTATTTTCACAAAAGATAAATAAATACGCAGTTTCAATCGGATCAAAAGTTTATATATTCGAAACAAACGTGTAAAACAAGTATTTCTTTTTACAATGACAAGTTTATTTAATCTGAGTAGAATCGAATTATTTTTTTTACAAAAATAGGTAAATGCATCGTATCAAGTTTTTCACCAAACATTAATACGCAGTAATCAAAATGTTTATTTAATCAAAACAAAGATAAAAAAATTAGCTATTTTTTTAGGATCAGAAGTTCATGTAAACAAAGTGCACTCTAACTTTTCTTCTATGAAAAAAACAAAACAAAACAAATTTCACCAAGAAGGCAATTTCGCTGATTTAGCGTAACATATTCGATGTCATCTGAACATTTTTTTTTTTTGCTGGTCTTAGATTTCATTGATGCTTGAAATGTATTCATTTACCATTCTCTCACCTTTTTCAAACCCTTCTACGTTTGCATTGCACCATCAAACGCAAAAAAAGAAAATACCTTTACCAATCTATACCTAGTAGATTTTCTTTTTTCCTCTTCATCCTTTTCTTCTCTTCGCCCCCTTGTTGATCTTTTACAAGCAGGAGCAAGTCATAATTTGAGAGAAAGGTCTTTTCCCTGTGGGCATTTTTCAGTGTGGGAATTTTTCTGTATAGAGATTTTCCCATGTGGGTATTTTTTATGAACGCTTTTTTTAGAGGATCTTTCGTGTGGGCTTCTTTCAAGTGAGCATTATTCTGGCCACCAACTCTGCGACATCAACCCGAGTTTTCATCCAAGCTCCACGATACTATGTCTCATTTCATTTACATTCACACGTTCATCAATTATGGTGGATTAAGAGAAATTCGCGGAAAAGAATGTAAACAATATTCAAAGACAGTCGAAAATCTGCCTCAACAAACCAATTCTTTTTTCGATTTTTTCAATGACGAACTCTTTCCGGTCGGACTTGACTGTGTGTGTGTGTGTGTGTGTGTGTGTATGTGTGTGTGTGTGTGTGTGTGTGTGTGTGTGTGTGTTCGCATTATCAATGTCCGTACACAAGAACTATCCATTATCAGTATGATCTCCTTTCTTTTCAATACGCTTGATACAGTTGTTGATATTATTCAAATAGATCGTATATTCATCTACATATAGTTCAAATGAAAATTCAAAGAATATCTCTGGACCTGAATATTTTTCCGTGTGTGCTTTTTTCTGTGCGGTCATTATTTTCCGTGACACCGTTTTTTCTTGTGAGCACTTTTCTTTTTTTTGGTAGCAATTTTTTGTGTGAACTTCTTTCATGTTAGCACTTTTCTGGCCACCAGCTTTTTTCAATCTCAACCATCGAATCTAACAGCTAAAGGGAAATAACTGTCCAATTTTTCTGTGCAATTATATTTTTCAATTTGAGTAACTTCCCTTTGAACGCCAAGTCCAAAAGATATTTATTTATCCATTTTGGGCTAGTGTTTTCCTATGAGTTGCTATAAACACAACGTTTCGGTCGCTGTACTTTCCAGTCTCCTGTTGAATTTGGTGACCCTTAGACATATTAAAAAGGTAAAGGCACTCCCCAATCATGAATTAACTTATAAGTATAATCAGATACAGGATATTCTCAACCATACACCACGGAGTCCGAACGATTCCGAAAATTTCACTGAAAACGACGGACACCTGAAGAAGACCGGAGGGCACTGCGGCTGAAACGTTGTGACCATAGCAACAAAGCTGAGGACATTAATCCGAATAGATACGCAGATGATAATCATGGTTCCTTATTAATTATCAATTAATGATAATTCCTTAGAAATTTGGACAGGATTCGTTTTATTTATTTATTTATTTATTTTTAATCTTCTGGGTCGATTTTTACGACGCTATTCCAGAAGGGAAGGTTTTGTGCTTACCTGCTTTGCTACGGTTATGGTTTTGAATTCGATTTAATATCAATTTCATGATTTTTTTACATGTTCATTATTGACTGTCAGTTTGTAAAAAAAATGAATTGTTTTGTTATCAAGTACCAACTGAGACTCACTGTCGTCATTATTACTATCATTGCGGTTAATGTTGTCAGTATACACTGCAAGTCATATCAATAGTAACATTTTGTTGCTGTCATCACTGTCGTAATAGCAATGGAGTTGCTTTTATTGTTGTATTTGTTGAGGTACCTTTGTGCTTGAAAAACCAAGGTACAAGGGTGAGTTAAAACACGAAAAAAACAAAAAAACCTCTGTTCAAAACCTGCGACATTATATATGATTTATTATTTAATTTTTGACAGCATTTGGATATATGTGCCAATATTTGTTTTTCTAATAAAACTATTTGTTTTCAATTGATCTTTTATTGTTAATCTCTGTTAAAACGTTTGAAAAAAAAATTACGCTTGCATAAAAATGAAAGGAAAAATATCATCCGAAATACAATATAATTTATTGGAAAATAAAAACGTTATAGATATATTTGAGTATCGAATACATGAATTATAAACTATATTGACACTTTTTTCTCTTTTTATTTTTATCTCTTTCTTCTATTTTTTTCTTACATGTATTTTCTGATTTTTTTTATTTTGAGAATTGATAAAAAAAAAAAGAAGAATTATATGACGTACTGTGACGTTAAAGAAAGAAAATATCCTTTTTTCTTCGCCCACTCTGTCTATTTGTTATTTATTATGAACCTTATTAACGGATCAATTTCGGTCCGAAAAAAAAAATATTGGCTTTCTGTCGACATCTTTAACAGTAAGTTTGGTTCAGGTTTCGAATCGGTGTTTACTTTTTTCATGGTAAGTATATGATAAATAAAATAATTGATTAGCCATTTCGATGAATGGAACCACAAGCTTTGCTTACCTCTGCCTGCGAATTTTGCACATTGAAGTTGTCTTTCATCGAATTATTTTTTGCTATCGATGACTTCAAGGCAGACATCCAACCAGTTCTCCGTTCGTCAGTGGGAATTTGTCCTTTAGTGAGTTTCATAAAAAGAGATGATACCCCCACTAATAGGCTGTACAAAGAATTCCCCAATTTGCCTGATAATCATTTAAGAACGGGTATAGAGGGTTTTGGAAGTATGTGAATATCATGAATACTTGGTAATAGAAAATTCAAGGAGCGGTCAGTCGAAATTTTCAGCTTGGTTCCACCTTGATTCGAATCATTCTCACTGACAGGTGTATTAATAACTTAATCATAGCACACCTTTTTACTAGCGACATTTGTATTTATTGTCAAACTTCTATTGAGTTTTGACTTCATTTCCGTCATCCAACAACAATCTAAGACTTACGGTTAAGACTAAAAAGTGAAAAGTTTGATATGATGGAGAAAGGGAGATTCTATTGTCACATCATCAATCAACGAAAGGAAGGAAGAAAGGAAGAAAGAAAGAGGAAGAGAGACAGACAGACAGACAGATAGACAGACAGACAGAAAGAGACAGACAGAAAGAAAGAGACAGACAGAGAGACAGAGACAGAGAAAACGGAAAACTATGGGCGTTAGTTTTCAGTTATTATGTAAATGGCTTCGAATTATATCTAGAATTATCTAGATTTCCAAGCCATTTATGGAGAAAAATATCTAAATGCCATTTTATTAAATCCTCTTCCAAGGCCAAATTCAAAGACATTTTTTCCAGTTAAAAGAAATTTGTTTTATAACAACTTATAAGCTGCTGACAGAGTTAGAGTTTTACCCTGAACCAACCAGTTTTGTTCATTTATTTTAACACGAATAAAATTATTTCTCATCAGGCAGCAGTGCAAGATTTTTTTTTCTCGACGGAATACAATTGAAAAGAAGCATTTATTTTGACTGATTCTGTTGGATTTATGTACAATTTGAATCATAAAATCCACGAGAAAACTGAAATTGCAATGAGCTGGTCATGTTGTAAGGATGGCCGACAACTGCTGGACAACACATCTCACAACGTAGATCCCCAGAGATCACACGCAAAACTGGGTCTGACAAATTATAAGATGGTGTGACGAACTAGATAAGTTATGTCCAACGAAGGATGCTGAAAAGCTGATGATGAATTGATTTGTTAAAAAAATAATTACCGTAAATAACAATTACAAAAGCCATCTTGATTACTTGTTGAAATAATCTGTGGTTCAGAACAGAAAATTAATTCATTGAATAACTACATCCAAATAAATTTAGATAAATCATTCTAATAAATTCGGGAGGAGTTCAAATCTTCAATTTGGGCAATTTTTTCACAGTATTCTCTTGACTTCAGATCAGATATGAAGCTTGATGCAGGTTTAATCCAGACAACTTTATCACATATTTTATAAGCAATCAATAGATTGTCAATTTTCCGATTTATAACAACTGTTAGACATTTTAATATCACTATTCAGTTATATATTCTCTACTGAAGTTTTAACTTCAACCACCAAAATACACTTTGTATTATTGTCTCCCTTTAACTGTTAAAGGGGAATAACTATTCAATCTTCAGTATCTTGAGAGTTACATGTTATCAGGATACTAGGACATTTTCTTAGTTGAAAACTTTTTAAAGAAGGGAAGAAATCAATTCATCGTTACCTGAAATTCCTGACTCTTTTACAACAGAACAACAGAATTGATCTCCAGGTACTTTTGTTATCGCTAATAATGATGATTACAATTGTCTTTTACTTTGAGAAGAGTAATTAACATTCAAACTTTTGTTCGGACAATATATATCAGAGGTTCCCAACTTGGAGTAAATCAATCCGGACTCTCCATTAAAGAAAAAATGATTTTATCAGATATAATCAACTGGACCCTACTACCCTGGTTGAACATCGATTCGAGCACAAATAAAATCAAAATAGAATTAAAAAAAACATAACAAAAAAAACAAACGTTTGTTTCAGGTTATGAGATCAAGCATTTTCATCGGTACCAATTATTTTTTACCAATTTTTTCGTCCATTTTCCTCTTCAACTTATTTTATAATCGATCAAATCTCCAGCCAATAAACTAAACCGTGTGAATCCAGAGTAAGGATGTGGTTTTGGACGGAACTAAAACTCGCACCCATACCTCGGGAGCTCGTCATACAATGTCGGCGCCTATGACATTCAGGCAACCAAAGCTATTAATTTTTGGTTGGGTTATCATTTGTTGTCTTTTTTCGCCGTCTTTTTCTAATAATAATAATAATAATAATAATAATAATAATAATAATAATAATAATAATAATAATATGCAAAATTTTCTAATCATTTATTTATTTGCGTTCAAAGTGGATGATCTCATTGGTTGATTCACCTTCCTATTATGACATAACAATAAAAATTTCGCCATAAAGACCCTTGAGAGTTCATGCCTGATCATCACACATGAAAACAGCTTGGATGATAGAAAATATATCACCGAATAGAATAGCTCTTGGTTCCTAAGTGCCAATCCATACCTAAATAATCTCGTCATTTCATCGGATATTGTTGTTGTTGTTGTTATTATTATTATTATTATTATTATCTTTATCATTATTATTATTAATAACAATAATAGTAACAATAATAATAATAATAATGATAAAAATAATAATAACACTAATAATAACAATAATAATGATAACAATAATAATAATAACAATAACAATAATGATATCAGACGGCAATTATTATTAATTTCATTATTATTGTTATTGTTATAATAACAATAATAATAATTTGCCGTCTGATAGAATTGATTTAAAATAACTACTACTGCTGACGAGTCTTTCCCCTTTAGGGCGAAAAATTAGGGGGAATTTTTTTTTCCTTTTTTAATGGTCAAAACTGAAGTAGAAATTTTTTCCTTTTAGTGATAAAAAATGTGGGGTCATTGGTAAGGAGAAACGTATTTTCTTCTTTTAAGATTCTGATAGAAAAAGAAAACGTTTTTCCCTTTTAGATTTCAAAAGTTGACAGAAATGTTTTTTTTTACCTTTAATGAGGCAAATTATTAAGAAAATATTAAAAGTTGAAAGAAGAAAGATTGGAGAAATTTCATTTATAGCTTCTCAGTTTGATTTAATTATTAATAGTTTTATAATACATTTCTACCCTACATCTTCATAAAAGATTTCTCATCAATCCGATATTTGAAAAAAAAAAAAAAAGAAAAAAAAATTAATTCTTTCCCCCATGTCGGATTGTGTTCTCCGGGTGGCAGATTCAGCTGGTTACCATACTTTTTCAATATACTGAGAATGCTATAATACTTATTAGACTCCGGCGAGAATGATAAGATGCTCTCGGTATGGAAACTCAAAAAGTATAAAATAATGACAATCGGGTGGCGAGAGAGATGGGAAATACCAAGGTTAAGACGGTGCCCATAACAGTAAGAGCACTGGGAACCGTGTCGATAGTACTTGAATAGAGATGAGATGGATTGGAAATTTGAGGAAAGGTTGACACTGGTGTGAAATTGCAAATAATAATATACAGATAGACTATACGTTAAGAGAAAAGAAGGTGGCAGGGGGGTCATCAGCATAGAAGATTGTGTCCAGAGAGCTAAAATAGTCCTAGAAAGATATGTGCAAACAAATAGAGAAGAAATCATAAAGAGCGCGAGAGATAGTGCAACAAGCAATAAAGTAGAAAACAATGGAACAGTACAGCAAACAAGAAAAGAAAGATGGGAAGGGAAAAAATTGTATGGCGAGTTTAAAAGACAGATACAAGATGTAGCGGACGAGAAATCATGGACGTGGTTACGAAAAGGGAACCTTAAGAGAGAAACAGAATCGCTCATCATGGCAGCCCAAAACAAAAGCATAAGGACAAACTACATAAAAACAAAAATCGACAGAACACAGACAAACAGCAAATGCCGCATGTGCGGAGAAAGAGATGAGACAGTAAACCACATTACTAGTGAATGTAGTCAACTCGCCCAGAAGGAGTATAAGCATAGACACGATAGAGTAGCAACGATGATACACTGGGAACTAAGCAAACAAATGGGATTCAATCATATAGAAAAGTGGTATCAGCACAAGCCAGAGGCAGTTTTGGAGAATGACAACCACGAACTACTGTGGAACTCTGACATCCAAACTGACCACCTCATCCAGGCTAGAAGATCGGACTTAGTAATAGTGGACAAAAAAAGGAAGGCCTGCCAAATAGTAGACGTTGCTGTGCCTGCAGACCATAGAGTAAAAAAGAAGGAGGGTGAAAAAAGGGAAAAATACCAGGACTTAGCAAGAGAGCTGAGGAAGATGTGGAACTTGAAAACCAGGGTAGTACCGGTCATAGTGGGCGCACTGGGAACTGTCCCCAAAACGCTGAGGGAGAGACTGGAGGAGATTAGGATTAGAGGAAGGATAGAGACCGTACAGACCACAGCACTACTGGGAACTGCACGGATACTGAGGAAGGTGCTAGAGACATAAGTACTGCAACGAACTGTAGCTCTGTCACGATATGCGAAAGAGGGAGGAGACGTTAGCTGAAAACATGAGGAGACTTATTGTCACTCAGCCTTCAGCGATAACCACTGGGCAACCGGTGTGAAACTGTAAATCGCAGAATTACTGCGACCTATGAGTACTAGGAGAGGAGGGCTGGAGACTTGAGGAGACTTGCTGTCTCTCAAACTCCAGCGGTTACCACCAGGCAACTGGTGTGAGATTCTAAATAATAATAATAATAATAATAATAATAATAATAGTAATAATAATAATAATAATAATGTGAAGAGACAGCGGCAGAGGGCTCATCAGCATAAAGGACTGTGTCCAGAGGGTCAAAGTGTATGTGCAAACAAACAGTTAAAACACCATAAAGAGTGCCCGAAGTAGTGCAACGAACGACCAAAAGTAGAAAACGATGGAGCAGCACAGCAAACAAAGAAAGAAAATTGGAACAGAAAAAAGAGACGTAGAATTGAAAAGACAGATGCAGGCTGTGGCAAACGAGAGATCATAGACATGGCTACAAAAAGGAAACCTGAAGAGAGAAACGGAATCGCTCATCATGGCAGCTCAAAACGAATGCATCAGAACAAACTATCAAAATGAAAATCGACAGAACACAGACTAACAGCAAGTGCCGCCTGAGTGGGGATAGAGATGAGACTGTAAACCAAATAACTAGTGAATGTAGTCAACTCGCCCAGAATGAGTATAAACACAGACACGATAGAGTAGCAACAGTGATACTCCAGGAACTGAGTAAACGGATGGGATTTATCCATACGGAAAAGGGGTACCAGCACAAATCAGAGATAGCCCAAGAGAATGGAAACCACAGATTACTTTGGGACTTTGACATCCAAAGGACCACCTCATACAAGCGAGAAGACCGGATCTGGTAATCGTAGACAAGAAGAGGAAGACCTGCCAAATGATAGACGTGGCTGTGATTGCACACCATAGAGTAGAGAGGAAAGACATTGAAAAACTGGAAAATTCCAAGATCTAGCAAGAGAACTGAAGAAAATTTGGAGCAGTCTGGGTAGTACCATTAATAATAGACGCACTCGGAACTGCCCAAAAGACACTGAGGGCGAGATTGGAGAAACTCGGGATAAAAGGAAGGATTGAGACTGTACAGTCCACAGCACTGCAAAGAACTGCATGGATACTGAGGAAAGTGCTAGAAATATAAGATCTACGACCTTAAATGTTAGCAGTGACCTAACATAGGAGGAGGGAGGAAAACACACCCAAAAGGTAGCAGAGGTGTGAACAACAGCACTGGTGTGATAGGTGAGGGAGAGATGAGATATAGGCTGAAGACCTGAGGATACTTAATGTCACTCAATCTTCAGCAATGACCACTGGGCAAATGATGTGAAACTGTAAACCATACTATTGCTGCGGACTTTGAGAGTGAGGAGACTTGAGGAGACTTGCTGTCATTCAACCTCCAAGACCAATTCTTGGATGGACAAAAAATGAATTCCAATCAATAGACCGGCGAACTAAGAGGTTTATGATAATTCACAATGCCCTACACCCTAGAGATGACAAAAGATTGTATGTGAAAAGAGAACTCATCAGCATAGATGACTTGTCCAAACGGCTTGAGCAGGATTGGAAAAAACACGTAAAAGCATGTGTTGAAGACATTACAAAAAGTGCCTAAAGCAGTACAACAAACATTAAAAGAGTAGCATAGCAAACGAGGGATTAGTAATGAAAACAAGGAGATAAAAATGGGAACAAAAAAGACTCCATGGAAATCCAACAGATAGAAACTATAGCAGATGAAAGGTAATGGAAACAAGGTTAAATGCAAGGAACGCATGAAGAGAGAAACAAAATTCCTCATCGTCGTAACCAAAACAAAAACTAATGCATGAAGACTAACTAAAGTGAAAAGCAGCAAATACTCTCTCTGGGGAGACAGGGATGAGACGGTAAAAAACATAACCAGTAAATGTAGTAAATTAACCAAGGAGTATAATAACAGGTCCAACAAGTTAGCGAAAACCGTACCCTGGGAAATATGTGACCGACTAGGATTCGGTCATGTAGACAACTGGCGTCAGCACAAACAATCCAGCAGACAAAAAACGTTTTTGCAACGTTACAGCTAGATTGTATCTGATTGGGGGGGGGGTATTTGACGTTGTGGGTAGCTCCATGAGACCCTCAAAAGAGGAGGTAATCAAGCGAAGAATGACTCTCGGATGGCAAGCCTTCGGCAGAGCAAGCTCAACTTTCAAGAACCAGATGATCCCAATAATCCTAAAAAGAAGAGTATACAACCAATGGATTCTCCTGATAGTCTCTTATAGAGCTGAAACATGGAACCTAACCAAGAGACAGACCTTACAAACTGAGAAGTATGCTGCGTGCTCAACCTTACATTTAAAGATCACGAGACAGCACTGTATATCAAGACGAAAACGGAAGTCCGAGGCATCATAGAATCTATTAAAGGATATTAAATGGCAATGGGCAGGTTATGTTGCAAGAATGAAAGACGACCGATGGACATCACGTGTCACAACATGGATCCCCAGAGATCAAATGAGAAACCGAGACCGACAGAACACAACATGGAGAGATGAACTGGACAGATTCAGGAAATACTGGCTCTGCGACTCCCATGATAGAGAATTGTGGCGAATCTTTGGGAAGGTTTATGTCCAACGACGAACGTTAAAAGACTGATGATGATGATGATGATGATTATGATGATGATTATGATGCTGCTGCTGCTGATGATGATGATGTAGGTTGCTGTAATGTTGCTATTGAGTATCTCTCCGGACCCCGACTTTCCGTACATCCCAGTCTTTACCGCAACGTTAGGGTAACGCTGCAAAGTGATGTATCTGAAAATCTTAAATATCATTAAAATACTTTTCATTTGACTTTATGGATAGAAGGTATAAATACCTCTGAATAATTCTCCAAAATCGTTAATATAGATATAACATGTTCTTCTTATATATTTCTGTAGTTTTGAAGACGCGTTTTCTACAAAATTGCAAAGACGTTGTGGGGATTTTACAAAGAAAGTTTGATGTAACATTATAAGAAATCTATGTAAAATTTCAGAAACGTTGTAGTGACGTCAGTTTGTTAGCTCAGACGCAATAATAATAATAATAATAATAATAATAATAATAATAATAATAATAATAATAATAATAATAATAATAATGATAACTGTAAACCAGAGAACTGCTGTGGACTGTGAAAGTGTGGAGAGGAGGTCTGGAGACCTGAGGAGACTTGTTGTCACTCAACCTCCAGCTGTGACCACCGGGCAATTGGTGTGAAAATGGATAGTAATATCACTAATCATAACATCGCCAGGTGGTAGCAATGGCCTAATAGCCAAGAAAAAGGCATGGGGGAGGCAGGACAAACCACAGCGCTGCTGCAGTTGGTGAAAACGATATGAGAGGAGAGCTGGAGACCTGAGGAGACGTCACTCAGCTTCCTGCGGTGACCATCAGGCAACTAGTGTGAATAATAATAATAATAATAATAATAATAATAATAATAATAATAATAATAATAATAATAATAATAATAATAATAATAATAGGAACTATCCCCAAAACGCTGAGGGAGAGACTGGAGGAGATCGGGATTAGGGGGAGGATAGAGACCGTACAGACCACAGCACTACTGGGAACTGCACGGATACTGAGGAAGGTGCTAGAGATATAAGTACTGCAACGAATTGTAGCTCTGTCATGATATGCGAAAGAGAGGAGACGTTAGCTGAAGACCTGAGGAGACTTATTGTCACTCAGCCTTCAGCGATAACCACTGGGCAACCGGTGTGAAACTGTAAATCTATGAGTACTAGGAGAGGAGGGCTGGAGACTTGAGGAGACTTGCTGTCACTCAAACTCCAGCGGTTACCACCAGGCAACTGGTGTGAGATTAATAATAATAATAATAATAATAATAATAATAATAATAATAATAATAATAATAATAATAATAATAATAATAAAAAAAATAAAAGACCAGGTTAGTCACTTTGATTTTCAAGTAAAAGAGTAATTACAGACGTAAAATCATTGAAAATTATGTAGATAATACTCCTTTTATGAAATGGGCCATACTTGTTAGGAAGTATTTCGAATTTTCCATGAGCAGGATTTTTCAAGTGATTCTTCTTGGTTCTTAGTGTCCGAACTTTACTGTCCCTCATCTCTCTCAGCAGACGATTGAACAGACGTAGCTAACTAAGGTGGCAAGGGTTCTATACCTCCTCATATGCGTGTATGTGGGTGTGTTTGTTTGTGTGTTTGTCTACGTGTTTGTGTGTTCTAGATTATCATCATTATTTGCAATCTCACACCAGTTGCTTGGTGGTAACCGCTGGAGTTTGAGTGACAACAAATCTCCTCAAGTCTCCAGCCTTTCTCTCCTAGTTTTCATTGGCCACAGTAATACTGCGGTTTACAGTTTCACACCGGTTGCCAAGTGGTCATTGCAGAAGGCTGAGTGACAATAAGTCTCCTCAGGTCTTCAGCCAAATTATTATTTTCTTCTTCTTCTTCTTCTTCTTCTTCTTCTTCTTCTTCTTCTTCTTCTTCTTCTTCTTCTTCTTCTTCTTCTTATTATTATTATTATTATTATTATTAGTAGTAGTAGTAGTAGTAGAAGTAGTAGTAGTATTAGTATCATAATAACAACAACGAATAAAGAAAAAGAACCTCAAGGAACACTGTATTTGAAGCAATCTCATGTAACTCTGCCATGAGGTCTCAATGTTTTACTCTTCGCGAATATAACCGTAAGATCAATGAATTCTCCAGATCAGATGGTAACGAGCCTTTAAGGAAAGGCTTGATGGGCCGCCATTGAGCATAATTCATAGTTGGGTACCGTTTCGCGTGGATGTACAGATTTGTCGATAATTGCCTTAGTGGGATGTGATATAAATAATGCCTCTTTGCAAGCGCTTAGCAAACAATTTCTCTTAATCTTCCATGTGTATTACTACCATGCTATAAAGTATTTACTGTGTAATACTCATAGTTTTTCCATATTTCATATTTTTCAGGGGTCTCCTCCTAAACCTTTCAACTATATGCGATATGCCACAAAGAAAACGATGGCCCAGGGCTTGCTGGATGTGGCCCTATTGATGTCGAACGCATCCCAGCTGAAGTCTATCATGGACGTTGGAAATGAACATCGTTATTTCTACATAATATTTGCTACAATCATCATTTCGATTGTCCTTCAGATTGTAACAGCAGTTCTCTTATTGGTGCTTGGAACCATGAAAGACCACACGGAAACACACACCAAAAAGGCTAATATCGTCAACAACGTCGTTATTGTCTTTATTCTTTTCATCACTGTCGCCAACGTTTTCATTACAGCCTTTGGGGTTCAATTTGCACCGAAGAAAATACCAATGCAAATTTGATCGGAGGAAGATTTTGTTTTTTTTTTAAATAAAGATAATTTCAATTAAAATTGGCATTCGAAATTCTCTTTATTCCTAAATAAATTTTTGTTAAAATATATGAAAATGTTGAATTTTCATTTTTGATATTTTTTCTTTCATTTTGGTACTGAAATATCTATCTATTTATCTATTCATAGTTTTGCATTCATGTGTTTATTTATCTATCTATCTGAATCTGTTCATATATTTCTATCTCGAAATATCATCTTCCATCTTTCCTTCCTTTTCGAATCTGTGTGTTCATCGATTATCATCAGATTATTTTAAAATTGTAAATATTCAATATGGTATCATTTGTGTATCTGGAATCAGGATTTTTGTTAATTTTAACGAGATAAGTTTGTAAAAAGTGGTAAATATCAGTGAGATTTCTTGATAATTCTCCCGTGTGTATACATTAAAGAGTAGAAAAACGAAAAACAAGAAGCCATTACACAAGATACAAAAAGACCCTCAAATATATTTTCACGGAAGAGAGCGTTTTTTCTCCCTGAAAATCCCCCAAACCGTCATTCTTAAAAAAAGAAAGAAAAGATTTAAAAATATTTCAGTGATCCCCAATAATGGAACCTCCGAATGTGTTCCGATTTTAACTTTGAGAAACTCTGGTCTACAATGCTTCATAGAAAAAAAACCTGTCAACTTTTAGAGATGATTTTGCCTGCTGTGAAATAGAAAGAGATGCGTCTGTATCTGTATGATTCTGCTACTTTTATAATTCGATGAACGATATTCGCACTCTTTAATAGCTCTTCTTCCCAAAAGAGCATTTTTTTTTTAATTACAAAAATACATTTTCAGATTTCAAGATATTCTGGTGAGCATTTGAAAGGTTCAAGCCAAAACAATAGCGCTAATATAAGATTAAAAGAGTAAAAAAGACCCCAAGAAAACAAACAAACAATGCAAAAAATATTCCCCCCAATTTTTTTAATGAGAAAATGTCTAATTGAGTGGTCACGCTAATTTTCAACGTTCTATGCTTCTGAATCGATATTCCATAAAAAAAAATTCTTCCCCAAATCTACAAAGTGTTCTTAAAAGATTTTTAGAGGAGTACTCAAGGCTCTAGGCCAAATGGTATGTCTGGTAATCCCGATACAAGATCAAAAGAGTCCCCAAAAGACCCCCCTCTAATTCAATTGAAACAACATTTTTAGAAGATGTCCAGTGCAGTACTCATGCAAATTTGCAAGGTTCTTGACCAAATGATTGTGTCTGGTAGCGCTGACACAACAAAAACAATCGAGTGAAAAAGGAAGAATACTACGCAACTTGGCTGATTGTTCAGTCGGAACGATTATACTGACTACAGTGATCAAACGAAGTAACTCGACAATCCTGTTCAGGCTTGTATGTAAGTATATTTAAAAGCGAATATATATAATTCTAATTGTATACTTATTTAACTTAAGTCTCTTTGGCGGCTAAGATAGTTGAGAATATTCCTCTTCGTACCAGTGGTCAGTTTTTGAGTCGTGGTATCTAAGATTACTAACACCAAATCTAAATCTTAATTTCAAAAAGTAAAACAGATTAACCAATACAAGGGAAGCAACTCGAAAGTACCCCGATAACATATCCAGGATATAAAAAAACAAAACAAAACAAAAAAGAAAAGAAAAGATAGACTAGGAAAATAGTCCGATCATAATCACTGATATATCAAGTTTATCTATAACTAAAGAGAAATTGGTATTTAAATAGATATCGATCTATGGTGGGTTTTTTTTGGTTTTTTTTTTTACTTTTGTTCAATCTAATCTCGGTCGTGCTGGTGAGTGGGACGGTTATTGAAACAAAAAATAAAATCGGCGAACCGACTTCGGATTTCGGACGGATATGTTGATGAAGGTCCCGACTTACATGATATGGTGGATGGCGTTGAAGAAATTGGACGAGTGAACACCTGCGTAAACTACCCTCCCATAACTACCTGAGCTTCCCAGACAGTGGTAGCAAACGGCTGTTACCATCATAGACAACATCGACAGGGTCCAATCATACACAGTCTAGTCAGGTAAAATGATAACACACACACTGACATGCACACAGAAACACACACACACAGACACAAACTCAAACTAGTGGTTGAGATAGTTGAGCATTTCCTACCTAGTGCCAAAAAGACTGTAGTATCTTTCTACATATCTGTGCTAGCTTGTCAAGGCTGACAATAGGGCTAAATGATCTTTTACAGTAATCACTACCAGTATGATATGCCAGACACATTTTCATCAAGTTAAAAAGACGGGACAGAGAGATGTATCTGTGAGTGTATAGATGCATTATCTCTCTATAAATGCAATATATATATATATATATATATATATATATATATATATATATATATATATATATATATATATTCGCCATCACAGTCAATAAATGAACAAACATGGCGTCTAAAGTCATTTAAAAAAATTCCATCAAAGACTGAATATGATCAGAATCAGTTCTTTTTATGACATCACTGACATTTTCCAACGGAAAACATTCTGAAGAATCTAGATGTCATTAACCTATGAACATCAAATGAAAGCATTGGAGAGTCCAAAGAAACTTTTTTCCCCAACAGGGTTCCAGTGGAGTACTATTGTCAATTTTCAAGTATGTTGATAAAACGGTATGGAACAAATAAATACACGTACATATGAGATAGAGATAGAACCTCACCACCCCTTTATATATATATATATATATATATATATATATATATATATATATATATATACACACACACACACACACAAGGATATATACCCTTTGAATGTCAACATTTTGTTTTATGCACTCTAAATCTGTTTTGTTATATATATATATATATATATATATATATATATATATATATATATATATATATAATGCAATATATATTTATGTATATATGAATATAATACCATACATAGACAAATTGGCTTTTCACGTACAGTCCCAGTCTGTCAAATGAGTCAACGTAACAAAACAGAATTCTCATTCATAACGCCGATCGGAAATGTTATTTTTAGTTTTTGCCAAAAATACATAAATTAGAACATAGGAAATGAAAAAACAAAAAACAATTTGAAACAAATTGTTCATTTCCTTTTGCTACCATGAATCATAGCATTTACAATAGTGATATCAATGTGTTATTGTTTTCTTCTCAATTCATGTGATTAAAAATGTACTAATTCATCCGTTGCTCAATTACTAATACGATTTCAAGTTACCATTATCCTGCTCGCAAAATCAAAGTTTGGATGGAATAATGAATGTCTTTCTTTGGTCAATTGGGTTACTTAGCAATGCCTTTGTTCTTCCAGAATAATATGTAACAGGTCTTAATGGATCATATGGTACCAACTGCAAATAGTAATTCCCAGTCTTGATCTATTATAAACTACAGAAAAGAGAGGGGCTAGTTGTGTACAGGGTCAAATTGATCCAGTGTCATTAGTTTCAGTTTGATGATCATGACATTCAGTTTCTTGTCTTGCAAAGACGTCAACATCAAATATATCTTGGGAGAATGGAAACTGCATCAGAAAACGATCTCCAAAACAAACAAAAAGAAAAGATGTAAGCAACAGGCTTAACGGAAATTCCCGAGGCATTTTTGTATCTCGAGAGGGAAGCAATGTATCACTTTTCATTTCGTATTTATGATAAAAAAACATAACAACCTTCTCACGGCAGAAAAGTTATCCTATTTTATTATGGGGCAAAAATGATAACAGAATAATAAAATGGTAACAATCAGTGCGGCTCCCACCTTAGACGTTATATGAAAGAGTAAGTTTTAAGCTTGAGGGAACAAGAGAGATAATTCAGAAGACTTCAGCTTGTAAGTTATCTCCCTTGGATCATATCACACTATTCAGTTCATAGATATGGATGGAGTTACACGCGTGTTAAGCTAGTATCAAATACTATGAGAAAAAAATAATTTAAAATCCAGTCTTTCGTCTTAATTTTTTTTCTCGTTTTGTGTTTACTCAATGAAAGCAAAAATCGTTGTTTTACAAACGATATAACATGAATCTCTTTTGGATGACGTACGAAATAAAGACGTTTCGTAGTACTATGATTACTTTTTAAAAACGCTGTTGTACGTCTTTAATCTGGCAAATTTGGGACCTGGACATTGCCAGACCACAATAAATACCACACAGACACACAGGCATAGACACACAGACACACAGACACAGACACATAGACGCACACACACACACACACACACACACACACACACACACACACACACACACACACACACACACTACAAAATTCAAGATCAACATAACATTTGCAGTTAGTAAATATATCAATCTACACATATAATATTTACGAATGTGCAGATGTCTTCTACCATGCAAAGGGACACAACTGTCAAAATACGACAGAATTTCATTCCGGTTCAAATGATATGATAAAAATGGTGAATATCACAGAATTATACAAAAAGATAAAAAGCAATGAAATTTAAAAAAAAAATGAAAATAAGTTAAAAACCCGTTTATGGTCAACAAAACACTATTCCCCAGGCTCACTGCAAAGCCAGTCTCTATAATTCACCTATATCGAATGCTATGTGGATCCATATATTTCATATGTGCCGTCATTTTTTGGGGCGGCAGGGGTAAACTAGTACATAATGCAGAGTGAGTTTTGAGAATAGCATTCCAGGAATCAGGATATTAAACACCAATCCCTCATTTTCGAACGTCGGTCGTGTTTACCACGAAGATAAAGAATAATAGGATGGGGATCAGTTATCAGTTTCCGATTTTGACGTCAACCACCATTTGCTGAGATTTGTGGCTTAGACTGGGCGATAATGGGGATTGCCTTTACTGTGGTCGAGCTTTTTGATAAATATAGATAAAAATAAATGAATATAAACACACACACACATACACACACACACATATATATATATGTATTATTATATGTATGTATCAATTGGGCTTTACAATATGGTTTTTGAAAAACAGAATAAGTGTGAGAACGTTTGAAAATTAAAGTATTTCCTTCACAAAAAAAAAAAACAAACTCTGAAGATGTTTTGATAGCGAAACTGTACTTGGGGAATAAAAAAATCGTAACTAAATATCAGTGTGTAGATATCTAGCAACAAGTGCAACTTTTACTTACTTTTTCCCTTTTCTTTGATATATATATATATATATGTATATATATATACACCTTTGACAAAATAAATATCCCCATACCACCAACTATCACACTCACTACATTCTCACCAAATTCCGAATAAATAGACAAAAAAAAAATATGGACAATCATTCGCCCGATGAGGCCCAAAGAGGGCAGAAACATAAGCTAGTTTGTGTAGCGAATCCACAATCTACTATATATATATATATATATATATATATATATATATATATATATATATATATATATATATATATATAAGAGAGAGAGATAGATATATGTTTCGGAAATGGTTTGGTATTTTATAACTTGCATATTTCGTAAAAAACAAAGGTTTGAGGTAATAGTTGTACTTGTCAACTATTAGGAAAGATTTCTCTAACTGGTTTCAATTAAACTATGAAGAGAGAAATTAGTGTCCTTAGGATGTGGCTGTTGGGAAAAAGGTCCTGTTTAAAACCCATCATCCATGGCATAGTTTTTCCTATCATAGTATGATCAGTGTGGGGAATTCTGGAGTCTATATGGAATGGTAAAACATACATAAATGGATCCACAGAAAGACACCCCCAAACACATATATCCACGTAGAGGTACATGCAATAGGGAGTCTATCAGATCCTTTCATACACACCCACGTACACAATACTAGCATACCAATACATACAAGTACATGCATACCCGTGAATATAAACCTCGCCCATCCGTACATACATATACACATAACTGCACACACAAAAACAGATACATATACATGTACACATACACACGTACTACATACGTAAATGCGCATACACATAGGCACAGACATAAGCACCCCTGCTTACACACAAACACAAGTCCACCGACACACACTCACATATATACACACGCACAAACACATGCAAACACACTTCCAAGATGCACACATATGTATGTGTGCATACAGCTGCATGCAAATAAAACCACCCAAGTACACGCATGCATATACATACGAATGTTTACATGCACACAAAAACGAATATACAAATATCAAAATATACTCATATACATATAAAGAAAAGGTCTTCATATTTCTAGTATTGTTGTATCCACTCACACTTGGCAAAGTTAATTGTCTCTATTGAGGGACACATTCAAATACATCTGTATAAACCTACATAAGCCCTACACACGCACATGCACACGCACACAAATGTATACATACATACATACATACATACATACATACATACATATTTAACGAAATGATTCTCATATTTCCTGTATGGTTCTGTCCGCTCACACTGGGCAGAGTTTATTGTTTCTAATGACGGGCACATATAGACAAATCTATATAAACCTATACAAACCCTAAACAATATATGTATGCCTGGTTGTAGTACCATGCATACATATATATTTATACACATGTGCAATCACAAGTATAAACATACATGCATATACCTAAATGTACATTCAGTGCATTCATGTGAAATGAACATTCGTATACAGGTGAGGTTGATATGTTGGTGCAAACAAATACAATCATGTTGTATGAGCATAAATAGCCACACATATATTTGCAGATGCCTCCATGAAAAAAAATATACATTTACACAAAAAGGGACGTGGGAATAAATATATAAAGAGATCAGAAAATGGATAATTAAACCGAAAAATGACTTGACTGACAGTACCGACAAAAACGGGTAGATAAGCACGTATACACACTATGAATCATTTAAGGGAAATAGGGTTGATATCAAAAAGAACGGGTACACGACTAATGCATCCTCCCAATAGTTACCTAAAGAGCTGAAACATGGAACCTATTCAAAAGATTGACCATCGAACTGAGAACCATGCAACGTGCAAATGAAGAAATCATGCTAAACGTCACACGAAGAGACCACAAGATAGCACAATATATTAGATCTATTTGAAAACTCAAATGTGTATGGGCTGGTCATGTTGCAAGAATAGCAGACAACAGCTTGACATCACGCCTCATAACGTAGATTCTTAAAGATCATATGCGAAACTGTGGCTGACAAAATATAAGATGGTGTGACGAAATAGACATGTTCAGAAAGTATTGACGCCCATTATAAAGAGTTTTGGCGAATCCAAGAAGGTCTATGTCCAACGACAGTCGCTAAAAGGCTGGTAATGATGATGATGATGATGATGATAATGATGATGATGATGATGAAAAAGAGGTTTGGAGAAACTGAACGCTGTTTAAACGTGCTGAATGATATTTTTTTAGTGTTGAGAGAGATTGTAAATTCTAACTCCACATCTACTAATTGCAGTTCAAAGTGTGCTTAAAACATTTGATGAAGGTGTTTCTTTTTCTTTTCCTTTATATGGGCTTGTATGTCTTCATTTCATGAAATACGAAGACTAAAAGTTTGAGTTCTGATGAGGTGCAGTCGTTTATATGCTTGCTGACTTCTAGATTTCTAGTCGATGGATCTCTAATCTGTTGTTTGTGCATTGTCATTCAATTAGTAATGTGTGAATTTTCCCTTTATATATTCCTCCCCACATTCCGTGCAAACCAAGGCATATTGCAAGTCTTCATTGCATTGGACTTTAAAAGTCTTCTCTACGATTGAAAATATACTCATTTTCCTCTAGTATTTATGTACAAAGTTTACAATTAGGATAATTGCATTTAACTATTGTTTTCTCTGCTTCAACTCTTTTAGCGAATTTGCCTTTTAACTATTGTTTTCTCTGCTTCAACTCTTTTAGCGAATTTGCCTTTTGTCAGGAGTTATTTCATATTGGGTTGTTACTTGAAATGATTTTATAATTTATCAAATCTTATTTCATTTCTCTGAAAATGTTGAGGTTCAGTAGTCTATGGGAGTTAATGAGATTCTATGTTTTTATCTAATAATTGTTGCCTTTCCAATATTTCAGCTTTTTCAGTTCGTGCTTCAATTAAGAAAAGTGGGTAATTTTATCTTTGCTAATTTTTTTTTGTATTTCTGTAAATCTAGAATTTAATGTTTCCTGTTTCGATGTAATAGTTTTTAAGCGTCCTGCTTGGGTAAATAGGATACTACCCTTGGTGTGTTTGGGGGTAACAGGAAGAAAATAGTTGGCAGGCTTTACCGTCGGGCGGTTTGTAATATATATCCGTATGGATTTCTCTTTCAATTTAGAAGTAATAATTTCACAGTTCAGAAATGGCAATTCGAGTTCTCCAAATTCCATTGTGAAATTGATACGTTCATGTAGATCGTTTGAAGTTTGTTGTAACTGAAGAAGATCTTATTTCAGTTTGGTCCACATTAGGAAACAGTCGTAGATAGAGTGCTTCTATGGTTCCTTGAACTTTTCCCAAAATTCTGTTCCGAATTGTTCAGATCTTTTGTTGTATAATCTTCCTTGTAGATATCAAACATTTGATGCGCCATACGCGGGGTTGGCTTGGATTTTCCATTGTAGTTCTTCTGGTTTATCTATAGAAGTTGTTAAATTAGAAGGTGTTGTTTTCCAGGATGAATTTCGTAGATCTTAGTATGAAATTCCTTTTGTGTCTGTTTGGTATCTTATCAAGATATTTATTTATCTACAATTCTATGTTTGAATATAGTGATTCAAAAGAAACCAAAAGGGTGTTGTTGTCTGTTATTCGTGGCATTGTGCGTGAAGAATGTCTTACGTCTTTGAGAAAACTTGGTACTTGTTTGCTCTGTGGTTCTGCGATGATATCTAATAGATTACTCAAACTGTTGGTTAGACATGAGAGACCTGCCATTATTGGCTCTACTTTTGGATCTCTGACTCGAGATATATACACAACTGAAGAGGTAACTTTTTTACAGCCTGTTTTGTTTGTGGACTTCTGGAATGTTTATGGTTTTCTTTTACCTCAAATTGTTTGAGGTATTTGATTGTATTCTTTTTCACTGAGGCATTTTCTGTTTCTCTTTATGTCTATTGTAAAAGTATCTGGTGTCGCTATTATTCACTTTCCCTATTTATGAAATCCAACAGAGTTTCACTCGAATTTACCAGAAAAAACAAGACTTGCAGAATTTCTTTATGGAAAAACACAATATGAAGGGATGAGATAGAAAGATTCGCTGGTCAGATATGGCAAAGGGTAGTGCAATCGCAGTCATCATGGAAGGAAATGGGCAGGACCTTTGACCGGTAGCTGACTTATCATGGCTGCTGCTGCTGATTAGATAAGATTAGTTTAGTACAGCACTAGGCTGAGTGCAAGGTTGCCAACTCGAAAGATATTTCGCATTAAAGAATATCAAATTGAAGAATAGTTAGAAAACGATAACAATGGTAAAAAAGATACTAGAAAATTATCAAAAATACGCCCCAAAGTGGCCAGAACGTGCTGAAATCAGCGCTAAACGCGCTACATAGGCGGCATTGAGTGAATGTCCGTAGGAGATATTTCTATGCTACTCCTACGTCTTCAGACGAATGAACCTGCACGCCTCGTCCAGAATCCTAGAATTTATTAGTGCTAAAATCAACATGTGGAACATTCAGTGATATCATCACCTAATCACAATTAGAACGAATTGGTAGAGATATTTTACTGTGATTTGTATTTGACAGGAACAAATTACACTTTGAAGATTGGTACAAAATGATCTGTCCATTACTGTAGCAGGTAAAATTCGTAGAGTATCCAATACCTACGTGGCTTTACTAAACAAATTGCATTGAAATATCTTAACTATAGAAATGCATTGAAATATCTCATCTATAGTAATGCATTGTAATATCTCAACTACAGAAATTCATTGTGAATATTTGAACAATAGAAGTCCGCTGTAGATATCTTTGATGTACGAAGGCATGGTAAATATCCTAATTATTGGAATGTATTGTAAATATCTCAACTATAGAAACGCATGGCAAATATGCTGACTATAAAATTGCATTGTAAACATTTTAGCAATAGAAATGCCTTGTAAATACCTTAACTATAGAAATACATTGCAAAAATTCTATAAAAAATGCATTAGTAATTAGGAGGAAAGGGATTGTCAATAGTCAAGAATTAATGGAAGAGTTACAGACTGTTTAGAGTTAATATACATGTATCACAGGATAACCTCAGGTCACATCATCGACCAAGACTGTAATTGCAGCAAATGTCCAGATAAAATTATGTTCTACCCATCTCTGAGCGGTGCAACCAGAGGTCCCAGCAAAAAGCTACAAATCCAAACAGCTATCAGGGTTAAACAGCACCTCTTCTCTGACAGATCGGCTCCTGCCCGGAACAAGCTCTCAGAAGCTCTCTTTTCTGAACATGAACATATTCAACTCAAATCAGAGAAAAGATCTTGGACACCGAATATTTCAATATGAATTTTCGAATTAAATAGTAAACCACAGCAGGACTCTATGTTGACCTTACTAACTCAATTTCATCCTGCTTGAGATACAAATTTATATAAGCCGCCAGCCTGGCTTGCAGGTGAGTTTTTTGCATTCTCCCATTGGTGCCAGTGGTCGGTGAACACAGTTTAATGGTCAGGAATTGATGCAAGGGTCGAAGAGCACTGACCACTGGCACCAGTTTGAAAACGCAAAAAAACTCAATAAGCCAGGCTGGCAGCTCATATACATTTGAGAGAGAGAGAGAGAGAGAGAGAGAGAGAGAGAGAGAGAGAGAGAGAGAGAGAGAGAGAGAGAGAGTAAGATTAAGAGAGTATCTGTATGCGTACGGCTGGAAACATCGATTCTCTTAAGATGACGGAAGTTGAGCAACATTGAGCGTGGTAATTACATGGATGGGTGACCGCCCGGGAATATCAGGTGCCGTACGCGGGAATAAGATTCCTCTGCGACCGTCTCAGCCTAAACTCTGCTGCCGATTAACGAAAGATCTCGTCAAGCTAGGACATGACCGTACCGGTCCTTTCTCACGCTCTTTCTCACACGCACGTTGCTCCAAGGACAATACATGACAGCGTGCTCTATTAGAGTTACCATACTCCATAATTGTGTGCTTGCGTATGACATCGTACAATTATGGGAGGCAGTGAATATAGGTAAGGACGAGCAGTTCCAAGAATGTGAATTAGAGTGAATGATTGGGAAATGGATGATTGTGCATGAGTGAGAATGTGTGAGCACGTGAGAGGCGAGTGGGAGAAAACGTAAGTGACTGAGAAGGAGAGATGAGTGTAAGGAAGTGAGTACGAGAGTTTTAAGCGATTTAAGAGTGATTGAGAAGAGGGTGAACATGAGTGAGCGTACGGGTGTTAGAGTGCAGATGTGACGTAAGTGAGTGAAGTTGGTATGAGTGAGCTCAGGAGTGTGGTCGTGGGTAATTAGAGGCAAGGGGTTGAGTCAAGTGCAAGAGAGAAGCTAAAGAGAAGAGCATTTCACGATTTCTGATGCAAACCTTCTCTCATTCGTCAGTCCAGTCCTTGAACAAAGCCAGTAAAAAAAGAATTAATTACCCGAAAGATGATTTCTCTTTCATTTCAATGTCCCACCCATAACAACGCCCGGAGATCTCCCAGCGGACTAAAAGAAGAAAAAAAGGAAAGAAATGAAAAAAAAGAAAAGAAAAAAAAGAACTGTTTAGTCACTTAATAGAAACTATCATGTCACCAACACTTTTTGGCAGCATGCTGTGTTGGGGGTGATCAAGTAAAAATTGGAAAAATAGGTGATCAAAGAATAAGATACTTCTCTCGCTTTTTTAAGGGGCAGTTATCACTGAATGTTTTCCTAAAAAAACAAGCGTAAACACAGCTGAACATGATCTAGTGATCAATTTACCATGAACTTGCATTGCAAACTGAACACCCCACAAAAAACCTACTTACGAGGGAAATCTTCAAAAAGCATCTTTTGTGAATATAATATGCAAATATTTAAATATTCAGCCCGTGCGCATGAAACATACATACATATATGCATAAATACATCCATGGCCCATCAGTTAGCTGGACGGACTCAAAAACTGAAGAAACATACGTTGACAGTTATGGCGACAGTTTTGATTGACGGTATCTAAAAAAGGAAGAAAAAGGGGAACAATATCAAGTCTATTTAAATCCGTTGACAATATCAACACTTTTTCTGTTCCCTTTGAGGAATTGGAACTATTCGTTTGCGAAATCAAAGTTGTCTCTGTCAGTGTCAAATAAATCCTGTGGCTATGCAAGGAGTTGAAGAATTAGCATATGGACGCCATTATTCAGAATGCTCTTTAGGCATGGAAGCGTTCTTTTTGTCTGTTTCTTTCCTTTTTTTCCATTTCCCAAAGAAAAGAATAATTTGACATCAAAATCGATAGTTGAGAAATAAAGAACGAATCTGGTTTCGCCTTTGCACGTTTTGATTTATTTTTTTTTTCACATTGGTTTTGCCTGATGATTAGTGTCGGCATTGTCCCCCCTCCTGTCATCGGCAACATCTTACGTGATGGTCGGATATTGTTCTGATCTCTGATATATTCTGCAATTAGGAAATAAGGAAAAACTCTCTCTCTCTCTTTATCTCTTTCTTTCTCTCTGTCTTTCTCTTCCCCCTCTCTCTTTCTCTCTCTCTCTCTCTATCTATCTATCTATCTATCTATCTATATATATATATATATATATATATATATATATATATATATGGAGACTATCTTCCAATTGTACCACTGACATAAAAGTTTCTGCGGAAAACTGAATTTTCTATGCACACACACACACACACACACACACACACACACACACACATATATATATATATATATATATATATATATATATATATATATATATATATTATTGTGTCATCCACAGACAGCTGTTTCGATGTATTACATCTCTTCAGTGTGGCTATAGACTTTATCCCATCCAGTACTGCGAGGCGGAATTGAAAACCTCACATCTTTATTCAGAATATATATCTATCTATCTATCTATCTATCTATCTATCTATATATATATATATATATATATATATATATATATATATATATATATATATATATCTGAACCTGTCCAATTTGTTCCGCCATCTCATATTCTGCTTGCCGCAGTTCTGTATTTGATCTTTAGGGAACCATGTTTTACGTACTGATGTCCTACGATTGTCTGATATTCATGCAACATGACTAACCCATTGCTATTTGAGTTTCCGAGTAGATTCTATGATGTCTTGGACTATTGTTTCCCCTGATATGTTGTGGTCTCTTGATGTGATGTAGAGCATCATTCTCTCATGAGCGCGTTTCTCAGTTTGAGGGCCAGTCTCTTGGTTAGGTTTCGGGTTTCAACTCCATAGGTAAATTCTAGGAAGATGCATCGTTTGTACACTCTTCTCTTTGGAAATAATTGGATTTTCTTATTCTTGAAGGTTGAGCTTGTTCTACAAAAGACATGCCATCTTAGAGTGATTCTTTGTCTTATTTCTTCTTCTTTTGAGGATTTCATGGAGATAAGTTGTCCTAAATTGTTCTAGTGATATCCTCATTTAATTTCTCAAATCTTAAATATTTAAACGGCATGCAGTTTTCTTTGAAACAGCTGCAAGTGTTTTGAAAACCATCAAAATGCTTCAAAACATACCCATGTAATGATAAAGATTTTCGGGTTGCAACGCCCGTTCTTTTTTAAAATTAACATACTTATATCATGAGTAAAGATGTTTTCAAGGGAGTGAACTATCTTCAAAGAACCTTTGAAAAAATCTTTACTACTTTTAGAACTGCTATATCGGAGGTAGCGAACACTTATGTACATATGTACACATAGAAATTCATCGACTCATTACAGGATAATAATCTGTTTTACTCTGCCCGTGATTATTAACGTTAAGATAATTGTTCCACATATTTAAAATAAAGCAATGACAAAATATAAATAAATTAATACATAATCACTTACACGCACACGCAGATACATATATCATTCGTTATAAGTCCACTGCTGGACAAAGGCCCTTCCCATCTTCTTCCACGAAAAGCGTGATTATGTTAATGTCTTGCCAGTAAACCTTTCTATCTTGCCTTTTCATCTTGTTTATGGTCTTTCCCTACTGCGCTCGTCGTTCCACGGGCACCAATCAGTTAGCATTTCGCTCATACCCATCTTAATTTTTGTTACTTAATTACCTGTACTGTATATTTTACTTTGGTTCTCTCTCAGATCAATAATAACATTTTGCTATCGCTAAGATTAAATCCTAGCATTGCTCTGTCTATCGCCCTCTGCACTATTGGGAATTCGTTTTCAAATGGTTTTGTAAGTTTCCAGGTAAGTAAGTCAAAGTCGGTATTAAGCATTGATTGTCCAAGATACGTTTTAAGCATATTGGCAATCTGTTTTTGAGTATATATTTATGTATATGTGTACGGACCCTCCTGACAAGTTCAACAATGGCTGTATTAACGATTTACTGTTATTGATACCGGGGCCAAAGTTATGGGAGAGTGGTTTTCACAAGTACTTATCCATCCGTTCACATCTCTATTAACCATCGCAGCTTTCCCAAAATATCTAGCAATACAAAAGAACACAGATATGTGAATGCATACCATTGTAAAGATTATTAACGCTACGTGAATATAAGCTGCTTCAGCTGAAATTCGAACTGTGTTTGCTAATGCAATTTTCTATCACAATAACCGTCAAGTTGTATCTCATCTCACACGTAGAACTCCTCCTCGTTTCTCCCCTTCTCTTTAGGAAGTGGGATGGGCACAGCCCCCCCATTGAAAGAAGTACAAATTATTGACAGGGAGAACAAGGGGTAAAAACGACAACTGCAGGGAGTAGCATACATACTTTCCCCATTCGAACCAATTAGCCGACCAAGCATTGATGTCAATAGCATCTGGGAGCCTCTCATCATGAGAAATCTAAAAAAAAAAAAAAAGCAAAAGCAGGTTACCCAATGCAAGGGAGAGAACTCGGAAGGATTCCGATTGCTCAACACGGATGTGCAAAAAAAAAGTGTCTAGTCTAACTGAATATTCTAGAATCAACAGCACCGACGAAGACCGGAGAGTATACGACCGAATTGCAGTGAGAACTCGTAGACCATATCATTCATATCTACGAATAAGTAGATACGCAGAGAATACTTTACGAATGATCAGTACAGGGACCTGTTTCGTGGTAGAGATAATTTTACATTTTCCACCAGCGCCAGTTATCGTCATTCAGGTCTACGTAAAAATTAGTATTTCGAATGCAGATTTTCAAGGAAGGCAGGATATCCTCACTCTGATTATTGGCAAAATATAATCTTCGTGTCCTTTATTTCTCCCTCCGCTGGGCCAAGTGTAGAAATATATATGATTAACCTATGTTTGAATGAAAGGACTGAATAGGTTATCCAGCAACAACATAACAATCAATCATAGTATGCAGTAACATTTCCAAAAAGTATCTGTTTCTGTCTCGTTACTAATCCACGCACATAATAATTTGCAATGTGCTAAGGGACAGTTATTCATTCAGGCAACTGAATTTCATTCTAATGGCGTGATAAAATGCTGAACTTGAAGAGTATTTAAAATTATAAAAAAGTAGAAAAGAATAGAAATATAAAAAAATTGTGGTCAACAGAACGCAGTCCCTCAAGCTCGCTGCAACGCAAATCTCTATTATTCATGTATCATAAAATGCAATCTGTGTCCATCACTCATCTTAGACGGCACAAATAAACTAGTCTATTTACGTGATACGTCACGTGTACGTCGATGTATTTGACTGTAACATTTGTAAAGGGCGACAATTAATACATTCTCATCATAGTGCAGACTCCTACAATTACGTTTTTGGACATGCGTTAAAGATCCTGATTTATTCTGGTTGAATATAAACAAGAATATACAGAGCAGCATAATGTTTTTTATTTTTATTAATAATATATTATTAATAATAATAATTATTTTTAGAGACGTCTTCACCTCACTACGAGAGGCTCGGTCTGTCTGTCCGTAGGTCGGTCTGTCCCCTTGTTGTTTCTCAGCTGTTTCAAGTCAGATTCATTTGAAACTTGGTAGAAAGGTTCTCCTTGATTGGATGATTCTTACCTAAAAATTTCTACCGCTCAGTCGCGTGATCTGGCAATAAAGGCGTTTAAACTTTGATGTAGCGGACGCTCTATTGAACTTTTGGTGCTTGTTTTAAGCACAATGCTATAGAAAAATTATTTCAAAATAGCCATAATTTTTTGACAGCATGAGTATACTAGTTCCTCGAGAAATTTCTAAATATCCTCTTTTCAACTTCGACGGAAGTCGACACTTCTACAGAAGCAATAAGATTTTTCGTGCAGACCATATTTGGATTGGTAAATAGCGCACATATGAGAGGGAGGATAGAGAGAGTGGGTGAAGAAAGAAGATTTCTTTTTGTTCTCTTATACGCCATATGATTATTTTTGAGATCAATTCTCGAAATAAAAATCAAAAGTACAAGGAAGGAAGGAAGAAAGAAGAGATAAATAGATAAAGAGAGGAAAAGAAAGAGAACATTACAGTGTTTATAATTAATGTATACACTTCATAAATATATTCATAATTTTTTTTCAAATTCCGATGAATTATGTTGCATTTTGGACGATATTTTTCGTTTGATTTTTGATGCACCGAGCATCTTTTTTTATTTCGGAAGTTTCAACGGGAATTAACTCGAAAAATCTTTTGGAAGCAAGTAGTTTTACTAAAGTAACGAATATTGACAAACATAGCCGAAAATTGTATCAATAACGTCACAAATTTTGAACAGGATCTGTTCATGTTTTTGTTATTTCTAAATAAAATGTTCTTTCTGGAAAAAAAGAAGAGAAAACAAATAAAGCAAAAATCATTTAAGAGTCACGTTCTCCAGCGAAAACCTGTTGGTTATATTGCTACAGTTTTTTTTTTCAGCACAGAAGAATGGGGAAAATTCAGACTGGACGACTGTAAGATATTAAAAGGGTTTAAAGAAGAAATGGTGAAAAATATGCTTTTCGATTGCTTTCCAACAAAGCTGTCTTTAAAAGCCAAGGCTTGTTAGTCACTTTAATTGCAGCCGAACGTATACGTGACAAATTCATTGCCAGCAAATAGAGCGACCCTTTCAAGCGAATGCAATTTTTTTTATGAGATTGTATTTCAGATAGAAAGCTCCATTGTTATCGAGAACTGATGGTTTAGAATCACATATTCTCGCTTTGGGCGAGATTTGATGTTTTATAAAAGTGCATTTGAGAGGTTTGGAATATTCCGCCGCGGGTTCAGTTGATAAAAGTTTGTATACTCCGACTTGCAACAAAATTCAGTTCTCGTGTGAGATAGCGAGAAATGAAGGAAACGATTACAAGAAAGCTGTCATGGATTATTTTGCGATTGCAGCTTAAGGAAGAAGAATAAATCGAGATTGTTTTATTTCGTTGTTCATTTGCTGCAAATCCTTCTTTTTCTTTCTAATCTCAAATCTGGTTGAATGATTGTTGGCGTCTCTTTGCTGAAGAATTTTATATGACAAATAAACTGGAAGAAGAAAAATGAAAAGAGAGGAACGGGAAAGGTGAAAAAGATATGAAGAGAGCGGGGGGGGGGGAACAAGTGAGGTGAAGAAAGGGAGGAGGAGGAAGAGAAGAACGAAAGGAATGAGAAAAATAAAGAGGAGAAAACATATACAAAGAAAATGAAGAAAAGAAAGAGAAAAAGTGAAAGTAAATGAAGAAAAGAGTGAGGGGAACTAAGGCAAAAGAAAGAGAATGAGGAAATAAAGAGAAGGAAATGACAATAGAGTTAAGACAATAGAGAGGGGGAAAAGAAAAATGCACGAAGGAAAGAAAGAGAAGAAGAGGAGGAAGAAAATGAAGGAAAAATGAGGGGGGATGAGGAAATGAAAGCGAGCAAAAAGAAAGAAAAGAAGAAAAGGAATATAAAGAAAAAATAAGTACAATGAAAAAGAGAAGGAAAGGTATGAGGAAAAGAGAAAGACGAAGAGAAGGAAAAGGAAGTAAAGAGCGAGGAAGAGGAAAAGGATGAGAAAAAGAGAAGGAAATGGAGAAAATAATGTGGAGGAAGAGGAAAAGAGAAGGAATAAGAAAAAGAAAGGAATGAAGGAAGTGATTGAGGGCTTTATTTGAAAGCTGAATAATGGAAAACGTGATGCAAGTTTTGTTTGGGGAAACTGTAATCCACGTGATACGGAACACTACACAAGGTTGCTTATTTAGTGCTAGCTTCGTAAAAACAGACAATCGTTACCATTTTCAGGGTTTGGGCACTTTAAAAAAAAATTTCCATAAAAGCTAAAGGTAATTGCTTCTTCGCTTTACACCATTTCAGCTTCGAAAAGGTTTTCATTTGAATGCTCTACTTTTGACCTAATGCTAAATAGTGAAATAGAGGATTGAGCTTCGCTCAAAATAAGGAGTGTCAGCCCAACTTCAAAATCAGCATTTGAAACTCTTGGATCTGATCTCTGTGAATTATACAAGCATACAAAACAAAATACAGAAGTACTTCCAAAATTTCAAAGATAAAAAAAAAAAGAAGAAAAACATACTTGTAAATAACGGACGATTTATTGCATAAATTTAACATTAATCTGAAATATCTTTGTTTTAGTCAAACCGTTGCAAGAGACAACTTTTCAAACAAGTGTAATTTGTAAGACAAACTTTTTTGTTGAATTTTTAGGCTGTCCGATAGTCCGATCTGTGTATTCCGGTCTCACTGCTAGCATGTCTATGTTAAGGCAGGGTAGGGGCAGGAGTCCGAGACATCATAGAAACTGTTTGCTAACTCGAATGGCATTCGGCTGGAAATGTCCTAAGAATGTCAGACAACCGCTGGACATCACGTCTCACAACGTGGATCCCAAGAGATCAGGTGCGAGGCTGTGGACGACAGAAGGTAAGATGGCGTGTCGTAGCTAGATAAATTCAAGAAGTTCTGGCTCCTCAATGCCCATGATAGAGAGGACTGGCAAATTTTGAGGAAGGTTAAATGTTAAACGACGGACGCTAATAGACAGATGATGATGATGAAGATGATGATGATTTTATCTGGTCTAGGACATGGCTCACGGGGGCCCAGTTTGAAAACGCGCCACTATCTGAGCCACGAATAAGGCTCCTCTAATCCAGCGTTCTTACCACTAAGCTTATCGTTCGGAAACTTCACGCTACTTCCAGTTTTGTTTCTCCCAATTTGCCCGTTTCTGATTCCTGGTGCGTAATGCCTTTTGGTGGTATTGCTCGGTTCTGTGTGAAGCTGACTTCAGAGACCCGAAGAAAAGAAACTTTATTTGAAAATCACCTCCAACTTTCAGGGCATTTCACTGAAGAACATAAGATTTGCGCCTTTGCTCTACCGTGCTCACATTATCGCTTCGCTGAGGGATTCAAAAAGTAAAAAAGCAAATACCCTTCGCCAACATCTCTTTTATTGAATTGGCATCACGTATCCCTTAAGATCTCTCAAAACAAGATTGCTTCCAGAAGAACTACGAACACGTCAGGTCGTTTACTCTACAACCAGAAAAAAAAAAGAACGTTGCTCCTCTGGTAAATAATGCTTCAGCTTTAACATGTGAGCACCACTAGTGAGTTCGGTCGTTACTTGATGCTCCGTATTTGTGGCCTTGTGCCAAAATTGAGTTGCGCCCAGTAAATAATCATAAATGTTTTTTCGAATTTGATTAAACCTTAAAATACTAGGTCGTAGATTCGAATATATCTTTAATCTCAATGACAGTTCTTCGCATAATCGAAACAAATTTTTGTTGCTTATTTTGTTACCACAACATTTCAACCAATCCATTCTACGGCTTTCTTCAGGTCTAAAATTAGTAAGAAAAACAGGAGGCCTTCTGTTTTCCCTTGAAAATGGTAGCAAACAAAAAAAAAAGGAACAGGTCTGGTTACTCACTCAACTGTCAGTCAAGCGTCATGTGAGTAACCCCCTTAGTAAGCATGCAGTGTTGGGTTGATCAATTAAAACACCAAAAAATGGATAATCAATTGATAAATTACTCCTCTCGCCTTTTGCTATGCAGCGATCATTAAAAGAATCATAATTAAAAGACAAAAAACAAAAAACAAAAAACAAAACAACAAAAAACGAGAGTGAATTTTGCCGGACACAAAATAAGTGATCAATGTAGCATAAACTTACATTGCAATTTGAACCAGCTGATTAAAAACAATTTAGGGGAGGAATTCAAAAGAAAAACAATATAACTGTTTTTTTTTATCTGTGCATAATAGAGAGTAAATGTTGAAATGTCCAGCCTTCTAGCTCAACTGGTGCAGACAGCAAGCCCATCTTAAAAACGGAAGGAAACTATGCGAACACTTGGTTAACGGTTTCTAAAAAGTGGCAAATAAAGTAATCGGATCTCGCTGGGAAAATAGTACTATAATAAAACTTTGTTTTTGGATGTTCAGTTATAATACAACATTTAACAACTCTAATTTTTTGTCTGTAATGCATCGGACCCGAATCTTTTATGAGTACCAGATGTTCTTGTAATCCACCCAGGAAGTGGTTATTACATTAGTGTGAATAAAACATTAGGATGCTGACGAGCAAATCCGGTCAGAGTTGTAAAACCTTCATTTCTATTGGAATTCCACCCTCAGCACCTTTACCATCCGTCGTCATGACAAGACAAAGATGTTCCATCTAAATCCTATCATCTATCATCGAACCTGAATCGGAAGATATTTCTCGACTGAGACATTCAAAATGGCTGGTTATTTTCCGGACAGACCACGTAATTATTTTCGTTAATAATGCAGATGGTACAACTCTAATCCAGCGTTCTATAGTCCGGCAACTTCCATAATCCGGCAGTTTTGGGATCTGCTGCCATTAATCTCGTGGATCTGGCGTGATTAAAACCTCTATAAAGCAACTCGTTAACCCAAATCTATATGAAAAAAAAGTTTGCAGTTAGAAGTCGAATCTAAGAACTTGAAATTTGACAACTTTTGGCGTTTGCTTTTGCATAAAATCAAATATTTTTTTCTGAATCTTATCGATTATTCTCAATGTGAGTTATTGAAAAACTTCCTCCTCCTCATCATCATCCTTTTATCACCCGTCGTTGGAAATTGACCTCTCCGAGGTTGACCAGACATTTCTATCATGGGCATCGCGGAGCGAATACCTTTGGAACTCGTCGAGTTCGTCACGCCGTTTGGTATGTGATCTCTGGTAATCCGCGTTGAATAGACTTGTTAAGTACTTGTTTGTCATTCTTCCAACATGACCAGCCCATTGCCATTTGAGTTTTCTAATGGATTCTATAATATCTTGGACTGTTTTTCATCTGATATACCGTGTTGCCTGGTAAGCTCTCCCTGTTATGTTGGGCATGATTCTCTCCTGTGCACGTTGCGTGGTTTGCAGTTTGAGGGGCAATCTTGAAGTTAGATTCCATGTTTCTGCTCCACAGGTGACTATCAGGAGGATTTTTTTTCAGGACGAGTAGGGATTTCAAGCTGGTAACGTCGTCACTAAAAATCTAGCCATTCAATTAAGCTCATGCCTCAAACTGAAAATTGGAACATCGGAATAAATGAAAAGTATGAGCAAACAAATATTTTTAATTAATCAATGTATGATACAATGTTCTATTTTCAATACTATCAATAAATCATTAAAAATAAAATGCTTTTCTATACAGCGTAATAGTATGAAAAAAAAGTTCGGCTTTCTGTGGTTAGGCAATGCCAAGGTCCTAAGTTTGCTGGATTAAAGAGGTCAAATATTGTTATCAGTAGTAGTACCAGGGAAGTTCCATTTCTAAAAGTGCATACTGGGAAGGGACTGGATTTCATGGTGTTTCGGAAGGTTCATCATATTAGTCACGTGGAATACATATCATCATACAAAACCACTGCTTCGAAGTATTCCAGTTACATCTCTTCATTGTTGCCAATCTAGATGTGTTAAATCTCAATTTAGATCGATGATTTGGAATTAAAAATCTATATTCTGTGATATTTCAAATTTATTTTGATTATATTTCTCAAGAACTGCTGATTCAAATAACTTTAAACTCGACACAGCAATTCCCGGTGTGCCTACTAATATTTATGGCGAATATCAACTTCGTTCGATGGTCAGTGGTCGAAGTATCCCTCTGTCTATTCACACGCACGCACACAACCGCACCCGCAGTGATTTCCCAAATTATAGTTAGAATCGTGTTCAAAGTCAGTAATGGAATAACTGTAACCTCAAAAATTGAATTCATGTAAAGAAACTGCGTCGAATAATAAATATGGTCAGAATGAATTGTACTTATGTCAACTTTTACATTTTCCACTGAATTATAGTTAAAAAGGCATGTAAATTCTTGAAAATGTACATGCTATTTATAAACCCGTCAAATTAAGGCACCGAAAGCTCTCAAAAGTCTTTTTTCAAAAAATTGAAAAAAAAATTCAGAAAGGTTTTAGTGGAGTGCTGATCCCTATTTTCAAACTTGTAGACAAAATGGTGTGACCAGGAGCACTAGAATACAATTTTCTTTCCATGATTGCTAACCATTGATCTCAGCTTATTCCAATGTTTTAATTGCTCACTCTCAACATGACATGCTGCCAACAGACGTCGGTTATGAGACGTTTTCTTTCAAGTGATAAACCAGACAAGTTGTTTTCAGTTTTTGTTGTTAATACAGCGCCCGAAGGAAGAATGACAAACACTAGTCAGAGAAAAGCAGAAAAAGTTGGCTTCCTTCTCTTACATAAGTTTTGATCCGGTCGGGAATTATTTCGGGAAGTTTCTTGCATGACATAATAAAAGAATCCTATTAAATAGATACACATATATGCACAAGTCTGCACATACATGCACACGTCTTCACATACGTGCACACACACACACGCAACAAAAAAGGCCTATTCCGAAACAGGTAGGCAGTTCTAAACAAAAACAAACACGCATGCGCAGATGTACCGAAGAATATACATAACACGAACATGATCATAACCCACATGGACAATCTTATTTAAACCCGAGTGCTGAACTCAGAAAATATCATAAGTAAGTATAACGAAAGAAAAAAAAAATTTTTAATCGAATATTGGAAAATTTTCAGCTTGAGTAGAATTCAGAGAGAGAGAAAAAAAATGAAGAGCCGAGAGCAAAGAAATATGCAAGGTTTTCATATTATAAAAAAAAGGCACCGGCGTTTTTAATAAGAATATTTTATCAAAAATACATGCTCAATTTTTGTAATCGAATTTAGCACCTTTAGAGTGCTTAGAAGCACTTCGAGGTTGGCCTGGGAATCGATAAAATCCAATATATGAATTACGTTCATTGAATATCTATCTATCTATCTATTGACCGAACAACCATGGCCGCCAAAGGTGTATTTGTAGGTTTATGCATTTTTGTGTTTGTGTACTCCAGCACTCCTGGGCATAATGTTTTATCTACAGACTTGAAAATTAGCATCAGTATTCCACAGGACCCCTTCTTGAAAGGATTTTATCGGGGGGGGGGGTTGTTAAAAAACTCTTTTGAGGCCTTATTCTGATGGATTATTATTATAAATTGCGTTATATTACTTACAAACTTACCAGTGAGCTAAACAGACGCCGGTTACGCGAAGGCCAGAATGTTGAGAACATCTCTACGTTGAAGCATTCACCCTTCGATGGTATAGATATGTATATGAATGCAAAAAATGTGTGAATGACGGAAATGTTGGTTGGAAATATAAATTGTCAAAGAAAGAAAAAAGTCTAGTTAGTCACTCAACCAACGTATTTTGGCATAATGCTGTGTTGGGATGACCAACTAAAACACTGGAAGAAAGTGTGATCAATGAATACGCATTAATCAATAAAAAGCCCGAATTAGGGACTACAGACCAGTTTAGCATAAATTTACATTGCAAACTGACCCCTCACAAAAAACCTCTTATGGGGTAATTCAAGTCATAATAAGGAGTAAGTTTACAAATTTTCAGATTTCTAGCTCCGTTGGTGCGGTGTGTACGCGTGAAATATTCATACAAAGCCAGCCAAACCAACTTGAAAACTGAAGAAATCTATGTCGACAGTTTTGGTGACATTTTTCATTGATATTTTCTTTATATAGAATCTCTGAATACCGAAATACGTCTCATCTATCTAAGATTGCAAAACTTTCTCAGACCTAATTCATATGTACATTCATGTATACGTCGTCATGGATGTCGTTTACGCACATATACACAGACGCAAGTACACACAAACTAGCATACACATACAAACACACACGCATACACACACACACACACACACACACACATATATATATATATATATATATATATATATATATATATATATATATATATAGTAGGTTAGAAAGAAAGTCCTGTCTTTTTTTTTCTTTGATAACTTCGTGGTTATTCTTCAATTGTAGAAAGCAGAACTGACCATAAAATCGTGTTTAATAACCCTTCTCTTCTTTCAGAAATATTTAATGTCTCGTAGAAGGAAATTTGAATCTTTTTGACCAATGGAATGAACATTCATGGACCACATTTGAGATGGTGCATACTCAACGAGTTCAAAAAAGTTCATCAACCTCAGAACTGGTGAATATCTGTGCTGTCCATTGCAATAGAACCTTGAGTGTCAGGACATGCCAGCGATGGTTTATATAATTTTAGACATTTTTTCCTTCAATGGTTCCCTCGACAATCCAACCCTCCTAAACGGAAACGAAGAAAATCCTATACTGACAGCAGAGGAAACGGTACACCAGTTCAATACAACCCATACAACAATCATAAGTCACCTCCATAGGGTCAGTAAAGAGTCAAAACTTGGCCAAAAGTTTTTACATATTCTGATCGATTCTCAACCCAGTCAGGGAGTCGCCGTTTGTTCATCATTTACGACGAGACGTGCAACTGGAAAAGATCGTTATCATTAATAGAAAGTGTGTCCTTTAGCATCATATTCAGCGAAAGAGACAATGGTTACGAAAGCTGGTGCTTACACAAGAACCAGGATTGTACTCTGAGGAGAAAATGCTTTTATTGGTGTGATATTATCATGATTATTTACCACTGTTGTTATTATTGCTATAATTATTATCATTGATAGTAATTGATAGATACTCAAAAAGCTGATCCTTTACTACAAATAGTAAAATCAAAGTATTCTTCTGGAGGGGGGTGGTGATAGATAAGAGTGAAAATGTTTGCCCTAAAGGGCCCAGAGTTGGACTTAGTCTAAGTACAAACTACACTTGTGATCTTACACCAACATTACCTATGAACCAAACCCATTGCACGTTCATAGTCCCTGGGTCCTGTATGCTCTCCTGCTTTCACATCTATCCATGAATAATTTTGCTGCCTAATGACTTATTTTTAAAACTATTTCTCAACACAATCTCATCTAATGGCAATACGCTCAAGTCAATGGCGAATATCAATCACATAAATTGAACTCTATCCCGGGAAGTTTTCAGATCAAAATCCACTTAATAATCATGCGTCAGGCTACGAACTAATGGATTTTCAATATCAAGAAAGAAAGAAAGATATATATGTATGTATACAAATGTGTGTGTGTGTGGAGAGAGAGAAAATCAACGTAGTTTCGCAATTACATACTCTTATAGACACACAATTAAATAAATCCTTAAAAATGAAATAAAAGTAAAGATGATTATCCGTTAAAAGGGGGACTCACACCTAATGGATTCCTTTGTCCCAGCTATCTGTTATTTTCACACTTGTTTTTATCAGGTTTGCCTTGAAAACACTTTTATTCTTTTTGGTCGATAACTATTTTTATATATTTTTTCAAGGGTAATATTCTATATATATATATATATATATATATATATATATTAAAATCAAGAAGGAAAGCTCTTATGGGGAGAAGGAATATGTAGAAATACTTCCTTCTCCCCTAAACCGATCAGGTGATAACCCCGTTCTTTCTCATATAAAGATGAATTATAGAGAGTCAGCTATTTCGTGAAAAAAAAAATGAAAAAGCTTCCTAGACTGCTATGTCTCACCAGAAAACATTTCTATCGCTTGATTTCCAATATTTTGTGTCTCTTTCTCCTACTGCGTTTTCTGTCCCATGGGCACCAATCAATTAGTATTTTGCTTCATCTTCTTGATTGCCTATCACTTTTTTGTAAACTTTTCATAAGCATTGTACTTCCCATAGCTCTCTGTACAGTTTTGTTCAAGTTTTGTTTATCTCCATGTTTTGCATTCGTAACTTATAGTTAGTATTATGCATTTATTCATTTGAGCACGTAGGCCGGGTGATCTTCAATATGTCTCTATTCGTACCAAATGATTTCCAGTCGATATTTGCTGTTATGCGGCGTTTTATTTCCCTTCATGGTCTTTCTGTAACTTAATCATCTGTTCTTGGTTAATATATTCGTCAACCTCTTCTGTGGTCTTCTCGAGGACTTAATCATTGAACATTACTTTTGTTCTGGTTTTGTTTATCTTTGTTCCGTAAATATTTTATTTATTTAGATATAAGACTATATAGAGGAATATAAGAAACAGCCTCCAATAAGATTTTACTGACAGGCCCAGATCAGGCTTGCAAAACAAAAGAAAAACTCCAAAAGGAAGAAACCCTGATTATAAAAGCATCAAGTTTGAATAGGATGAGTAAATGATTTTGCCATGAATCAGGATTCGCCTGATGAGGCCCTAAGAGGGCAGAAACGTGAGCTAGTTTGAGTAGCGAATCAACAATCTACTATTTTTTTCCAGCTCTACTCTAAAACTCCATGAGTAAAATGTTGTATGTATTGAGCACTCTATGAAATAAATCCATTGCATTTCAGAAGTGGCTTTATATTATTGATATATCACTGTATCATGTTATACTGCTAGCCTAATTTGTACCGCATATACTATATATATATATATATATATATATATATATATTAAAATGAAAAAACCCGTGAATGTATGTATTAGACATTTTCGCTAATATCTATGACTCGTCAATTTAGCTAAGTCAGTAAAACAACCTCCTGGCAATCAGTTGGTTGTGAGTCCAAATCACTGCAGGGACATGGGAATTTCGCATATCAGTTTACATCTCTAATTCCGATGAGGATTGTTTTTGTTACGGTTGGAAAAGAAAGTCAACTCCAGATTTGGAGTTGACAAAAACTTTGGGAGGTGAGAGAATTAGCGTTGGTCCTATGTATGGAACATTTCTGCTACAAATTTAGAAGTCTGTAGACTCAAATCCGACGCTTAAGCGTTTTAAAAATATTCCTGTTGGTCAAATGATACGCGCTACTATTTTCATCATGTGTCTGTGTGTCCTTTGGATTCACCGATGGACTCTCGAGGCGTTCGTCTTCCTCAAGTGAACATTTATATTTCAACGTTCCGGATAAAAATCGATAGTTTCAATCATCCCAGAAAAAAAAAGTTTATCCTTACATTTACATATGGAAATGGAATTGAATGTAAGTATTTCAAAAAATGACCCGAGGATGTATTTTTACTTGAAGATAATAATTTTTACTTTTCGACCATTTTTCTTGATTTTTGTTCAGAAGAAATAATTGGAAGTCATTCCGGGGATTAATCAACAAATCTGCTCCCAAAATATTCTGAAATTATTGTTGGTTTTAGATATCACTTTTCCGAAAATCTCATAAGTATTGAATTTAATAATAATAATAATAATAATAATAATAATAATAATAATAATAATAATAATAATAATGATAATAATGATAATGATAATAATGTTACAGTCAATGGTTGGTCATGGGCGCATGTGAAGGTTGACTATGGTGGTAACAGTTTTGAACAGCAATTGCTCGGAATATCTTAGCTTAGGCTTACGTCTTATATGTATTTCAGTATTTGCTCTTGGAAATATACATTTCACGAAATAGTTCGTATAATGTTATGAAATCTTGGCTAAAGAATGCATACTCGATCCCCCTAGAAGCACTTTTTGAAAAAAAATTTTTAAAAAATTTTGAAAAACTCTACACCTATCAACATGTGACAAAGTTGTTCTCAGATATAATTTTTCTTTCAAAAGTTTTACATACTTTTTTATTTGAAAAAAGGTTTCGTGAAAAATTGAGGATAAAGGGAAAAAGACCTAAACAATATTGGATGAGCGTCAGATAAATTGGTAGACTCTTGACCAAGGAATATTTGCTTGGGCCCCACAAAAGCATTCGTCAACTTCCTATGCCAGCCCAACGACCAAACACCTACCAAACCTAATTCAGAAAATTTATTGTTTTTGTTCTGGCCATATACATCCTATTGAAGAAATCTAACACAGACATTTTTGTTGTTGGCTGACTCATCAGTTTTTGTGTCCGTCATGGTTTTAAGTGTAATACTCATCAGTTTTTGATGAGGCATAATAGTAATCGTACGAAAACATTTGACAATATGTCTCAAACTTGTTCTTTTTATTTCCTTTGGTTAATTTTCAAAATGTCTGTTGATAATCCTACGTACGAATACGTGTCAAACAACCTTTTCTGCCATTTTGTTTATTTTGTTGTTTCTTGAATGCTCTTAAATATTCAGAAAGTATGGGGAGAGTTCAAGTCCATCGGTGGGATTAAAGAAGACACATTTTGGTTTATTGAGCTCCATGCACCATATAATGCCGCAAACCCCACGATGAGACCTTCAGAACATGACTGATAAGGTGGGAAATGACCAGATAAGTTAAACAGAGTTGAACAAGGATATGCAATAACACATATGTTTACCCCTATTTCCGATAGTCTCACTGTTGTTCCAGCTGCTAACACAGTCGTCTCTAAGCCCCCCTTCCTTTTTTCCCCCAGGTGTGACTCAGACTGGGGCTCCTACCTACACAGGTTGCTTTAGTGTCAAGTTATTCCTCTGAAAGAAGGCAGCAGACCTCTACAATGAGTACACATCTGGTTCAGTCGTAGTGTCTGGAATCTAGAAGATGTGCAGACGACTGTACCGTCATGATTCTCTTTCAAAGTGACGATAGAACTCTATAGCCAGCATGAGCATCTACCAACCATGCAGTGTTAACATCCTATGGTTTAATTACGTAGGTCAACGATACTGCTGGAATACTTCCGCAAAGATGTGACAGAACCTCGTAGTTGGCCTGGGCATCTACCAGGAAAAGAAACCTCATGTCACACCTTCGACCGAGGGACTTTGCCCTAATTCGTGCCGTCTCAGTGGACCACAGGATATAAACCCGTGGTTCAAAAGTTGGAGTAGGTCCTCAGCACGTTGTACTTCAACCGATAACGGATAACAAAATCTCCGATCACGAAGCCACACACACACACACACACACACACACATATATATATATATATATATATATATATACTTTGAGAGCAAATTACTCTTCGTATATCTCTGACAGACAAAGAGCATCCTACTAATCTTCAAGTAACCTTTTCTTGTTTTTGTACTAGACACCAAATTTTGAATACATTTCTACCATGATATTAAACAATAAAACCCTATCATGATATTGAAAATGGAAGATAGTGCTGCTGAGAGAGTTTTATCTTTTGAACCACACACACACACACACACACACACACACATATATATATATATATATATATATATATATATATATATATATATGCTCATTGCAACCAATCACCCGTTCTCTTTTACGAAAACAAGAAAAACATTATTAAAAGATTAAAAATATGTTCTTTTCTGTAATATTCAATGGGAGATATGAATAAATATGTATACATAAATTAGGCAGTTAATTAGAAATACATCAATTTCAACAAATACAATTTTATATAAGATGATTAATCAATTTCAAAAATGATGATTGATTAAATTCAAAAATGAATTATATATATGATCAAATACGATTCCAGAATGAAATTCTGCACTATATGTGTGTGTGTACGTATGTGAATATATATATATATATATATATATATATATATATATATATATATATATATTTGATGAATTAATCAAAATTATTTGTATCCGTAAAAAGATATGAAAATGTGTTCAGAAATTCTTGAAATTGTGGATCGTCATCTTCGTGTTTGATTTTACTACATTGAACTTTTCAAATTCATTTCACTTCTGAGTTCATAAATGTGCATGGTAGCTATGGTTTTTGTATAAAATGGGACCTTTCTCTTCACGATCTTTTCTTGTCAGGTGGGCTGTCTTGGCAGTGCAGTTCAGTCATATAAATGAAAACAAATGGAAATTATACATGATAGAGAGTGATTAGGGGAAAAATATCAGAAGACCTACTAAAATCTCAATTACAAAATCCCCAAGTGTTACTCTCTAAATTTCAAGTCGAATTTCCCCATTGGATCATACATTGGTTTTGTATGTTGCATTTTATTGCGAAATTATTCCTGCTGTTGTCTACCTCTTAATAATTCAGCTCTTAAATCGAATTTCATTTCCTCCCATTGTACAATTTACCGCTTCTGTCATCGTGAGAGCGTTCCACTGGCCATAAATCTGAACAGTCAGTGAATATGCGAGTAAATAATAAAATTCTATTTCGTCTCCTCGCGGAGAACTCATCACTTCTTCTTGATGCGCCTTGATTGTGACTCCGAGATTTATTGGCCCAATTCACAGGCTGCAACCACGCTGCTAATTAAGGTCAGTCTTCAGGGCACTGGGTTCGATCAGGATGAATACAGTACGGGATTTTGCAATACCCAGCTAATGAGAGGCAAAACATCCCCTTGATACATTTCCTGGGTGGATTTGGGGTGCAATTTAATCATCGAATCCAATACAGCCCATCTCTTGGCTCTTATCAGGAAATAACAACATGAAGTTGCTAATTGGATTATCTATCATGTGTTGACTAGGGAAGATTTGACATTTCAGTTTATGGACTGAGAAGACGGGCCTAAATTTATTTTACTGTACTGTCACAAATTCAAGGAGAGTAATGTTAGCCCCGAACGAATGGTGAGCCTAACTAACGAAACGGTAGACTGTTAAACCGCAAAAAAAAAAAAAAAATCAATGGGTGCAAGAATAACCGCTAGCTCTAATTGTTTGAATTTATCATCAGTTCGTTTTTTCAAATTTTGCTATAGAACTGTTAAAAGTAGACCAAGAGAGTTGAAATCGTAATATGTTACAATTCAATTTCATTTGTTCATTTAATTTATTTATTGTAGTTGAAAATGACCGCTGAAAGGCGAAGAGGAAGACCTCAAAAGATAGGCGTTACATCTCGAATTTTTTTATTATCATTCTGTGAGTGTAGCTCGATGCATTTCGACGAGGGCCAGCCATCTCTTTCATAGAAACAATATTTGCACCAGTCCACAGAGAAAAATATGCTTTTTACATGTTTGATGCTAAAGGGAAGAATATGAATATATCTGTGTTAGGTTGTTTATTACAAGCAGGAGGGGGGTGTTTGTATCCGTGTAAATGAGGGTAACATTTGGTTTGAAATGAGATGGGTCTATGAGAAGTGGGGCCAGGGTATGAGTGTTTCCTTTCTCCGTGGGTGTTTGACTTGTCTTAGATAAGAAAGGCGATGATGCGCTAGAATGGTCATTTCTCATAGAAAGGTGGATTTTGTAATTTCTATTATAGGATGGAGAGCTGTTGCCTTGCATTTGATGGATAGGTGTTGGTATATGTGGGGCGAGGTGGAAGCAGGTATGTTGTTTTTATTTAGTCTTTTTGGTTGATGGTAGGTAAGACTTCTTTTTTTACTTTTCTCACTTACATACACACGGGTCATTGTCCCATATTAGCATGATATACCTTATCGGAAAACCTTATGTCCAATCTACAATTTATCACACATTCATTCCTCTCAGTTTAGCGTTTTTGTTAGCTGTGCCCTCTACTGCCCTGAACCATAAATTATTTATTTCCACTTCAATGTATTTGAGGACGCAGCAAGGAAGATATGAGGACAACAGACTCTCCAGAACAGTGGTTTCAAAATGTGAATTATTTTGGGGACCCTTTTGAATAATTAAGTTTTCTAGGGAAGCAATTCAAATCTCTCTCTCCCTCTCTCTCTCTCTATATATATATGTATATATATATTCTTCTCTGCTACTAAGGACATGTAACAGTAACCAATACCAAATATTACTCGGTGATTACATGAGTACATTGCTACAGAGATGCCATGGGGAATCGAACGTAGCACCCCAATGTTTGCTGAGATTGTAGCACCAACCATAGACCGTCCATCTACCAATAGATTTTCAAAAAGAATGTAAGATTATATCTAGATAAAAAAATATATGAATAACTCGTATAAATGCGAGAGAGAGAGAGAGAGAGAGAGAGAGAGAGAGAGAGAGAGAGAGCGCTTCCTTTCACCTTGCTATGACATCATAACTTCTTACTTGAATTGGCTTGGAGTGACTATTTTGTTTGACCCTTAAGTTGAATGGAATGACTATTTTCCAAGTGATGACCTTTTCAGCTTTTTTGAGTAGCTCGATGGTGATGCTATTTGATTCATAGGTCTTTCTTTTTTTTTGTTTGTTTGATGGCTTGCTCCTATTCCAGTGGAGTAACTTCCGGAAAATCTTCGAACTCTTGGCTTATGTTTGCAGCTCTTTTCCCCGTGTCCTTTGTTTGACGGAAAAAGAGTTTTTTGTAGAATTCGTGGGCATGTTTAAGAATTCGGTTCCTATCAACTGTAGGGTCACCATTTGTTTTGAGCACAGAAGTCATTTGCTTTCTTCCAGTACCGAGACATTTTTCAATAGTTTTGGAGCCCCTACCTTTTTCGAGATGTTTTCGATGACTACAGTCATGTATCTTCTGTTATCTTCTCAGTATGAAATTTTGAATAGTTTTGTTCAGTTCTGTTGCTTCGATCTTCTCTTTTGTTGTTGATGATGGCTTGTGGCTTCTACATTTTCCATGAGATAATTGACTTCTTCTGAGAGTTTACCAATGGCTTGCGTGCTCTTTGATTTGAACATATTGGCGATTTTAATTAAAGAGGTTGTTATATTGTTGCTGAGCTCGTTGATGTTCTCTTCTGGTTCGTTGAGAAGTTCTTATTCATTTTTCAGTTCGAGCTTGAATGTTCGAGTGAGGTCTTTTTGTAAGCTAAGTGGTTGCAGTTTGCAGTTTTAATTTTGCATCTTATCATTATGTGGTCGCTTCCTTCACTGACTCGATTAAGGACCTGGGTATCTTTGACGATATCGCTCTTGTCCACAAAGATATAGTTTATTATATAGATATAGTTTATTACGTTCTTAATTTTGTAATTGGAACTATTCCAGATCCACTTTCTGTTGGCTTTCTTCTCGAAGGTGTTTATGATTTTGAACCCGTTTGCTGCGGCAAAATCAACAAGATCTTCACCTCTCGTTCTGTATTTAGCATCCTTAATTACAGATGTATTTTTCATTACCTTGTCCTACTTGGATATCAAAGTTCCTTATCATGATGTTTGAGTATTTTCTAGGATCTTGTTTTCTTTAAGTCGTCGTAGACGTTGTCTATCTCGTCGTCGGTTGACTGTGAAGTGGGAACGTAGACTTGAATGATATTCATATTATACTTCTGTGAGAGCAATACAGCGACAATATCCACACAATCTGCGATATCATTGAGTCATACCACATTGTCTTTGAGAGTTTTTTATGAATAAAAAAATCAACCTTGCTTATTTTTCCTTTTCCCCTCCGTAGTTGTATAGAGAATGTTTGCTGTTTAGTTCTTCCCTGGGTCTTCTCATTCTGCTAAAACCTATAATATCTCACTTGATGTTTTTAATTTCATTTTCAAGAACAGTTGGGCGCATATCTGTTAAGAGAGCCCTGACGTAGCAGAAGCCAATATAGAGTGTTGTTTTCTCGGTGACGTTCTTGGGGTTGTGTTTGGGTTGTTGCACATCATCCCCACCTAGGCAAGTGAGGTGGCTCGATCTTTTTGGACCGCTGACCGAGCAGGAATGGTTGTTTCCCTTATGTTGGTCTTGGAGTTGTGTTTGGGTAGTCACCCTTGGAGCACATCGCTCCCCCCAAGAAAGTGATGCCTTTTGGAACCGATGACCCAGCAAGAACGACCGCTATATTTTTGACCGTGCAAACCATCGGGAGTGTTAGGCAATCCTCTGCCACGCTGGCCCATGACGTGTCGAGAGGTTTGGGCAGGGATTTCAACTTGGCAGTGCACTTTACCATTCCAAGTATCATGTGACAGATTGTACTGGGTTAAATGATTCCAGTAGCGGGGAGTGATGCCTGGCTTGACCTTACGCTTGTTGGAATTATTTTAATAATCTAATTTTAAAAGTTTGTTTGAATGCATCGTAGGGATAGACATATTGTCTTGACTATTTAATGTCATTAAAAGAGATATGCATATATATATCAAGTATAATATAAATATTACTTTATACAAAGATTAAAGTGTAAAGAAAGAACTAATCGGTTAAAGATGAAAGTTCAATCGTTCATGGAAAGGGGGTTTCTGTTATTTTCAAGTTTAGTTTCCATAATGTGTGACTTTATAGGTAGCAAGTTGTTGATAATACACCAATGAACATTGATATGAAGTATCAACAGGTCTTTTCCAGTTGCATTTTAGACATACAAATATCAATTTGCATGAAGGAAATCTCACTCAAGCTTAATGAGTGCTCAAGTAGTGATATTAGTAGAAGAATAGAATAGATTAGATTACAGACAGTCCGTTTAATAAAAATGCAAGTTGATGAATGGACATGATGAAAAGAATACGTGTCTCTCTTAAGGCGTTTTGGGAAGCAACAGACTTTCGCAGGAAAGATCATTGTTTTGGCGGTTAACAAAATAAAAAAAAATCAGAGAAAAGATTACAAAACAGAAAGGTTAATAGTTAAAAGGAAGTGGCAAGACATATATGAAGCAGTATGTAGTGTGAATGTAGGGATTAGGAACGGCGTGCTCATTTCCATCTTGTAAAGGAAGATTTTAGTTAGTAGAACGTGCACCCACTGGTTTGCTTTGACATAGTGCGGACATTTCGGGAGAGCGCACACTACAGTAGCACCGTTTTTTTCTAGAGATTTCTTTGAAGTGTTCAGATGGAAAAAAAATTTTGTTTGTAATATAAAAGCAGCAAAGAAATACTATTTTCATAAAAAAAAAATGTGTTGAAAATGTTTTGCCATCTAAGTGTAACACACAAAGCGATAGGTATCTTTGTGATAAAATGTTACATTCTTTGGATGTATACTTGCATGAATAAAAGTGTGCATACGTGAATGCCTATTCGTCGCTGTTGCATGTGTGGGCATGCATCTTTGTGTGTGCGTGCGTGTGTCACTGAGCATTAGTGATGTCTAGGGAAGAACTTTCCTCTTCATTTACTTTCTCCAGCGTTCATCACCCTGCGTCTATCAGGACGCCAAAGAAAACGGCCGATATAAGATGTCTGCCATGATCTCCGGAGAATCACCAGAAATAACCCCTGCCTTCACATCCGAGATTTGACATGATATCAAACAGTAATTCTTCTGTGGAAAAAAAAAAAAAAAAAAAAGCAAAACAAAAAAACCCCCAAACAAACAAACAAAAAAAAAAATGCAAAGTAATTGGAGAGAATACGGACTGGGGCAGTAAGGATATGGGCGCCGTCGGCGAGATAACTTTACGACAGACTGACGAACTAAGGTGATTTACGTAATTCTGTTGGTCAAAGATTTCTTATTCTAAAAATACTGGACGCACATACATGCAAACGCACATATATACTCATATATGTAAATATATCAACAATATAGGTGGTGTTCATGTGTATTCGAGCGTATACATGTAACGCATTTACCCAAATGCTCATATTTGCAGCTTCAGCCACGCACTTACATCAGAATTATTGTTAGACATCCTAAATAAGCGTGAATCTACATATTGTAACACATACACACACAATATATATATATATATATATATATATATATATATATATATATATATATATATATATATATATATATTGCACATGTACACGCATATACCTATCTTTATTAACACTGACCTCATACATACAGTGAACCAAAACATTACAACCACCATACATTGTTAGTTCTCCATGTGCTCGCAAGACAGTTCATATTCGATCAGAAATGATTTCTATAAGACCTCTAAAGATTTCGTTTGAGATCACCTGCCAGGATCTTATCAGTTGTTCCTGAAACTATTCCGTGCAGTGTGACAGAGTGCATCGTCCAGCAAAATTCGATATTATATGAATTGTGATGCATTCCTTTTATTCTAATTGATACCACGCGAACCATTTTGTGTCGTACCTCGAATGAACCCACTTCCGTTTACTTATCACATCTATAAGTCTTGGACTCTCAATGCATTATCGATGGTGGGTGATTTTCCCTTCCACAGACCGCTGCTAATATTTGCTCAACACGCCTGAGTACCCAACAAGTCATGTTGTTTTCGGAATGCTCTGACTTAGTATTCAGGACTTGTAGGATTCTAGTGAGCTTGACTTGTCTGGTTTTCTTTTGCACAAGAACACAACTATGACAACTCGTTACTTAGTAGTAACGATCTGATCTAGAGTTTCAATAAACAGTGTATACATAAAGCATTACATTTTCCAGAGAATAAAATCCATAGCATTCTATGGAAGTTAGAAATTAAAACGAATTGCCCATCCAGGTCAGAAGACTAGATTTAGTCACCATGGACATGATTAATCAAATCTGTTAGATGATGGATATCGCTGTTCCAGCAGACCATAGAGCGAAGTTGAAGGTGAGTGAAAAGCAGGAAAAAATATCTGGAACTTATTAGGGAACTGAAGAAAAAGCTCAGCTGCAGCAGGGTCAAAGTTCACTCCAACTTCTATTCCATTTGGAGGGTTGCTGCAACTTTTGTATGTATGATGAATACAAAAATATCTAAAAAATATATATTTCAATATAAATGAATTTGCTAGAATGATATAAACCCTCACGTATTTGTGACGTACATTTTAGGTTGATTATAAGATTTGTCAGTTTGGATCAGTAAGTAAGGGAGTCACCCACCGATCACTTGGGCGTGAACTCGAATCACAGGAGGGAAATTGTGATTTTATACAACGGTTCAAGTAACTTAATTTTTGTCTCTGGGCCACTATAGTTAGGCACCAAAAACTGTCTGCGCCTGTACATGCACACCGACGCAGGCGCACACACATACACGCACACGCGCAGAGAAATAGAATGAAAGATAGAAAGAATTACATATTGAATCAGCATAGCCCCACAAACGCCCAACCAACCAGCCAACTCGGCTAAATATTCTTCTCTCTTTGCTCGTTTGCACGTCTCTCTGTGTCTATCACTGTGCGCCCCTGGTCACATTTCTAGGCCTGCAACCTTGAAAATCTGCAAGGGTAAACTGATGGCCCAATGGGGCTGAAATTATAAGAATCAAGTACGTCGACCAGATTGTATACATTAGTAGAAAGGTGACAATACCTCAAAGTAGCGAACGAAGTGAACTGGCAGAATCTGATCCCCCCCCCAAAAGAAAAAACAAAAATAACAAACCCCCCAAACAATAATAAAAGCTTGGGCCTGCATTTTCTGGAGGGGATGCAAGTGTGATCGTACCACAGCGTAGCTGCCCTAACCAAGGAAATCTTAATGAATGCGCAAAAGGTTCCTAGTTGAAACTTTTTACAACTTCTATAAAGGAAGTAACTTTGGAACTGTACAAATGGCGGAAAGTGAGTGTCTAGTTTAGCATTATAGTTACAGCGTAAATAGAGACCCCCTCTAAAACCTTTAAATAATTAACATTTTCCATAACTGTATGTACTCATGATAAATGGAATTAAGACACACCAATTAGCGTTGGAATGCCGTTATTTCGTAAACTGTAAGAGAAGAAGAACCAAAATTAACGGAATAAGAATAAATACGTAGAAGAATCATTTCGTGTCAGAGGATGCAGAATTACGTTAAAAATGAAACTGTCCTCATTTTTACGAATCGGGTACATTTGTATAGTAATCCCACCATAGGTACAATAGCAGGGAAGATTCGATTCTGTAATCTTTGGAAGGCAACCAGTTTAAGAGAAGGACAACAGAGATTCCAACCAGGGGAAGCAGTCCCTTTTATACGGCTTGGTGCCAAATCTGACGTCCTTCCGGGGGCTATTGCAGCCAAACTGATGCAAGCCTGGACTACATCAGAGAGACCGAGAGAGGGATTCCAACGTATGGGCATTTCAGGATCTCCAGAAGCTTCGGCCACTTATGCAGCCTGGAGTGGACATCCAGTGTCGTTTCATTGTCTGTAGTAGAGAAATAACAGAGGCCAATTTAGTGTGATATTTCGTTACAAGATTTAAACTTCATTAATTTTTTTATTGGTATTTTCTCTTATCTCAAATTTACCTGCTTTCCATTACAAGTACAGATTGAACAGCGTGGATCAGAAAAAAAAACAATAACCGTACTCCTACAAATGGTCCTTCCGATCAACCAGCCAAGTGGGCTACATATTCCTCTCTTTTTACTCGTCTGTGTGTCTGTGTATCTGTCTTTATGAGTGTCCGAGCGCTCCCGGTCAGATTGTTTGGCTAGAGCCTATGAGTACACCTCTAAGCACCATCTAAAAAAAATTATTTGTTTTCTCAAACAAGTGCTTTTCAGGGTCTCTATTGGAAGGAACCATGCATTTTAAAGATAATTCTAATTAAACGATCTCTTCTTTTTTGTTTTAGATAAACTTGAATTTTTTTTAGATAATCACTCCTGGTGCACGTGCAGCTATGCGAGGTGAGGGTATATTTGTTATTGTTTTAATGTGTACATTGTATTCATTGTAATAATAATATCTCGACTTTTATGTTTTATTAGACGGGCATTGTCAACGATTATTATTTTTTCATGTTTTTTCTCTCATTTTTTATTTAGTCCCTCTGCATTGTTTGCATTGTTAACTCCTTGTTGTTGACTCACTGTCTGAGTAGGTGCGTTGGAAAGTACCAACAATTAAGGTGAAAGAAAAACTAGTGTCGCGGAGAGAAACAGAAATCTTTTTCATGAACAATGGCTTTATTCAACTTGTAAAAAGGACATACGAAATTACAACAAACAAGGTTAGTGCTTCTATATCTGTAGGGTAAACATATCGGATTATTATCAACTTACACCCAGGGATCATCTAGGAGAGACAATTTAGTGAAGTTCTATTAGAGCAAGCCGTTGTTAATAGGTTCGATCCTCATGAGTATAAAGTATAATACTTACATCATTAGTTGAAAATAAAAAAATAAAAATGGTGCACAATTTTGCTTCTGGTAAAAGGTGATATTACTAGGATTAAGTTCTTAATAGACTTCCTAATTGGTCAGAAAAAGTCCAGTGCATAATAAGGAAACCATTTTGTGGACCTCAAGCTTCTGCAGAATTTGATTCTCCAACTCTTTCACACCAAACCTTTCCTGTGATTTTATTCCCTATTGCATCAGAGACAATAATTAAATCTAACAAAACCCTCACACGAATCTATGACAATTTTATAAACGACATAAACTTTATATACACATTTATTTAATTTAGCTTAGTCTGATATAAGAGCACAAACATTGAGCACCCAGTGGGGATAGAGAGATCTGCAGATTTTTAATTCTCTGCTAGAGTAGCTCATTAACCATTAACGCACATCGAGATATAAATCGATCATAAATCTAACATAAACTGACCATTGCATAGGAGTAACAAACCTTGACTGGAGAATCAGCTCAACAAAAAGTCTCTGACTTGACAGGCACCTGGTTCAAGACTCAAGAGTTCAAGACAGGTGTTAGAAACCGTCAACAAAAACTGTCACTAAAAGTGTCAACGCAGATTTCTTCTGTTTTCTAGTTTGTCTAGCATTTTCGTTTTTTTCAAAATCCACTCCGAAAGGTTTTTGCTGGGTTTAAGGTCACTTTACTATATAAGTTCATGCTAAACTGATCATATTCATGTTTGTTTTTCAATGGTCACTCCCCAACAGATGGCGAGAGGAGTTGCTTATTCATTGATCACCCTTTTCCCAATTTTTTTCTGTTGATCCCCCCAAACGCAGTGTTCAGCGACATGACGGTTTCTATTGACTGACTAAACAAACCTATTTTGTGTTTAATCCATAATCATTGAAGCAACAACAGCTGTGAAAACTTTCACTTCAAAAACTTTAAATACGGATTTCAACTAATTTTTTTTTCAACCAACTTGCCAACTTCATCCCGACTTCCATCATTGAACTACGTGCAGATCGGATTGTAAAGCCTAAAATTAGAAGAAACTCTCCATTCTACACACAGACAAGCGACATTACACCACACTGAACGCAATTACTTGTTACTTTATTCTGTATCGAAAAATTGGCCAAAGGCGAGAGACAGGCCTCCTCTTTTAAAACCACTCGGGATAAGAATACTTGAAACTGTCGTCTTGCTGAAAAAGTTTTCTCTTAAATTCAGACAATCCGAGGAGCAGGGCAATGTCAGTTATTTCCGCAGGCCAATTTGCTATTATAGTGAAATCGATTCTCTCAGGAAAAGATCTTTTTCTTTATTGATGCCTTGTGCCAAACTGCACCAACGTGAGCAAAATAAGGAAACAAAAAACAAAAAAAACCTGCGACTGTAGTTGGAGGGTTAACAAGTTTCTCTCACTGACCACTTCTCTAATATAGTAATATGTGCCAGACTATGCTAAACTTAATAAATAAGCACCGTGCAATGCAATTTCTATCCCTGTGTAGTGAGTGTCTGGCTATTATTCAGTTCAAACTTTGCTTTTCGGCTAGGACAGTGATATTCATATGTATTTGCTTTTTTCTTCTCTTTTTACTCAATGCGATTAAAAATGTACAAATTTGCCCGTTGTCCAATCGGAAATAAGTACATTTCAAATTATAGCTGTGATGGTCGCAAAAGCGTAGTTTGAAGGGAGAAATCGACATTTTCTATACTTTTTTTCCGACATAATCAATCAGTTACACGCAGGGACAAAACAAGCAAAAAATAAGTTGCGTCCTGTAATCATTCTTCAGACATGAGACTATGAAGAAGATTAGATTTTTTCATGAAAAAAAAAAAAACAACCCAAAAAACGAAAAAGCTGGACAGTGCCAACAGTATAGACCAAATCTGCAGTTGAATCACCAGAAACTCTAAAAAGATTATGTTCAAAAAATTATTCAGACTCGCCTTCAAAGTCATTAATTGAGGAACCGTTGCGTCAAAAATTGAAGCCACTGGGGAAAAATTCCATCAAAGAATATACGTGGTTAGAATAAATCCTATTTATGACATCACTGGAGTTTTCCACGGGAAAGCATCTATAATAGAGTTTTTAAAAAAAATAATCTAAAAGCATCTAGATCCTGGAGAATCTAGATTGTTATTGATGAACGTCAAAATAAGGCCTCCAAAAGATAAAAAACACGTTTCTCTAAAAAAACAGTTCATCATTACATCACTGGCGTTTTCCACAAAAAACCGTTGAAAGAATACCAAGACCAATTTTCAAGTCTGTAGACGAAAGAGCACGGTTAGTAGTGCCGGAACACATTATCATCCACACTAATAAAATATTTAAAAAATTGGAACCCTTTGCCACCTTTGATGGCTACGGTTGTTTAACAATGCTGTCTTCGAAAGCTGGCTTGTTTAAATGAGACTGTGTCTCACCTTGCCATGGCGCAATGGTTAACAAGCTAGTCTCCTGGGGACTAATTTGTCCGAAATGACTTTTTCCCTGTCAAGAGTAGAGAGAAAAGTGTTTGAACGTTGACCGATGTTCGTTTTCACGAGTTCGTGTGGGACCAATTTTCTTAACTTTCTTGAGACTCGTCAACGACATGATACCGTCGACTGCTTTCACAATTATTAAATAGCAGAAAAAAAAGTTCAAAGTTCAAAAGTTTTCCCCAAACATCGTGCAAAAGATGGTGCTGGCTATTAAAACCACTTTCTCGTTTACCGTCCAGATCATTAGTTTAAAAAAAAAAAATACTCACTCACTAGAAACCGTCAAGTGATCAACTTGTGGTGTTTGGGGTGATCAAATAAACCATCAGGTAATGGGGGACCAATAAATAAGTTACTGCTCTCGCCTTTTGTTGGCCAGTGATCACTAAATTTGAATTTTCAAAGGTCAAGCGTGACTCACGGACCAGTACAGCACGAATTTAAATTGCTAATGTTACCCCTCGCCACCACTGAAAACTATTCAGAAGGGAGGGGGGTGAAATTGCAAAGTTCTTTTTCCAGACACAGTAAGGAGCAAATGATGGAACTTTCAGCTCTCCAGCTCCAGTGGTGCAGTCTGTCTGTGCGAGACGTACATGCATACATACATACATACATAGCCAGACCAGCTTAGAAACTGAAAAAGAAAAACCCATGTTGACTGATTCAGTTTTAGTCGACGAATGTTCTTTGTTCTGAATTCTCATAATAAATCGTCGACGAGTAAATTTTATAGGTACTTCTAAGATTTCCCTGACATTGTTTGAATGATTTCACTGTTTTGAATTCACCTTATATTCTTATCTTATATTTTTATCTATTACATGGTCATGTTGGCAAAATGATAAATAGCATATGTATATAAATATATATATACAATTTATCATATATATATATATATATATATATATATATATACATATATATACATATATATATTGTGTATTCAGGCAGCTATCCTTCCTGATATAGCTTCCTGATCTGATACGACTGACAAGGAAAATGTTTTCTATCACGTTAGTTTTTCTTGTTTACGTACGACAGTACGTATGTCAGGATGGAATGTATACAAGTATTGTCCGAGCGATAGATTATACCAAACGCTTTCGACCGTACATTTAGTCATTGTCAGGGTCGTGGGAAACTGTAGTGTCACTTTTTTTCACAAATTTAAACACAGTCCAATTCAGCGTGAGTCATTGTTGTGTTGAGGTGGCGTCGCACGATTGGAAAAAAAAATTCTTTGTCAATCGTATTCAACTAACTCACACACACACACACACACACACACACACACACACACACACGTGCATATATATATATATATATATATATATATATATATATATATATATACGTATGAATAAGAATCATTGCAACAAAAGCCATCAACTTGAGATGATAAAGAGAAATGATTGACAACAATCATAAATCCTTGGAGACTTGTTTTGAATACAACTCAAGACAGACGTTCAGAGAGGAAAAAATATACGAATGGAAACTATATTTTCAACATAAATAACTTTGTTAACATAAATAACTTTATTTCATGTTATCGTTTGTGGCATATAAGGTGTCGACAAAAGATTTCAAATGATCGGCTCTGTCTCAACTTATCGAATGGCTCGGAAAATAGTGGTAGACTTGAACAAATAATACGAATGACAAGGAAATAAATTTAAAGGTAAAATTTCCAATCAAAAATCAAAATATTCACAATCTAAGTCTCTCAATCATTCAAGTATATACATCTTTGACGATGAAAATATCATTTGTATCTTTACAATAGAAGTCTTCGAGCCTAGACTCCAAAAAACAATGAAAGTATTCTCAGTAACTTTACTGCTGATAATTTTTTTTAATCTAAAGAATTGTCTGAATGTTTGAAAAAATGTTAATTAGTTCGTGACAAATTTTCAGAATATGGAAGACAGTTCAAAATGCATTGAGCTTGTGTCGTGTCATTTTAGCAACACAAGGTCAACAAGACGTTGAGCATAATCATGGAGTCAAATGCGTTCGCATTTGCCGGTATTATTTCGCACAGTTTTCGATGCAAATCACCCAGTTCTTTGCAGTAAATATTTACTGTGATATTTTCTTGTGAAAGAAAACTTTTTGGCCGTACCTGTCTCCTGTTATCATTCGATGAATATGATCTTTTGTTGCTGAAACGTTAGCATTGCAAAATCCTTAGAACATTCTCCGTGGTCAGATCATTGTGCATATCGTCTCCAGTTGTCGTATAGATGTCCACTTTTCAGAGGTTCTCTTGATCAATGTTACGGGCAGTCTGGGAGGCATTGTGACCATGAATATGATGCGTAACTATTCAATCTTCTCAAAACATGCAAATCATAAATCTATAGAACAATAATCTTACAAGATGTAAATGCACAACTAGTGATATCATCGCTCTTTAGACACATGACGCAATGCTTACTTGGCTTGATAAATAAGCATACACTCAATTGAAAAATTCACATTACTTTTAGCAGCATGCCATGTTGGGGGTGATCGACTAAACAAATTAGAAAAGGAGTTATCAATAAATAGGTAACTTCTCTTGCTTTTTTTGTTGGTTGACTAAATAAACTGAATTTTCAGAATACAACGCATGAACGCAGCTGGGGACAAACTAGGAACCAATTTAGCATAAACTCAGATTGTTAATTGAGCCTCCTACTAAAAAACCCATTTAGGGGGAGAGTAAGCGTGACACAAATTTCGAAATCAAATTAGCATGAACTTACATTGAAAATTGACCCCCGTTCACTTAAAAACCTATTTATTTAAAAACAAACGAACCAACGAACGAACAGAACAAAAAAATTTGTAGCCATAACGAGGAATAAATGTTTAAATTTTCTGTTCTGAAGCTTCATTGGAGCAAGCTGTGCGTGGGATACATACTTACATGTATACATACATACGTATACAACCAGCCATCCGGACCAACATGAAAACTGAAGAAACTGACGGTTTTGGTGACAATTTTGGTTTCCAGTTTTCAACACTACTTGGTAGTGTTACGTGATAGTTACGTATTCCTGCTGATTTTTCAAGGTCGGCAAGTCCCTACTTAAAAGAGTTTTGCAACACAATATCCCTACTACCCCTATTTACCCCCCTCCTATTCGGCTTCGTACTGCACTAAGCTAGGCTCACCAAATGTCAAATATGACGTGTATAATCAGCTGGCGTTCATAATGTTTGTGATACCATATAAAACCGAATTTTGGCGCTCTTTTTGTCTGTCTGTCAAACGTTTAGCCGCTTATCCGGTGTAGATGATACACAAAAGAGAAAAATTTGCAATTGTCTGGTGTTCTTAAATGAGGAAGAATGGACTCCGCTTCGTGTCTACAGACAATGAAACATTCCCCCCAAGTCAAATGGCCAGTCGCCAGAATCCCCATTTCGGCCTCGTTGATGCAGTCCAGAGAAAAGTAGAGTCTGACATCAGCTTGGCTGTAAGAGTTACCGGACAGATGACGAATGGGGTGTAAACCCCCCTGAAGGGGCACCATTCTCTGGTTTTGGAATCAGAGTTGGAATCCTTTTGTTTGACTGGTTACTTTCTTGGAGCCAGAGAGCTCAATCTGCGCTACTATTTTAATTATAGCATAAGGGGGAGAAATGGATTCATGCCTTTCTCAAGGGCATTACTACTTAGTGCTGAGGGAAACAACCCCGACCGGAGTTTGAAATCATACTGCCAATTCCATTGTTCATGCCGTTACCGACAAATGCAAGTCGCACCTACATATAGTGTCAATATTCCACGAATTATTCGAATAAGTATCATCATCTTTATTGTTTCTGTAGGTCCCGGCCAATGCATTCTCTGGCCTGACTCAGGTGCATGTCCTTACCTTAAGATAAAACTCATTTCATCCAAATTTTATTTTATTTTATTTTTGGTTATTTTATTCCGCATTGTTTGTGTTGTTAACACGATTTTTCGGTCGGTCTACGGCCTTCTTAAGGTGTATTATCCGAATGCGATGGTGGTAAACAAAATTTTACAATGGTAGCCACAGTGTTGATTCGGGTGATGTCTTCGCCTTTCCTTGTTGAGACTGGGATGCCATTCTCAGCTCAGCCACGAAATGGACGCAAACTGTCCCAGCCGGCGGAAAATTCGAGATGAACATAGTACCAAATGCGACTCACATATACAATTACTGTCTATTTGACATAGGCGGTGGACATTAAAGGAAGATCCAACCTCGGCAGAGAATATCAGATGACCACAGACAAAAAGAAGCAGTACACGCCAGAAGCAACTGTGAAAAGGATCTAGGTGTTTATTGTGACTGGGAACTCAAATTCAGTTAACGACACGAATTAAAGATCAATAACGCAAATGGTAAACTAGGCTGTCTCAAACTCACCTTCAACAACATGAGCAAAGACATACCTTTATTTTACAAAGCAATTGGGCCTCAACTAGAGTATTTGGGCCTCAACTAGAGTATTTCTGAGGAAGGATCGGGGTGCGATAGAACGAGTACAGAGATGAAGAATAAAGTTAGTTGCTGGCATTATTCACATTTCTTACATAGAACGACTCCATCTGTTGAAACTACTTATGTCGAAATACAAAAAGCGGATCTAATTGGAACTTTCATAACCCTAACGCAAAAACACGAGATCAACACTGACTGTTGATGTCTTGACTGTCCCTACAAAAAAATGCTTCAGCTCAATGTTAACACACACACTCGTGGGTGTAGCTACAAGTTTAAAGTTCACCGAGACACATGAGTTCGAGGTCATTTCTTCTCTGCCAGAGATATCTCAGACTGGAAGAGGCTATCAGATTACTGGCAGAAACAGTTGCCTAGTGCAAGCAAAAACTGTTGGGAGACAGGGTAAGTGAATCCAAACAGACTAAAGTCTATAGATTCTCCCACTAGAAAAAACTACCCCAATCTTTAGCATCTAAAAAAGCGTGGCCTAATCGAAAGGCTTTTTCACAAATAACCAAAATGATTTTGAGCCAAACGCCAGAAGGTCTCAATACTCTATCAATGGTAATTACTGACCGGATGAATGGAATAAAGTCACGCATAGCAAGCTTCCCTCTCTACACTATTATCACTGAACTGAGTTCTATTCTGTGGCCTTGTGCCAGTCGTACCTTAGTCAGTAGCTATTTTAAATGCAGCATTATGACTGGATTTTGAAAATAGACACCTTTTCTCGCTCCAGTAGGGAAGGAAATAAGCAAAGAAGATTTATTTAAAATTAAGGTTAAGTAAAAAAAAAAAAAAATGACTGATATAAAAGAGAAGAAAAAAAACAAGTTCTTCTTTCTGATGGAAAAGTTGACAAGGGTCGTCGGCCAGAAATTGCTTTTTCGGATTAGGTAGCTTAGTATCGTTTTACAACAATTTTGATCGTATATTATTTTCTGATTTTGGAAAATAATGGGGTCTATGCACATGACAGGGTACACTGGCCTGTCACTTTCTTCATATATATATATATGTATATATATATATATATATATATATATATATATATATATATATATATATATATATATATATGAATGTTTTGCATGATGAGTAGCCATTTTTGAAAAGGTGATATTTTCGTAATTTTCTGACTTACCAGGCTCAGCTTTATTATTTTGAACTCTGCATTATGATTAGTAAAGTGTTCAAGCTTCCAAATAAAATAAAGATTGAGCATTATTCACCAAAGTTTCCAACAACGACCAAAAGACCAATGACTGGTATTACTTACAATCGCTATAAATTTCAGTTTCTCAAAGGAAAACAACTGAGCACTTACATATTATAAGTATATACATCTTATGAAAAACAAAAAATAATTTCATGAGGGTAATCTAAGCTTATCAATACTGTTACAAGGGAACTGAATTCTATTTATTTTTTCATATTAAATATCATTCGGGTGAGAGAGGACGAAAAATCAGTATCTTACAATTTTAAACAAAATGAACAAGTATGAAGAAAACTATGTCCCTGTACGCTGCAGAATATTGAATATTACTTTTAGATTATGATATAAATAAATATTTGAACACTCTGATGTGTCGTTAGCTGTAGATATAAGATTTTTATGCATGGGTTCTTTGAGATATGGAAGTTATTTGAAGGGTTCCTCCGATTAAAAAAAAGGCTGACGGAGGCTGGCTTAGACGCTTGGGATATTTTTGATGATAAAGATTGCGATCTAAGTTTTTTTTTTCTCAAGTTCCTAATCAGATTCCACCGAATTGTGATGATAAAGAAATAATTTATGTTTCCCCAAGATATTTAATCCGCCATCTTGAAGCAAATTATAGGAAATGGCTTTTTTCGATTTCGGGTGTATGCAAGTTGAGAGAGTACTGAACATAGACTAATATTTCAAACCAACTACGCCCATATCTACTAACATGGAACCCTTCTATTATATGTACTCATAAACCCACTTGGTAAATGTCAAGCATAAATCTTTTCTAACACTCTCTCCAACAATCTATTTGTGTAAACAGATCGATCTCTGTCTCTATGCATCTATCTATCTTTCTATCTATCTATCTATCTATCTATCTATCTATCTATCAACGTAATTACATTGACGAATCCGTTGCCGCAAGATGAAGAACATTTATTTTACCCTTCAACATAAACTCTCGGCAACCTGATTAATTCAGTAGTGAATATCAATCACGCAGATCAAACATTCTATAGTGAACGTTTTAGTTCAGAATTCAGCTAATAACTACTTCTCTGGCTGTAGACTTGATGGCCCGTCCTCGTATATGTGGTCCGACCCAAAGATTCGGGGAATTTGAACAGATTAATCTTAGTGTTTATTTGTCGAGTGACACAGTGTTTCTCGTATTTCATTAAAGAAATCAGAATGTCCCGAAATCACTCTACCAATCACTTAAACCTTCATCCGTCTGCTCTCTCTCAAAACATCCTTCCCCTTACTCGTTCTTCTGGTTAATATTTGTGTTTCAGCTCCCTAGGTGTCTATCGGGGGAATGCATTGGTTATGTACCCTTCTTTTTGGACTAATGGGATTTTTTTGTCTTTGAAAGTTGAGCTTGCTTTACCGAAAGTTTGCCAACCCACAATGATTTTTCGCGTGTCTTCCTTTTTTTCTTTTGAGGATTTCATGGAGATTTGTAGAAATGTTGGTCTACTTACTTCAGTTCGACGTTTCCAGTTACGATTGTTGTGTCTTTGTCCTCAATATGATTGTTGTACATGACAGTTGTTTTACTGGAGTTCACGTATAGACCAACTTTCTCGATTTCTTCTTTCAGTTCGTCTTGCAATATTCGGAAGAAAATTCGAAAAAAAAACCCAAAACAAACAGCAAAAAAACAAAAAAAAAAAAAACAAATTGGCAACAGTGCAGTTTTATTCACCTAAAAATTAAAAAAAATGAATCAGAAAACAAATACATGATTGTATTTTAAAAAATGAAATATAAATTTGAAAAAAAAATTATGATAAAAATAATTTCAAAAGTTTTTCAGAAATAAAGGAAATGAAGTTCAGCAAAACGATGCACTGGACAAATATCTTCTATACATAACGTTCCACATTTTAAAATTCAAAATTTAACCCATTCCATGATCGTGTGTGTCATAAGTAAAATATCGTTGTGTAAAAAGAAAAAAACAAAACATACAACGCGAGTAATCAGGATTTATGGTATTTTCACAATTGATCTGCTGTACGCATCCAAGATTACGAAGGGGTGTATCCTTTTTTCATATTTATGTGTTTGTATGCTTCTTTGTGTATTTATGTGTTTCAATACTCTTGACCGTATTGTTTTGGCTACAAAATCTGGAATTGATATTACTACTCCACTGCACATTTTCTAAAGTGTTTCTCTTCATTTCTGGAAAAAAAGCTTTTTTTTTTAGCCTTTCTCGGCCATATTTTGACGAGTATAGTTTGTTAATGACAATTCTGGAGAATCTAGATGATTTGAGAAGTTGTTTTATTCTATTTTATATGTTTTCCAGCGGAAAACGTCAGTGACGCCATAAATAGAATTTATTGTGAACATATTTATTCGTTGATGGAAAATTTTCTCATAATTTTAGAATTTTGACGCCATGGTTTTTCGATCGCTGACTGTGTTAGCGACTACGTACGTTTTTTTAAATGTATGATTATAATTCATTTACTCCCTTGCACTTGAAAGCACGTTGGACCAGGCAAATTTTTATATTAACTTATATATTTTTTTTATTCATTTGGGGTTGTAACTATTATATTTTCACGAATATTTCTTATATCCACGTATTTCAGTCGTACGTATGGACGGCTATTACACGGCAACTACCTGTCTACATGATGATGGTCGATATTGACAGAGATGATGCCAGAGGACGGATATGAACACTCTGATAACAGAATCATTGAAAAAATCAAAACGGTGAACATGTTGACTTCGCTGTCCCTTAACTGCATATTCGCAAGTGTAGCATTCTACGCTCGTTTTAATTCCTTATTTCCCCTCACCTTTGGTTAGATTAAGGCACCTATACCTACTCCCCGTTCACTCTTTTCCCCATTTCGTCCTTTATAACCCGTTTCCTATCAATCTCTCTCCATTCATCCTCTGTTCCCCCTTTTCACTGTCTTTTCTCCCTTCTTATAATAACTTTTCTTCCCTTCACTCTCAGGTCTATCGAATCACCGCGGCTCAATAAATGGCCAACCCGACCAACCAACCAAATGGGCTACAGATTTTTCTCTCTGTGCCTCTGTACGTCTCCGGGCGTTCCTGGTCACATTTTTCCGGGCTACAACATTGAAGATTTTCATGAGTACACCACGAAACATCATTTGAAAATTTTTTTTCCAAACTTGGTGCTTTTCCGGGTGGGGTGTGTATGGTAATTTTGGACCAACGATGCCCAAATTTTGAGCTGATTTTTTAATGATTTTATTTAAAAGATCTATTTTTCAGAATTATTTTAGACAGATTTTTTTATGTAATCAATTCTGGTACATGTGCGTGTTACGGTGATTCATTTATGCGAGGTACGAATATTCTCCTTTTTTTTTCATTCCCTTTTCTGTCCCCTCTCTAATGTCTTGTCTTCTCTGTCTTTTTTCTCTTATTTTCTCTCCCTACTTTCTTTACAATCTTCACTCACCGTTGTTTCATTTCCCGTCTTTTATTCCCTGCCAATCCCTTCACTTTTCTCTTTTCTTCTTCCAACACTTTTGTTTTTTTTTGTTCTTTTCTCTCCTTTTTCTCTATTACTTATGTATTTTCCTTCACATTCCTCTTCCCTTGGGTCGACCCTTCTTCTTCTTCTTCTTCTTGTATTTACCAGCTCTCCTTTCCTTTCAGCTCTCTTTCTCTCTCTTCTTCTTTTTCTCCGCCTGCTGTTCTTACTCTTACTCTTCTTCTCTCTCTTCTGTATCTGTCTTCTTCGTTTCTTCTTCCTTTTCCTTTTGTTTTTTTTTGCTCCCTTTTCGTTCTTCTTCTTCTTCTTCTTCTTCTTCTTCTTCTTCTTCTTCTTCTTCTTCTTCTTCTTCTTCTTCTTCTTCTTCTTCTTCTTCTCTTTGCTTTTCTCCTCTGGCTCCTTCTCTGTCAATATCAAAATCACCATCACCATCACCTCCATCTTTCCCATCTTTTCCTCCCCTCGTCACCTCCTCCGTCTTCCATCATCCATCATTACCTCTCCTCTTCCTATTACTCGTTCTACTCTCCTCCCCTTCATCATCCTCCCTCCAGTGTTTCTTTTGCATCTTCCCCTTCAACTCCTTCTGTTTATTCTCGTGTGTTCTTTTCTCGTAGTTTCCAACCTCCCCGTCTTTGCATCTTTCCCCTCTCTTTTAATTCCACTCTTTCCCTTCGTGGGAAGCACACAATTCTCAATTTTTCTTTGCCTTTCTCTCTTACCCCTTTTTTTTGTCTCCTCGTCGACACACGTCTGTCCTCTGTCTTTCTCCCTCCCCTATTTCCTCCTCCCCTATTCCCTCCCCCCATTCGCTCCTCCCCAATCAATTGCAATTCAAAGCCCCACTCGACACCACCGTTAATAAACGCGTCAGAAATATTTTGCCTGTTCACACCGCGCCCGATTTCAATAGAGCAATTTATTCATTTGAATAAATTACTTTTTTTTCCATGAGGAAATTCAAAATGCCCACTACATTTGCCTGCTGTTCATGTCACTTATGTGACACTCGATCGAAACCCCGACTCTACATTTCCCTTCAACATCGACTCGCCTACTGTCACCCACGGTTACCTGCCATCAGCGATAAGCATCCTTCAGGAAACTGGGATTAGCATTGTGATTGGTCAGCAGTGTCCACGTGCCTGCCTATCCTTACACCACCACCCTCCTGCAGTAAATATCCGTTGATATCAAGTGTGCGCTCGCTGTTGGCATTGAGCTGACCACAGGTCTTGCCGGGTTGGTCGGTAGCGAACTACGCGTCTCTAGGCATCGACCGTTTGATTCCAACACAGACACGTGTCCGCTCAATAACAGGCATCTGGAAAGAAGAACAGCCGAAGGCGACGGTTGTGGTGGTGCTTGAAGTTTGGTCTTTAGGGTGGAGTGGTCGCAAAAAAGTCGGGATGGGTGGGAATATGACTCAATGATAGTAATAACCAAAATAAAAATAAGTATTTTGCCGTTGTTTTGTAACTACCGCTGCTGCTATCATTATTATCATCATTTTTATTATTATTATTATTATTATTATCATTTTTATTATTATTATTATTATTATTATTATTATTATTATTATTATCATTATTATTATTATTATTATTGTTGTTGTTGTTATTATTATTATTATTAAACTGTTTTTAGATAGTGCTTAGTGGTATACTCATGCAAATTTTCAAGGTTTTAGCTCTAAAAATGTGACCTGGAGTGCCCGGAGGCACTGACATACAGACACACAGACGTGCAGAGAGAGAAGATTATGTAGTCAAATTGGCTGGTTGGTCGGGCGGATCCTTTGAGGTGCAACAATGATTCGATTCTAGGATCTTGTTTGAGAAATGAGCACCCAAAGATCCTCGGAGACAGATTAGAAGAGTTGTAGATTCGTGGAAGTGTCAAGATTGTCCATACCACAACGGCGATAGGGATCAGCAAGGGTGCTGAGGATGGATATTTAATGATGGGGCAAATAACAGACAACTATGCCCTGGATTAATAAAGGATGATGAACGAAAATGATGATGATGATGATGATGATGATGATGATTAATTTTGCGTCCTTCGTTAGTCATGGGCCTTTTCCCATAATTTGCTTGAGTTCTCGATCGTGGGCGTCGTGCACAGAGCCAATACATTTTTTAACTTGTCAAGTCTGTCGTCGTCATCGTTGGCAACATTGTAACAACAATAACAACAACAACACCGTGAAGAAGAAGAAGAAGAAGAAGAAGAAGAAGAAGAAGAAGAGTCTGCTAAGTTGCGTGATTCTCACCAACGCCAACGGTCAGTGTTCGAGCCATAGTAAAATCCAAGACTTTGAATGTTACTTTTCCAGGCAAGCACGTCCACTCCACATGGATGATGTTAATTCAGGTAATAATTGCCTTTTGGACGAGATAGTCAAGTATTTCTCCCCATCGGTTGTGATCAGCGTTCGAGCCCAGGTAAGATTCAAGATTTCGAATGCAGCTTTCCGAGGCAAGTAGACAGACTGGCTTCACTTTGGAGATTTGGCCCTATACAGTTTCCCAATCTCTATTTCTCTTAATTTGGCATTTTCCCCGTTCCAAGCAATGCTTAGTTCATATCACTTATGGGAAAGAAGAGCAAGAGGGAGAAAATGGATCGAAGAAAGTGCTTAGCTGGACTATTTTGAGTAGAGATGATAGTTATTAAGAATAATAACAGTGAAAGAGAAGGTAACCCGGATAATGAGGAGAGGAGAAAAATAATAAAGAAAAGCAATAAGAATTGTAAAGATTACGGGTAAGAGTATTTATGAGAACAGCAAGGGAGGGGTTCTTGACCGTTTTACGGTTCCAGACCCCCTAGTACATCGATCATTATGTTCCCTACCCTCTTCGACCACCGAAATCATCATCATCATCATCATCATCATCATCATCATCATCATCATCATCGTTCTTTCAACAATAAAACAAAAAACATAATAAAAGAAAACACATAAATAGATACAATAAAACAAACACCACCTAACAAACTTATTTCTCTCGCCCAGTATATTTTTTCTCATCAGGATTTTTGGTTTTATTCCCCTGCAGTCAATATACGGAATCTTGGATTACTCTATCTAGAAATATTTTTAATATTCAATATTAACATTGTTATTATTATTATTATTATTATTATTATTATTATTATTATTATTATTATTATTATTAATAATAATAATAATAATAATAATAATAATAATAATAATAATAATAATGATGATGATGATGGAGGTGGTACAAAGAATAGCGCTTCTGTGATAGATGAAGAAGATATGAGGAGAGGAATGGAGACCTGAGGAGACTTACTGTCACTCAGCCTTCAGCGATAACGACCGGGCAACCGGTGAGAAATAGTAAACCATAACCCTGATATGGACTTAGAGAGTGTGAAGAGGAGAGCTGGAGACTTGCTGTCACTCAGTCTCTAGTTGTAAACTGGTGTGTAAATGCAAATAATAATAATAATAATATAGGAACTGTCCCCAAAACGCTGAGGGAGAGACTGGAGGAGATCGGGATTAGGGGGAGGATAGAGACCGTACAGACCACAGCACTACTTGGAACTGCACGGATACTGAGGAAGGTGCTAGAGATATAAGTACTGCAACGAATAGTAGCTCTGTCATGATATGCGAAAGAGGGAGGAGACGTTAGCTGAGGACCTGAGGAGACTTATTGTCACTCAGCCTTCAGCGATAACCACTGGGCAACCGGTGTGAAACTGTAAATCGTAGAATTACTGCGATCTATGAGTACTAGGAGAGGAGGGCTGGAGACTTGAGGAGACTTGCTGTCACTCAAACTCCAGCGGTTACCACCAGGCAACTGGTGTGATATTCAATAATAATAATAATAATAATAATAATAATAATAATAATAATAATAATAATAATAATAATAATAATAATAATAACAATAATAATATTAATAATAATGATTTCTTAATTTTTTGCGATCGCATCCCATACACCTAGGGATATAGATTCCCCAGGTTGAGAACAACTGAACCAGAGCAACGACTAAAAAGCATTCAGGGATTGCAAACCTCTGCCAGCGCTTTTGCAACGGAGAAATGAATGAAAATCAGTTCATATATCTACGATGCAAGGGAAGTAATAGTAAAAGAAATCCTTGATCTGCCCTGAAATTCAACCAATTTTTCTCAAGTCCATTGTCCACCGTTCCACGATACAATGTAGATTTTTCGTGATATTATGTGGACAAACAGACAGACAGAGAGATAGATAGATGGACGGACTGATAGACAAACACACCCTGGTGGATTCGTATACCTCTTTCAACTTCGTTGGCAAAGGTAGATAAAGCAAGATGTTTGTTGTATTGATGGCAATTTGGACGGCATTCATAATTATGAAGATAACAGTTACGATAGGATTAACCATTAAGAATGGCATATGTGACATATAGGATATACGTATTGCATTGTATATACGTTGAGTAGTTCACCTACACCGTCAAAAATCACGGCATCTATAACTTGAGTAATCGATGCTTTTTCAGTCAGTTTGAAGAAATTATTGTACGTGTGCGTTAGATGTCAGATAAATAAACGCAGACTCTTAACTTATATCAGTATTAAATGTGACAATGTTGTCTAATTTCTCATTTTAGAATTCAATAATATGAAATATAGGCGTAGGTTTTGGAGCCAAGCCATATACATATATATATATATATATATATATATATATATATATATATATATATATATATATATATATATAACTGAACGATTGGGATTGAGACGGACTCAGAAGTATATAACGACTTTATTTGTTAATCAGTTGATTCATGTATTAATTAGTATGCTATACATGTTTTAACTTTGCTAGATTATTTGACAATAGATAATAATCACATTATTCTCTTTCCTGGTATAATCAGCAGGATTTTGTGGGATTTAGTAAGGAAGTTAATAATCGCAAGAATATTTCCATTCTGAGTAGAGCTCCAGAGATTCTCCATTGGCCGGAAATCTCGCGGTGGTCGCGATTTCTTTGGTTAGCTTACCACTAGTCATAGAGCGCCCCTTGGATGGCTCGGTACGAATAAAATTCTCATTGGTTAGATTTGAAGAAATCAATTTCAAACTTAGTGGCATTGGAAAATAACGTTCTGTTGAAAACGAACGGATTTTACTATTTTTTGTTGTTGTTTTCATTGCATTTTCTAATTTTATATTATTCCTCATTCAGCATTTTTACTACGTTATTAAAACATGACAATTTATTTTACGACGTAGTCGCGTCCCTTGTCGTGACAGTTTACAAACACACATAGCTAATTATCATCTATATGGATACTACTACTACTACTACTACTACTACTACTAATAATAATAATAATAATAATAACAATGATAATAATAATAATAATAATAATAATAATGATGATGATAATAATAACAACAATAATGATAATAGATTGGAGGAACTGGGGTAAGGGAAAAGACTATACAGCACTACTGGAGACTACAAGGATACAGTGGAGAGTATTGGAAATATGAGACCTAGAATCCCCAGCTGGTAGCAATGGTCAAACAGCCAAGAAAATAGTGGAGGCTTTACAAACCACAGCGCTGTCATGATAGGTGAGGACGACATGAGAGGTGGGCTGGAGACCTTATTGTCACTCGGCCTCCAGCGATAATGATCAGCCAACTGGTGTGAAACTGTAATCCACAGCACTGATGTGAACTGTGAGAGTACGAAGAGGAGGGCTAGAGACTTGAGGGGCTTGCTGCCACAGAGTCTCCGGTCGTGACCACCGGGCAACTTGGGTGAAAATGCAAAAATGATAGGAAGATTCTAGTTCCAAAATAGTGATCCAGCCGATGATCGTATTCATTATTTGGAGATAATAACAATATTTCATGCTTTGAGGGTGGCAAGCATTTTCCAAAATGGGTAATCATTGGGTTGATGATTAGATCGAAATCATTGAAATAGATTTGAAGAAAATAAAATAAAATAAAATGAAATAAGAGGGGAAAGATAAATAGAAAGGTTGGGAGTAGGGTCCTCGCTACAACGAAAATTGTCATCGTTAATAACGTTATTTGCGGTTGCAATAAAAGTTGTTTTGGGGAATTTCTGTCCCATTTTATCAATATTTTTAGAAATATGGAAATTCGGAAGTAGAAATAAACAGAAAATATTAATTGGAAAGAAGGAGACGAACACCCGAAGAGGAAAGAAGAATGAATGATTGAAGACGAGGATGTCGGGGAGGAGAATCTTGAAGAGAAATTTAATAAAAAAAGGAAGAAGTGAGACTAGGAAAATAATTGGAAATTATTGATCATCCCGATTCACTGATATTCTTACCAACAAAATAATCATGAATAAATAATCATAAAATAGAATATAAATAATAAAGATGAACAAATAATTGAAAATAAATACATACATATAATAATAATAGTAATAATAGTAATAATAATAATGATAATAATAATAATTATTATTATTATTAAGAAGAAGAAGAAGAAGAAGAAGAAGAAGAAGAAGAAGAAGAAGAAGAAGAAGAAGAAGAGGAGGAGGAGGAGGAGGAGAAGGAGGAGGAGAATGCAGCAAGTAAGCTGAATCAACCACTGAAAACATTGACATGAATGAGTTGGAAGGATGATTTTCTGGGAAGTGTGCAAATGATTTGATCTTACAGACCAATGATATGTGCCTAAGCAAGAATCTGTCTGACAGAATGGAAAACAAAATTCTCCAGGACTTTTAGATTTAAACCGATCATCCAATACAGGCCAAAAGACCAGATCTAATTATGTGAACAAGAGAGAGAGAGAGAGAGAGAGAGAGAGAGAGAGAGAGAGAGAGAGAGAGAGAGAGAGAGAGAGAGAGAGAGAAAGGGTTCCAGATAGCGCACCACAGAGTAAATTAGAAAGAAATAAAAAAACATCTTGACCTTGCCAGAGAATTGAAAGAATTGAAGATGAATGTGGCAGTCCTGCCAATCATTTTGGAATGCAGGGAACGATCCCGAGGAAAAAAAGGGAAAAGGCTGGAGCAATAGAAAACCCGAGGAAGAATCGAGACTGCCTAGAATTGGGTGCTATTGAAAACAGAATATTGAAAAGACCTGCTGTCACTTTGTCTCCTGTGGAAGCTGCCAGTGAAGTGAAAATTTGATGAGCACTGTATTATCCTATGCATAACCCACGACCATAGATAATTCAAATTCCCCTACTGAACTTCTATTTGGAATGGAAAATCCATTATTCCATTCATAAATTGTGTATCCCAATAATCCTAAAAAGAAGAGGATACAACCTCCCGATAGTCACTTATGGAGCTGGAGGATGGAACCTAACCAAGAGACAGATCCACAAACGGAGAAGCATGCAACATGCGCATGAGAGAATCATGCTCAACCTTACATGGAGAGATCTCTGGACAGTACAGTATACCAGGAAGAAAACAGGAGTCCAAGACACCATAGAATCTACTAGAAAACTTAAATGACACTGGGCAGGTCATGTTGCAAGAATAGACATCACGACTCACAACATGGATCCCTAGAGATCACATGTAAAACTGAGGCCGACAGAATACAATATGGAGGGATAATACCGGCTCCGCGATGCCCATTGTAGAGAAACATGGGAAATCATAAGGAAGGTCTATGTCCAACGAAGGACGATAACAGACTGATGATGATGATGATGATGATGATGATGATGATAAAAATATGAATCACAATTATGTCCCCATACATAATACACACCTGGATTTTTCAGTTGAAAATCTTCGGAAAAAATGCAGATTATTTATCATGATGAAATGTAGTGCAAACAATGATGATGATGATCATCATCATCATCATCTCCCACTTCCTCCTCCTACTGAGCAAAGGGTACATAGGCAAAGTTTAGGTTAAAGTCAGCAGGAGAATATAAAGGACTTCGTCCGTTATTCTCGCTTATAGTTCTATTGTAGCTGGCAAGACGAAAACTGTGAGTCATTCGCAGAAGAAGCTTTGGGCCGTGGGGAGTGAGTGAAGGGGGCGGACGGGGAGCGGGCTGGGTCATAGCAGTGGGCGGTAGGGAAACATTGGTTGATGACACAGCGGGATTGCCCGGAATATGATCCACGAAGACGAATCAATGAATAGAGGAAAACAAAGAGGAATGACTGAACGATAAAGTAATAAAACTAGGAAAGGAGAGTAAGGGGGAAGGAGAGTAATAAGGAGGGAGAGTTGACGAGCAAAGAAAACTGGAGAGTAAAGATGGAGAAGAATATAATTGAAAACAAAAAAAAAGAGATAAGAAAAGATTAAAAAGAAAAGAAAAAGACAGAAACAGGAAATGAAGATATGAAAATAATCTGATATTAAATTCTAAAAGTAAGTTATAAAAAGAACGTGTATAAATAATATAACTGAGGGATTTTCTTCTCGATTGGCATTACATGCAGATTCGCCTCTTATCTGATTTGGAGAAGGGAAATCTATTTCAAAATATGACAACGACGTCGTGAATATGCGCATGCGTACGTGTCCATATGGACTTGCATACGTATGTCTCTGTGAGTATGTCGTTAAGTGTGTGTGTGTGTGTTTGTATCACTCCCATGTGTCTGTTTTGCCTCAAACTTCAACCCATGGCTTAGAGTGGATTAAATGCTTCAGCTGTCTTTTTGTTTTATAAGTTTTTTTTTGTTTTACAAGACTGACTGCTAATGAAATAGATCGGAGAAGGATACTAATTTCTTTCCCTAAGATAAATTTGAGGCACACGGTGTAACTGATTCTCCATGAAAATTTGATCTCAGCATTCGATTGCCTCTCAGTTCAGCATTCAACAAATTTTTTACCTGCAACGGATGCCTGTAGGTCTATGAGAGCCAAATTCACATTCTTTCAGACCCGATTTCACTTCAATCAAACTCCCAAATTCTATAAATTAGTTGATCTTGTTATGAAATTAAATAGTTTTGATGAAATATTGAAATGTTGATGAAACTATGTAATTTTGTCGGTAATGCCAACAATGAATATCAGAAGATGGTTGAACAAGTTAGCTGGCTTTGAACAGAGCCTGTTCTTATTTTCATCTTCATCATCATCGGTCTTTTAGCATCTGTTATTGTTTGCAATTCATGCAGCATTTGCCATTTGACTTTCCTAATGGATTCTATGATGTCTCCGATACCTCTTTTTTTTACCTGTAATCTCTCCATGTGATGTCAAGCATGATTCTTTCATGTGGAAGTTGCATGCTTCTCAGTTTGATGGTCAGTCTATGGTTAATTTCCATATTTAAGCTCCATAGGTGACTATCAGGAGGATTCATTGGTTGTATACTCTTCCTTTTGGGACTAATGGAATTTTCTTGTTCTTGAATGTTGAGCATACTCTGCCAAAGACTTGCTATTCTAGAGTGATATTTTGCTTTATTCAGTAAATATATTGCCTATGTGTAAGAGTGTGCATGAAGGGACAAGTTCAGAATCTTTCGAAATTGGCTCCGTGACACCTGTGATAGACAGGGGATCTTTGGGAAGGTTTATGTCCAACGTCGGACACTAAAAGGGTTCTGCTGCTGCTGCCGCATGATAGTGATGATGGTAGCGCCTTGTTGGTTACACCACAAAGTTCAAACAGCAGGAGTCACCGGAAAGGTAGAATCCAAAATAGGCGGGATGTGAGTATAAATCTCGCTGTCCAGGTTCTAGGTTTCAGCTCCAGGTGACCATCTGGAAGATACATTGATTGTAGACCCTGCTTTTTAGGATTAATAGGATTTTCTTGTATTTGAAGGTTAAGCTTGCTTCTGCCAAAAGCTTGCTTCTGCCAAAAGCTTGCCAAGCTATAATGATTTCGTCTTCTTTTGAAGATTTTATGGATGTTCGTTGAGCTCATATCACTCATGTTTGACCTTCGTTGCCTTACTGGCAAGGCGCTACCAGAGGTTCCCAAATATAAAGGATGCAAGTTCAAATGTCATCGGAGGCTAATTCTTTATTTTCGATCCTCGCTGCTCGCTTAGCGGTCGTAGAATGGCAGTCTGGGTACTCATATGAGAGATATAATAATAAAAGATTATTGATTAATAAGGTCCGTTGTGGGACAGCCAATGAGGATCAAATTCATAACTCTGGCAATCTTTGTCTTATGGCAGATATCCCCCGTGTAGAGGTTGAATATGGGCTGAATAGAAAGTGTACGTGTAATGCTAAAGATCAGCTTGTACAAACGAACATTGTTGGTTGCTTATGTGTAAGTGTGTTAATAGTTTGAAGACGTCAAAATGCGATCGATGTGGTCGGTAACGGCTCGGAAAGTGGAATCGACGACCCGAGTTCAAACTCCGGTCAGGGCTGTTTATGTTCACTTGGCACTAATACCCTTTGGAAGAGCATGAATCTATTTCTTCTCTTCCGAAGCTATGGGTAAAATAGTTAGACATTAGGCACACTAGCATTGGGAAGACTACTGGTCTAGGAGAAGGAGAACTTGACGTCCCTCCGACAGCTCCAGTCGGCAAGCTGATGCCAGATGTATCACTCTCTTCTTTCTTATGAACTACAACAGCAAGAGAGAGGGACTCTGAGAATTGGCGTGCCAGAATCTCTTGGGGGATGTCCTATTGTCTATAGAGACAGAACAGATGGCTTCCATTCAAAATTTCTGCCCCCAAACTATTTAATGTAAACGAAGGAGTAGGGAAATGATACCTTAGTCCCGTTCAAAATATTGACCATGGGACTTCATACACTTCTACAAACGTCACTTCAAAACCTTTCTAAATAGAGAGCAAGGAGTCTGCGAAGCCCACTTTCGAGATCACCAGCTTCTCTGTAATCTCGTCCGTGGTCTGAATTCCCCCTTTCAATTGCAATTACCTTTAGGAAGGATCAGATCAACTCTCAGATGCAGATAGGCTCATCAGACGTGCAATGCAATGCTTTGCTTAACCCCCCCTGCACTCGATGTGAAGAATGGTCATTGTGAACACGACGGTCGCCCAGTACACGGGATCTCTCAGTGGCGTCTCAGTGCTGGAAGTAACGCTGTGAAGGTTGTGAGTGTTCTCACATGTGCAGTAAGGTCTCTACTGATTTATTGCCAAGTCACATCAAGGCCACACAATCAGTTTTCAAGGTATCCAAAATAGTTGGTTCCCTGCCCCGGGGAAGTTCTGATTCCCCTTCCTTTTCAGCTATCTCGTAATTTGATAACGTTGAAATCCGATCGGCATACAGATGCCTGATTTGAGATTTTAATTGAACCTACCCCTTATATACTAGCGTGGATACGCACTGAGGTAAAAGCGTATTCAATTGCACGTCCTCACACGCATACATACATGTACATCCTTCCTTGTGTTTGTTGGCAGGGGTAAGTGTACAAGGGTGAACTGTCAAGTCCGTGGCCTGACTCGAAATTATCACGTTGATTGTGATCTGAAATTTTCACAGTATAATGCTTGATAAATGCGATTAATATTTTGTTCAAAGACCATAGACAGGAAATGTCTTTAAAATTTTTCAATTAACTTATTCCTTGTCTCTTCAGCTATCTGCAAATACACACATGCACATACACATACGTATCTATATATAATTCAGTATGTGCCCCGAGCATTTTGAGGAAACGCTCTTACATCTGCTTACATTTAAATTCCAACTAACTGTTTCTAATTTAATTCAAAATTAGTTATTACATGGTTCATTTAATGGTTTCCTTTAAATTCCTAATTAAATTTGAGTGTCCAGTATGTTGTTTGAAAATTTTGAATCATGTTTTACAATTGCGCAGCAAAAGAGCTTTATTTATAACGTGGAAGTTGTCCCTTTTCTTTTTCCCCGAGAAATGTAAACCAGTTTAGGCCTTTCGATGTGGACAAAAGCAAAGAAATGAGCTGTGTTGTTCAATTTAGCTTTCTTTTTTTTTCTTAATTTTCGGATTTGCGATTTCCATCCAGACTCAAAATGTTGAAGAAAAAAAACAAAACATCTAAATTCAGACTCCCACATTTCAAAAATATAAACAGGAAACAAATCTTAACTGATAACACTGCACTCCCAAATTCGCCCCCCACCCAAAGCATTTAAATAGGTAACATTAAACTTCCTAATTCGAAAAATAAAATGAATCATTCAAACTGATAACAATGGATCAGCAAATGAAAAAAAAAATAATAATAAAATCATCAAAATTTTCAATTCTGGATTGTAAAATTTGAAAAACTTGACTCCCAATTTCAGAAAAAAACCCATCTAGATTAGAAACACTGGACTCAAAAATTCGAAAAAATCTAGTTTGGCAACTCTAAACTAAATCTAAAAATGGAAAAAGGAGCCAAGTTGGCGACACCGGAATCTCAAATTCTGAAGATAAAAACAAAGCCAAATTAGCAACACTGAACTCCCAAATTCTAAAAATGAAAAAAGAAATGAGCTAAATTGGCATCACTAGAATGAGTCGTTGATTAGAAGACCAGATTCATCAAATGAGATTTTGTACGCTAGATTTGAATGAGAAAATATGTTTTGTAAGTTCGTTCTATTTGAACTCAACGACGAACAAATCGAAATTTGTCAATGTTATTCAAGAAAGATGTTCAAATATTTATAAAACAAAAAAATACATCAATTATCTTCGTACCATTCAGAAATAAGAAAACGGTGTTCCCGTAAGTAGATACTGGACCCAGTAACAACGCGGAAAATAGAATCGGTGACTCGAATTCAAAATCCAGTTGGGGCTGATTGGGCTCTTTAGCCCTGGGAAAGTATCTTGTCTAGGAGAACGACAACTCTGATTCCAGAACTAGGGAGTCCTCTGGGAAGTTCCTAAAGCTGGTGCCAGACGTATGCTTACCTCTAGATTAAATCAGCAAGACAGAGAGAGAAAGTTTGAGGATTGGGCTTTGTTTAGGCATGTGACCTGGAGGGGACGTTCTATTGTCTGTAGAGACTGAACGGAGGCTATTTAGATACTGAACAGGTCACATAAAACGAAATCAGATTTTGACTAAAGCTTTTATGAGCGAAATGAAATATTTTTTCATCAACGATGATCAATGAATAAAACACAGTAGTTTATTCCTTTGATAAATAAATATTATCTTTGAATGACAAATCCAATTTGATAATTTTTCTGTATAAAAAACGATTAAAATCAAAAGACTTTGGCAAAAGTCATGTTTTTGCTTGTCTAATTGCAGCACCTGAACAATAAATAACAACTGGTGAGTATTTAGGGTTTTCTCCCGAAAACTTTATTGTCTACGTTATCATGGTACTCAGTATTGAGAAGTAAAATGTGCGAACTTGTAGTTTTGGTCGACAAAGCTAAACTACTTCATTAATTAAACTGAAGGCTAGAATAATTTGAACAATCGTAGGCATCAAAGATGGTGAAGGGTTCTATCCCTTATATGTATGCATATGTTTGTTTGTGTATTTATAAGTTTGTGTATTCATGTGTTCATTTATTCACGTGTCTGTTTGTCCCAACACTCCTAGCCATACCGTTTTGTCTAAAGACTTTGGAATTGGCATCAATTAGACTCCTATTAGACCCCTGTTAAAAGTGTTTGTATTTAGGGGGGGGCTATTTGACTTTGGGGTAGGTCTCATTCTGGTGGGTTTATTAATGTGTTTGTGTGTTCCAGCACTCCTGGCTACACCGTTTGTCTACAGACTTGAAAATTGGCATCAGTATCCAACTAGACGCCTTCTAAAAATATTCTTGAATTTTCGAGGAAATAGGCTTTTTGATCTTTTCTGGCCTTGTACCGATAGGTTCATTGATAACATCTCAATTCACCAGAATCTAGACTGTTCTATATATTTTAATTACCTTATGTTTCCCAGTGACAAACGCCTATAATGTTATCAATATAATTAATTCTGACCATATTCATTCTTCGATGGAATCTTCTGGTTTTCGATCATTGACTGTAATAGCGAGTTATCTTAAAAATCTTTTAACATCTTTCTGTTATATAAATGTTCAAGAACAAAGGCCCCTCAGAGCTTCTTTTTACAATAATTCAACAAAGAGCTCTCTATACAAACAATTTAAGCACATCCTCGAGTATGTCAGCTGCTTATGGTCACCGGACCTAAAGAAGGATCAGGATGCAATAAATCAATTACTGAGCAATGAATTTGGTATCAGTACGAGTCATCTATCCTACCAAGAGCCATTCCAACTGTTTGAACGACCTACGTTTAAACACAGAAGAGAGACAGAGCGGATATGACTGAAACTTTCATAACCCTAAAACCTAAGCATAAGATCAACACCGTTTCCTAGAGTGCTAAATATCATCATCATCATCATCATCATCATCATAATAATAATAATTCTTTTAACGTCCGTCGTTGGACATTGACCTTCCCGAGAATTTGCGACACCTCTCTGTTGTGGGCGTCACAGAGTAAATACTTTCTGAATTAGTCTAGTTCGTTTTTCCATCTTGCATTCTGCCGGCCTCGGTTTCGCATGTGATCTCTGGGCTAACAAACAGTAAATGCTCCAGCTAAATATTAGCACGTACTCTCATGGGATAGCTACAATTGAAAATTCAACGAGACAAATGAGATCGTTGTCATTCCTTCTTTATCGGAGTTATCCAAGACTGGGATAGACTACTGGAGTTTACAATATCAACTGAAAGAGTAGCTCAGTTCAAGCAAAGACTGTAGAAAGAGTGGGGAAGGGATCTAGACCAGCCCCTATGCCGATCGATTCTTTTACTGGGAAACAACCCATATCTTTAGCTTCTAACAAGAAAGCCTGGTAGCTCAGTTCAAGCAAAGACTGTAGAAAGAGTGGGGAAGGGATCCAGACCAGCCCCTATACCGATCGATTCTTAGAGAAAGCCTGGTGTGAGCTGAAGGCCAACTCATAAATGACCAGAATCAATTGGGGCCAAACATTGATCGATCTCTATACTCCATCAAAAGATAATTACTGGTTTGATTACTGAAATCGGTAAACAACAGTTACAATTATGAAAATTGAAGTTTAAATTATTCAAGCTGTTTTATACTTCTTAATTTGATATTCGGGTACCGGTAGTATTTATACTGAAATAGCAAAGAAAGGAACAGATGATGTCTGTTACGTCAGTATAAAAATTTCAGCATGAATAAACAATTTATCATTCATATATTCGAAGAACGTCCTCCAATGCCAGTTGGTATTTTAACGAAACAGTCAATAAATAAACATGGCATTTTCATTTCAGAAACCGTCAACCAAAACTGTCTCTGAAACTGTCAAAATAGCTTTCTTCAGTCTTCAAGTCAATGCAGCTGGCTATGTATGCATCACATGCACAGGCTTTGCCAATGGAGCTATGGGGGTTGAAGATTTAGAATTTACTCTTTATCATGTCTAGAAAAAATCTTTTTTTGTTCTCAGAGGGGTAAGTTCAATTTGCAATGTAAGTGTATGCTGAAGTGTTCCATAGTCTGTACCCGCTTGTTGCTTTTTTAAAAATTCGGATTTTATTGTGATCACTGCCCAGCAAAAGGCAAGAGAAGTAACTTATCCATTGATTACTTCTTTTTCCATTTTCTTAAATTGATCACCCCCGAAACGGAATGCATTCAAAAGATGATGGCAGCATGACGGTTTCTATTCAATAACTAATGTAAGAATTTCAATTGTTTTCCTAATAGACCTTCTTTTGTAGTCGATGCCATCAATTTGCATACAAAACCTGTCGAACATAAAACCTGCTTTCGATGAAGTCGCGTTGAACTGTATTCTATATTTGAAAAGAAAAAAAAGTCCACGTGCAAGTATGGCGTCCGAATGACGACGAGAGAATCCAGAGTGAACGCTATTGAAACTGAGCGTCACCGGTGACCAGATTCTGATCACGTATTTCCGGTCCACTGTTTAAAGAAAAGACCGAGTCGAAATGGAAACCATCTGATAACGATACGCCAACTGCATCTGCATGGCACGCCAACTTGGATTATTTTTAGTCCTTCTTTTGTTTGCTTTCGATTGAAAACTGCGTCTTGATTAAATATACAATATTAAAAATCTTCCTTGGTGGACCTTTTGTGTCCATCAGAACTCAAGAAGAAGTGCGTTACCAAAAGCATGCTTTGGTCAAGTAAGCATTTATGTGAAGGATGTTTTGTGAACTTTGAAACTAATTGATTGGATGATAATCTGAACTGCTATCAAGCTTCAGTTGATATAAATAATAGCCAATACCTCTTGGATTTCTCATGACTTGATTGGCATTAGAAGCAAAAACTTTCCAATCCTATACACTGCCACTTGAAGTCAAATCACAGTTACCCGTAATTCATCATTCAAAATCTTTTTTTGATCATCCCAAGCAAGGCCTTTCGGCCACTCTTCCCATTAAAGGGTTTGTAAAATGGGTGTCATATTTGCCACTGAACAAAACCAGTAAATACGCGTTAAAATAGTCTGTTGATGTTAAGATTCTAAAAGTTTAAAACACTAAAGCATGATATGTTTAAAATGAAGACCCAGACATAAAAAAAAGACAAAAAAGGCAAATAAAAAGTTAAAATGACTTATAAGAGTGAGAGAACATCAACATGAAAAGCAATAAGAAACTTAAAAAAAGATCAACATATATAAATCTATGTGAAATATATATATGTCAGTGGCAACTGCCGTGGCGCAGTGGTTAGCGAACTCGTCTTGTGCATTCAATATTTTCTGTTTGATCTCCACAGGTGCGTCCTTATTGTACCCTGGAGCCAGATTAAGTTTAATTAGTAAGTAACTATAAAAAAATGTTATAGTCGTGTGATAATAGTAAATAAACTGGTCCCGACGATCATCACCACGGTAATATACACACGAGGTGACAAACAGCGAAATTCTTTTCTGGAATGAATGTATCCAATAGTTGATGAATGCATAAATCTCAGAAATTTCTACGACCTTTGACCCCTCTTCCTCTTTCTAACGACCTTTTCTATCTATCTCACAGTCCCCACCTTTCTTAACTGAGGTGAGAGTCGACAGTTCTCTGAATGACAAAAAAGTTTTTCGTTCAGACCAAATGTGAATCAGTCCATTGCATTGATAAAGAAAGGAAGGATAGAGAGAGAGTGGGAGAAGAAAGAGAAATATTCTTTTACATCAAACTACGTCATATTTCTTTTTTTTTAGATCGATTCTCAGGACAAAAAAGTAAAACAGATTATACAGTGTTTATAACTAATTTATACACACACACACACACACACACACACACACACACACATATATATATATATATATATATATATATATATATATATATATATATATATGATTTTTTTCTTCATTTCCTAATGTATCATCTTCCATTCAGATGATATTGTTGATGCAAATATCATTCACTTTTGTTTCGGACGATTTAAAGGGGATTTACTTGAAAAATCAATCTGGAATTAATAAGTTTATCACAGAAACAAATGTTGCCAAATGTTGCCAAATGCTGTAAAATAGTGCGTATACAACGTCGTAGGTTTTGAATAAATTCAGAACCTTTTCTTGTTTTTCTAATTCCTGGCTTATTTTTGGCAATGCCTAACATACAATGATTTATACGAACGGCCAATTCATAGAGCAAATATCTAGTAATTAATTGGGCATCTTCTCAAAACCTTTTCGTGGTCAAGTTTACTGGCAGACTGGATTTAAATAAATAGCCGCAACAACTATTTCCTATGAACCAAACGATGACTCGATGATTAGCTTCAGCTAACAAACTGATTCGTGAAAACGTATTTGTCAGCCAATTATTCGCATGTCGAATTTGTTGAAGTCAAACCCACGATAATATTTCCGCCAAAATTTTACAATCAATCACAACATTGGTCAATTGCCCTGAAGGTAAAATGATGTTAAATACACCAAACCCTTTATTAATGCGCATGCACAGTAAATCTTACCAGTGCCTCCGTATATTTTCATGGGTTGAATATTAACATTAAAATGCTTTTTTTGCGATTGTAAAAGAAAAACCTAAGGATGACTAATATGAAATATAGGCGCGGCCTCTTGAGCTGAGCCGTTAACTTCGCTGAATGATATTTCTATATGGATAAAGGTTGGGTATCATCTTAAAAAATTAAAACATTATTACATATTTGTATGCATAATAGAACACTCATAGAAGAGAATGACATGTCAATGGGATAGTTTATTCGTAGAGTAATACGCTGAATAACATGTGGCACGGGTGTCTTGTTGTCAAGGCTGTTAACACATCCTGCAACTATGTCTTCCCATTCATCATGGGATCAACTTTAATCACGCTTAATAAAGCATAAATTATATATATATATATATATATATATATATATATATATATATATATATATATATATACACATATATATGTATGTATATATATATATATATATATATATATGTGTGTGTATGTGTGTGTGTGTGTGTGTGTGTGTGTGTGAGGGCGTGTGTGTGTGTGTATATGTATGTATGTTTGCGTGCATTACTCGTTTCTGATGTAAGCAGTAAGATTTAATAAGGAGTTTGATATTAGCAAGGCTATTTTTATCTTGTGTTGAGCTCCAGAGATTTCCCATTGGCTAAGAACCTTGTGATTTCTCGTAACGGCTGCGATTTCTCTGTACGGTGAGAAAACGTGCCTCTAGTCATAAAGAGCCCTAGTATGGCTGTGGGTCAATTATTGATTTTTGACAGTTATTTCTTCTTAATTATATCAGTTTATCATCTCGGTGATGGGTTATTCGTTCATTTTTAATCCTTACTTTTTAATAATGATCGCAAACTGACGGTCTGAGTAGTTGCGATGAAAAGCAACTAAAATCAAGATGAAAGAAATATTTGGCAAAAATAAGAAATGGTTGACATTGATTTATCTGATGAATTAATTAGATATAAAGTGTCTCGAGTTATTCTAAGTTGTTCGATAGTTATTTTCGTCATCTTCAGGTTAATGTAATCTGAATAATCTGGAGAAATTTATTCATGAATTCTCAGTTATTCAAACTTTTTATTATTTTGTTCTACGTAGTGATACAATGGAACAGGTTTGATAGCAACGGGTGATCATCTTTTATTTAAGAATGTTGCACATAGAACAACCATGGTGACCAAATATAATATAGAGAGGTTATACAACAGCCACTGAGCTTCCATAGTTGGTAGTAGTAGAAAAACACAACTCATTGTTTTAGAGTTAGGAAGCTTCGTTTCATTCAGGTGTTGAATAGAGATAGAAAGGAAGTCGACCACATTTCGAATCTTCTTTGTCGAAAGAGGGACAAGGTTTCGTTTTTTTCAAATCCTCCGAAAATTTCCATAAGTATGGGTTGTACTGCCCCATCCCACGCGATTTGCAAACTTTCACGCTTTCTCTCAATTGAGTCAAATCACTAAATATTCGAAACATGTTTCTTGATCATAATATCCACGGCCCTTTTTGGTCACACCATGTTGTTAAATATAGTACAATATTCTAGATGAACCATTTTTGTCCAACTCCATTACAAAGTCTTGAGTTGACTTCGTTCTCCAACCGTAACAAGAACAAGAACAACAGGAACAATCCTCGCCAAAATGAGGTGTGTAAACCGATATGTACAACCTACACTCCTCTATTGCTATTAGAAATCACGAGCAACTGATTGCCAGATGGCTGTCTTACTGGTTGAGCTAAATTGACAAGTCTTATTATTAGTTATCTGGATATTGACGAAAATGTCTTATGCAGATACGCACAGGATCATGCAACAGGTTCCATAACGACAGCTGATCTTTTATGCATTCTCAACATCTTTGCAAGGAAAGAGTGATTACTTCGTTGAGGAAAACTGCGTTCAAACAGAAAAGTTACTCAGTCAACATCTTTCACAACATCAGCATTTTGTATACAATGCATTTCGAAAAAAATATTAATAAACAAATACATCCGTATGAAAAATATTTATAAAAAATATTTCAAAATTTATTGTTTATATATATATATATATATATATATATATATATATATATATATAATACAAACGTTTTAGTATTTATCTACAGTTGGAATACAAGTTCGAGTTGAGTCGAACCTTGCAGCTGACAGTCATGCTATTATTCGAAACCCTATTTCAATCGAATGCAATTTCCTAATCCTTTTGATCTCAGGAACATCTTTTATACATCACGATTTTTCTTGTCGAATATCGTAAGTAATGCCTATATATTAAAGTTACGTTTTACATCCTGAGAAAAACTGTTTAATCACATTTTTAAGAACCATGTGTTAATCAACGTTTAAACATCGAGCGCTTAACACATTTTTCTGAGGAAAAAAGTTCACGTTCACATCCCTATTTATACAGTTTTTTTTTCATATTGATTAACACGGTATGGAGAAAGATGTAGCAGATCCTATAACCCCCAGTTCGATAAGGATATTAATAGTTATATAAGTATGTTTTATAAGGAGCCTGACTGATTGAAAAAAAAATCGTAACCAAATTAACCAGGTAACTGACATATTCATCCTTATACTTTTAAGTGTATGATTAGTTTCAAGAAAGGCTGGACAGACTGCAATTCGTTTTCGACCAACATTCTAGTATGAGAGAGATAATTTTTTTCAGGCTGAGCCAAGTCTTATACATGATTTCCTCTGCTTCTCTTGTTGTTCAGCGCATCTTCTGATTTTATAAGGGAAGAGCGATCACTTCGTTAAAGAAAACTGCATTCAGACAGTAACGTTACACCATCGGTGTCTTTTGCGACAACGACATTTTGAATACAATGCATTTTCAAAAAAAAATGCTTTCCAGAGATGTGAGAATAACATTCGGTGAACGAGATGAAATTAGAGCAAATGACTAGAACTGGTTGGGCCTTCCAGTGAATGAGTGTGCTTTAAATTAGGACATGATTCAAAACATTAAACGACAAGGCAGTTGGAAGTCGCTATTTTAAATGGAAGTGAAAAAAAAATGGGTAGGGAAAAATGCTAAGGTGATCGTTAGGGGAAGGGAATTTGAACTTTTTTTTTTTTAAAGAGGAGGATGAAAAAAGGTTCCCATATGTTAAGATAAATTTGCACGTGTCCCAAGGTCGAACTGATAAAAATGTAATGAGATAATAACGCCTTTTAGACGCTGGGGTCACACCATGGCCATTAAATGCACATAATTACAATAATTTCAAGTCTATGGTTTCAACGATTTGTTCTGGTGACATCAGTACACTTTACTCGTTCCTGGTTGATCTCTAATTCGTCTCCTTCTTTCACTATCTTTTAGTTTTGTTATTATCTGTAACCCTTGAATATGGCTTCTCTAGCATTTCTTTTTTATCCACCGTTTTTCGGTCACATTTTTGTATTTTTCTTTCTCGTCTTGAACATAAGGCTTAATTATTTCTCTTACAGCCACAATCCCCCTTCGTCAGTCAGTCCAACGTGGCCAAGCTGCCTAAATTATCGTCTCTACCGGCCGGTTCCTGCTGTTCTTATAAGTCTTTTATAATAGTTTTGAGAAAACGCAGAAACGATTTTCTAGCTGAAACCTCTTCTGATGAATAGAGCGCTGACTTGGATGGAGATAGTAAGATACAATCACCAGAAAGAAGGAAAAGAACAAGTAAACCCACACGCACTTACACACTATCAACACACACACACACACACACACACACACACACACACACACACACACACACACACACACACACAATCTCTTCCTCTCTCCCTTTCTCTCTATCAATCTCTTTCTCTCACGTAAGTGCAAAGAAAACGATCTTACATAATAAAATAAAAACATACAGAATCCAATTAGTTTCCACTCCTCCCCAAAATAAGAAAGAAGTACCGATTTTCTCTACGTCCATCCTTGAGATATTGAAAAGTCAATAATTTTCGCAAATGATTCCGAGATAGAGGCCACTCCTCGTATATTAGGGATGTACTTGTAGTGAATTAATTTAGCAAGAAATCTTACACAGCATTACCCTCACTCTCTTCCCTCTATCGACCATTACTGTGTGAAATTTATTTAGTGGGGTGACATGGCTAACTTATTGTTCATTTCGTGAGAAAATTGCCAAATTAGGTACATATACAGCAATAAATTTGGGAGAAATTTGAATATTGGGCCATTGCATATCAGCATTATGCAGACCATTTTTGGAAAATGGCTACCAGCGGTTACCAGCATAGAACATTTTAGCCACCCCAAACTGTTGGTACCATGTCCTCAGCGCCATAAAAGAGAACACTGTCACGTGTTCTCCATGCAGTAGCGTGTGCTTGAGGAAGGATCGAGTGCACAATCTGATCAAGCTTTGTCAGATGCTCTGTTAATCACTGGTAGAGCATAGGCTTGGGCGGCCGCTGAACTTTCTTGATGTTGCGTATGTCACAGCCCTAGGTGATCAGCTATCTGGACGATGACCAGGCTCGACGTTGCTCATGTTCGATGATCTCACGAGGACCCGTGTATCCAATGTGATTTTGCCGTATTCAAGGCAATGATGAATTAAAGAGCACGCCACAAAATGGTGAGATTGTCTCCATGTGTCAATTTTACTGAACTGTATCAGTAGCCAGTGCTGTTATGTATTAACATATGCAATGTAACAATGTTTAGTAGGTGTACTAAAGCCAGTAACTACTCTACTTAACTCAGTTAAAAAGGCTAGTGTAATTGCTTTATACTAATTGAACCTATTCCATTCACAAGGCAAGACATCTTGCCATAGATAATGCTTGAGTAAATGAGAGATCTTAGAGTCATCTGGCATATCCTCCCTCTCAGAAGCAGAGTAGAGTACAGCTTTCTTAAACCTGTGCCTCTTTCTGCAACCACTCTTACAGCCACAAGATATAATCTCAGGGTAGGATTTTAATCTTTGAAGCAACTTTGACCAATGGAGCTCATATTTTCCTTCTGTTTTCACTCACTCCGAATCAGTAGGCGATGGCAGCTCAAAGTCTTGTACCAGTATCGAACCCCCAAACTGTGACCATCCTGATAGATCAGCTCTCTCAGGATTTGCTGCACCGAGTTTTTTTCGTGGGAAGATCATCTTCCTTGTATGGTGCACTTTGGTGCAGGCTCCGGTTCTGTCAAAAACAAGTATGACAGCTCAATCAAGTTAATTGCACAGTATGGAGCCTCTTCTGGTCTATTTGCAAGTATCGGTGATGCATCTATCAGTTCTACCACTGACTTTCATGTTGACGAGGCTGCCTTCGTGCTCAGAAAAGCAAGATTCAGTGTCACAGCCTATCAGTGCATAGTTTTGTTATCCCAAGTATGTATTATAACTGCACAACGGCTATTTTAATCCAAAAGTGACCTCTGGTAACTTATAATAACCTTTGAAACCAGCACCACCTATTCTATTGAATTTTACCATATCCACCCCATTATTTGTTAGGTCAGAGAAATGTCTACTTCAGAGCAAACCCTGAAATGACCGTAAATAACCGTGAATGGCCCCTAAAGTCACCTTAATATTGCTTATTACCGTCTCTGTGCATAATTGTTGGCTGGAAATAACCTTCGGTGACATCGAATGATATTTCAGGTTGTATAATCTGGTCTTTGCAATGAGAAGGTACACCTATACCAAATTTTATCATCAAGGTCAACAATTGTGGCCAAACACATAGAAAATTACTAAACAATGACCCCTGGTGATCTCGAATGAGTGCGTATTGGTTTATAAAATGTAGAGTTTAAAAAGAATAGTGGCAGGAGACCGTCCGTACTACATTGTCTTCATGTGTGCGATATTTCAAATAGAAAAAGTTTGACTGATTTGGAAATCATCGTTTGAATCTTGGCTGTTTCCTGTGCTCGATCGCTGACCATTGGCATTGGTGGTAAATAGAATCACCTTATTTTCACTAATGACACGCACGACCAACTGGCCAAGTGGGCTACGGATTCTTCTCTGTTTGTTCGTCTGTCTGTCTGTCCGTATGTGTCTTGTTGATCATATTTTTAGTGCAACAACCTTGAAAATTTACATGGATACAACACTAGTCACCATCCAAGACATCTTATTAATTTTTTTTCTCGAAAAAATGCTTTTAGGACTAACCAACAATGTCCAAATTTTGTGTTTCTTGAGATGATTTTAGATTAAAGGTCTATTTTTAGATAATATTTTAGATAATTGGTTGTTGTACACGCACGGGTTAGAGTGATTCATTTATGTACGGTACGGATTTACTGATGATATCTATCCCATCAAGTAGTCATTATATATATATATATATATATATATATATATATATATATATATATATATATATATATATATATATATATATATATATACTACGTCGGGCTTAGTGCAACATAAGGCTAAAAAAGAGTAGGAAGATTGCATGACGTCAATTATTGGGGAAGGCCTGTCCGTATCCCTGTTTGGAATTTAGCATTTAATGTTCGCTTTCTTACATTCGACTCACACAGGAGCATTGACCTGTAGCGACGATGAGAAACTTACAACTGCCTCAGCAACGTGCTGGGTGATTTTAGATTTCTGTTTGAAAGTAATTATTAAAGCTTAGTGCAAGGCAATAATTGGGATCGAAGTCACAACCCCGTGATGATGGTCTGCTTGACTAGTTCGTTAGACATTTACTCGACAGCCACAGCCAACTTCACTCAATATATTGAATAGGTATTTAGATATTTATGTTTTTCTTCATAAAGAGTGGCGCAAAATCAACGAGGGCTTTTAAGACTATAGTAATTTTTCCTATATTAATGTTTATTGTTTTCTCTCTTCTCAAATATATAATTGGCAATTCATCATGGAAAATTACACAACTGAGCAACGAACTAAAATGATGGAATTTTTCTTTGAATACCTCAAACAGTAACCATATTTGAACATGTAGACACCGGCATCTGTATCCCTTATCCGACGTTGGCACAATTTCGAAAATTTGGTCCCATTAGTGATCACCCAAGAACAGAAAGAACACGTTCAGTCTGAATTGCTTGAAATCGTATTCTTGCGCAGAGGAGCTGATGTCCTTCGAAAAGTTTACGCAGAATGTTACTTAAAGAGCATAATTTCGTATTTGAAAATGACAGGCTTTTTCCGTACATAGGTAATTGCGCTATTTCACCCGTCTGGCTCCATATCTATTCAAGTTTGGTTTGTTTGCCCTCATGGTTACTGACCTGGAAGATGTGTAACTCGATTTTAGTCGGGTAGAGTAAACTGATATTTCAGGGTGGATAAAATGTAATCGGTCTTTTGGAAAAGGAAAGGCTACGTGAGCAAAAATTTGTGATATGTGTGAGTATGTGCCTGTATTTATATATGTGTTTTTTAAAAAAATGGAAAGAAATACTAAAGCTGAAATGATGTTTTAATGTTTTAAAAACTTTCTCAACTTTTATGCCACCCTGTAGATAATACAGGAGAGTCGTTCAAAGAAGGGAATTTTACATAGTAAATATCAAGTGCAAAGTTTGATTGAAGATTGAAAAAAAGTTTTCCTCCCTTGAATAAAATAAGTAGATGGAACAGAAGAAATGTAATTTTGTGAGTATGAGGAAAAACATATGTCTTGATAGATGGAAGAAAACGGTTTTAGCCAAATGAGTAGGCGTGCATTTTTATAACGTCTATATTTCTATTATTTTGAAGCATGACCACTTTGCTTTATGATTCATAGAATGTTCAAGCTTCAAAATTGAAACTGAACATTGTAGCTTTGGAAATAACGGAAATACCAACTTTGAAAAAAAAAATGGTTCGTTGGAAACTCAAGTATTCATGTATAAAATTTCCCACGGTACAACGATGTGACAACATTGATGGAAATTTTGATAAGACTCTCAACACAGATGTTATAGCCTAAGCTAAATTACGCTCATTAATCTGATAGTTCTAATTACCCCAGGGTGACATATGTCTTTAAAAGGAAATTTGTATTGGGACTCAAACATAGGGAATGTCCTCCTGACCACTAACAATTAATTTTTCCTGGAACAGGGTTTACATTCACGGACAACAGGTTTCTAGATACACTTAACCAATGCTTTTACCTGCTAGGCCGTTGTACCAAGACAGAGGACTTTGTTATTTAACTTGCAGTCTAATGTCTTTTCCTAATATAAACAGCCGAATAGATATAATGTAACGCCACAGATTGAATGAAGGTTTCGGTGCAAAATTCCTCGGAACGGATAGGATACGATGGACAAATAGAAGAAAGTCGGAGAGTACAACATCTGGAACATTGTGACTACAACAGCCATGATGAATTCCGACATAGATTCAAGTTAGTCTAACAACCGACAGAAAATTGCAAGTGTCGTCTGCTTGCACCAATATCAATTTCATCAAACACAATAGCGAGCGTTTTCAAAACTTCGACTTCGCGTCTGCCTTTTATCGTGCGCTCCCTTTGTGCCTGAATCTCCTTGTTGGAAGCCAACGACCCTTGGGGCATACTGAAAAGATCCCAAGGCGCCTGTTTGACAGTAAATAACCCTTCTTCTCCGATATTCATAGTATCGATGACAGTTTCTCTTCGGTCTTTTTCGACGTTTAGGGATTTATTGGTGAATAGATACCGACTCAGTTCGATACGACCACAATCTCCAATAGCATCATTCTGCTCGCTCTGAGTGATTCAACTTTTTCTCTCTCAGTTTCCTATTACTTTCAAATCCAGAGGTCGGTCTGAATCTTTGCATAATAACGCTTCCATGGATTTTCCTTGTATGGTTCTACCTTTTTCTTCATTCAAATATATATATATATATATATATATATATATATATATATAAATATATATATATATATATATATATATAAATATATATATATATATATATATATATATATATATGCTCTTCCAACATGGAACGGAGCTCTCTGGTGGACGAGGAATATATATGCGTAAATAGATATATCGCTTAAATTCAACCTTACTGACCGTCCAGGTCCGTGGAGTAGAGAGAGGATACAACGAAACAGCTGTCTGTGGATGACACAATTATATATATATATATATATATATATATATATATATATATATATATATTATTAAAGTCACGGGAAGCTTCGTGGTAGCTGCGAGAGCGGATAAAGCTAACATATTTTTGTCTAAACAACTCCAATCCTGGAATAAACTTTTTCTTTTCTACCGTACCACAAACAAAAAGAACAAGAACAAGCTTTGCCAAATTTAGGGGAGAGAAATTTAAGATTTTGCTTCCATAATTCGAAATGATTTGTAGACACGTCGCATACTGACTGAGCTAAATTGACAAGTCCACCAAAATGTATGATATAAATTTGCTAGGGCTTATTTCAATCACATTGGTACAATTATGCAAAAAAATATATAAATGTTCATCTATTTATGATGCAACCAGGCTTGTTTCTCAAATTTGTAGTGAAAATATGGAGTAGTTTCAGGCTTTCGTAATTTTCATGACATAATCAAAAAATATATAACGGTTCAGCGAGCATATCATTTTTAAATATCATTTTCAGCTTTTGGCTTAGAGTCTAGGTATAAGTGACAAGAAAAAATTAATGGGTGATAAGAAAACCTGAACAAATGTGCTCATATTTTGATCAGTAACATATATTATCCCACTTCTCATTTAGGATTACCGTATTTGATCATTCAAAAGGGAGGACGTTCCCACTAAACATCTCAGTTGTCCACAAACGTAAATGATATATGGCGTATCCTCAACATTTCATTCGTGAATGTGATAGCAGTATTAAAAAAATTAATGCACTTGACTGAAGAACAAAAAAAAGCAGTGCATAGAACTACATGTTAGACCAAAAACTGCTAAGATGACCACACCGTAGAGCAGCAATTTTCAACCAAACTGCAGCACATTAGAGTACTGCAAAATATCTGAAGGCTTGCAGCGGAGGAATTTAGAAGAATGGTCCCTCAAATAAAGGCCTTTGGGTGATGTTAAAAGTATTGATATAAAAATGACATAAGGATACGTTTTGATATTACGTGTACTTTAGAGGAGCGCATGAAACTCCTTTTTTCAATGATGCAATAAACAAATAAATATGCTGTTCATTAAAGGATCAAATGGCAGTTTTAAATTCTCTCCTGAATTCCATCGTAGAGAACCACCGATCTCATATTATTTCTCAATGAATGGAATCTTTTTCAATGACATCTTGTTTCAATGTGTAGTAATATGTACACAACTTTCAAAATCTTCTGAAAATCATGATCAGCAATAACTTTTGACAATAAAATTAATAAATTATTTGTTTATTTAACTTATGAGCACATTTTTATAATTCGTTTCCTTTTGAATGATCAAATCTATCCTTGAATACTTTGCCTCGACCATTTAGTGCCTGGCTCACAGTGCCGTGAAATTAGAAAGGTTGAAAATCACAGCCGTGTAGGCACCCTCCCCAACTCTTGGCTTATCACCCTCCTCCCCGCTTTCAACCACTCTGTAACGTTAATTGAGTTTCATATTCTTTCTGTGGAGAAAGTGATGGAAGCTGAAATATGGACTTTCAAAGAATTTTAAAAATTACCCCCAGAGGAAGACCCCTAGACCTAAATATAGGACATGTCCGGATAAATACTTATGTATAGCAGCATTAATATCTCTAAACTGAGGATAAAACACGAAGTATTAAATCGAACACACACACATACACATATACATATAGACACATATTTTGAACAACAGTATTTGCTTTCTGCATAATTTCCGTTCTCGTCAATGCACATAATCCGCTAGCGAATATTAATTACTTTGATTGCTCATCACAGAGTAACAAGAACAAAACTTATTACTATATATTCAGATCCAATCGGTTCGATACCTGCAGCAGCCCCGATTCCTTTGATTGTTTATTCTATTCGTGCTGTCTCAGCAAAATGATACATTAACCGTATAATGACGGCAGATAATTTCAAATAATATTTTCGAAGTAATATAAAGCATTCTAGTTGATTCTGTCTGATCATATATCTCTATTTGATCATACATATAAACATTGTTGAAATGATTTTTTCTAGAGTTCGTTACTTATAACAATATATGAAGGATTCCTGCCTCGTTTACACGCTTCTTATGTTGTTGTTGTTGTTGTTGTTATTATTATTATTATCATTATTATTATTATTATTATTATTATTATTATTATTAGGAAATGGCTATATGATCCGACAGGAATAATTATAAATGTGTTATATTACTTTGAAACTCTATAGTACTATATATATATATATATATATATATATATATATATATATATATATATATATATATATAAAATACTGATTGTGTCCCTGTTTTAACAATCAAAATCAAGCCATACAAGTAAAAGTTTTGTTTTGCTTAAATACTTAAAAGCGGTATATATATATATATATATATATATATATATATATATATATATATGTATATATATATATATATATGTGTGTGTGTGTGTGTGTGTGTGTGTATGTTCAAGTATATGATACAATACAGTGCTTGAAGTAGGAGATATACATAATTTTCTTATCGCTCCAGAACCTAAAGAATAATCTAAAGGACTTTGGCCACGTCACTTTCACACTTGGTATTTGATAAAAAAAAAAAATCCATTCTCTTGCAACTAGGATGTCCTTGAAATACCGGATGTGCATAGTACAACACACGCTTTAGCTTTGTGAAAAGTGAAGTAGTATGCAACAAACACTTTATTCTGCGTTAAATTGTTTCTAGCTAAGAATCGTGAATTGGTAGTTTATTCATTTTTTGCTCGGTCGTTTTTATTTATAGGGCTGAACTGAATCCCTTTCTTCTTACTCAAACACAAAAGGCTACTCTCTGGGGATTGTTTTAGAAATATCTCTAAATTCATTAATTATGGAATCAGGAATATTATTAAGATTTGGCTCTATCTCTTGTTCTGTTATAAAAGGTGCGAGCAAATGTTCCACGTACTTTTTAAAGCAGAGACTGAATACACAGTTCAGAATATCAGATGGGAAAGACACCCGACGAGGAAGCATTTATAGTGACATTCCCACCCCTTACAACTTCTATAAGCGAGAGGAGACAACGCTTTGCAGGTGAATCTTGGCACAACAAAAAAACAAAAACTCTAGTGAGTGAAACGTTGCCATGGTGGCCATCGCATGGAACTACCTCAGTTAGCAGACCACAATGCACGAACAATGATCAACTTTCTGATGACATTGCATATGTTCAAGAAGTTCTCCCTTCTGAAAGAGAAGACCTCTCGACTTGATGATTATGATGATGAATAAACAATATCTAAGGGCATCCCCATGGTACAATGGTTAGCAAGCTCTCCTGGCAGATCATTACTCCTTTAGTAAGTTTATTTCCACGCTCGGTGCTCCATAAAGTGTACCCAACCAGCCATTCTCAACCTTTTTGGTTTATGATTCCTTAGGGGCTATTCTCAGGTTCTAAACCTCCTTGGCATACAATACGAACACATCGACATAGAGTAATTCATCATTATTTCAGTATTTGGCCCCTTCCAAATGCGCCAGGCCCCAAAAGGAACCATATGATCCATGTTGGAAATAGCTGTGCTAGACCAAGTTAAAGTTGCTAAATATGTTTGTCCGTCTGCCCATTCATATCTCCCCCAATTTATCTCTATTTATCATCTATATTCAGCTCTCGTTTACATTTTGTCTGTCCGTCTGTCTTTCTCTATTTAGTTTGCATTATCATTTTAACTCAGTACAACGTTCATCTTTTTCTTCTCTCAGTCGATTACTAACTCCGTTTCTCTCTCTATATATTTCTTTATATTTTTTCCCCATTCTGCTTCATACTCCTAAAGAATTATTGATTCTACATATTCCTACTCAACTGACGACACTTTTCCGCCATTTTCCTCCAGGGGAATCTTTGATAACGTCCCTTTCCCAATATTGACAACAGCCTTTGTCGTCATTGCCCTCCCGACATCGTCTTATAAAGAATCATTTGATCACAAGAGGGTTTGCGTTAGACATGTCATCCTCTGGCCAAGATATATGACGTGGACATATGCGTCTGTATCTCGTCTATCATCTTTTTCTTCCATCCACTTTCTTCCTCGTGTTGTGGCTAAATTGGTAACGTCCCAGTATCCAGCGCCACTAAGCAGTATTAAGATGAAGTGCTGAATTTGGCATGCAGATTTTCGAGGAAGTCAGTACGACATCACTGCCCTAGGGAGATGGGCGTTACACTGTTTATTTCTCTAGAAATCAAAATCCTTTTATTCCCGTGAAAAGAAAAGATATCCAAGAAGTACAGATTCTGCATCTCTTCATATATCTGTTCTATTGTTGTCTATTCATTGAATTGGTTATTCTTTCTTTCTTCTATACTTGTTTTTTCAATTTGTTTTTGCTATTCCTAAACGTATCTATTTCTAACCCCCCCTCTCTCAATATATACATATATGTGTATCAAGTAATGTATATATATGATCCAACAGAATGATTATAAAATGCGTTATATTATATAGAAACTCTTACTTGAAATGATCTCCGCTCGTTTCACAGTTGATGTATCACTTGGCCTAGACAACGTAAATAGTACAAACAATCAGAGAAAATGGGGCCAAATAGCTGCCGATAATGTAAAGGTTGTTGCAACTCTTCATTGAAGCAGCTATCCTCTCGATCGCAGGTTCGATTCCTGCAGCAGCTTCACTTTCTTTAATTATTCATTATATTTGTGTTGACTAAGCCAAATGATATATTTATCGCGTGATGACGGAAAATCATCTCAAATAAAAGTTTCAGTATGATATAACGCGATTGATAATCGTTTTGTCCGATCATATATCCAATTCTTAATAACACACACATACTTATAATATATATATATATATATATATATATATATATATATATATATATATATATATATATATATATATATATATATATATATATATATATATATATCCTCTCTCTTTCATCTACAATTGTTCTGTCCCATATTTTATAGCTTATTTATTCAGTCTTTATCTCAACTTCATTTTTTCCATCTTTTTCAACTCTTGGCTCTCCTCTCATTATTTCAAACGCCATTATTCACACAGAACGATGGAAAACTTCTTGAGTCCTCTCATAGGAGCAAATCTCCATTCTTATGAAACCAACATATTTTCTTGTCTCTCTTCAACCCGCTTGATCTTCACTTTTGCATCTATCCTCATCAACCATTTCTGTCCTTTTACTGGTCTGTCACAGAAACGTCTCATCTGAAAGCTTCGCCAGCAATATTTTCGGCTACCATTGCATCATGTCGGAGGCAGCTGTCTCCTGCTCTGAAAAAAAAATGATATAAATGTCCAGCCATCCTTTTCTGTGACCGGGAAGAATAAAGAGGAAAATGGCAAATACAAGAAACGAAACGAATTGAAAGGGTTTCAGGATAATCAGTTATTTTTTGTCATATATATCCATCTTGCTTCCTTTTGACCACGGACAAACGCAAAATCAGAAAGAGAAAATGGACGTTTCCTTTATGTTAGGCCTGATTGAATTCTTTTTTTTTCCCCCAATTTTTATAGGAATTCATGGCAAATGGGACTGGCACATAATAGATACTAAAAAGTATTGGGATACCTAAAATAGTACTGTTTTGGTGAGTGTGGGTTTTTAATGTAGTATGGTTAAGGTATTGACCGTCTGTTAACTTTGATTCTAGATAATTGTTTCTGGAAAGTCTTCAACTTTTTTTTTCATATGTGTCTACACATCTAAATAAGACGCTTTCTGGTCGGTTGATCTGTCAGTCAGTTGGTCCCTGTAAGGTTAAATAACAGAAATTGGAAGGAAAAAGTATTTAGTGATCAAAGGGGTGACATCATTAAGAAACCAACTGCTCTGATGTCATATCTACCTATCTATCTATATCATGTGGAGCAGCTGCAGGAATCGAACTTGCGACCGATATGGTTGCTACTTCAACGTAGCGTTGCTCTTACCATTGAGAATGCAATTTATAATCATTAAGATAATAGACATAGGTACACACATTTGTGCGAGTTCGGCATTTTTGTAATTAAAAAGGCCAAAAATGGCCAATTACGATCTTCATTAAAAATAATACTCTGTGAACATATTCATCTCACAATATTATATGAATATTCGAATCGATTGACACAAAGAAAGACTATTTGCTCTTCTTCCCGATTTTCCCCTTGCAACTACTATGCCTACCGTGAATGCATCTCTGAACTTATGGTTCTTGTTTTGATTTACATTTATTTAGATAACAAAAATTCGGTAAGCTGTAGTAGATTACTTAGTGTGGTGAGGACTAACGAAAAACGACCTAGGATGGTTAATCGGGTAGCCTCACCGGTCGATTCATTAGTTGTGAGTTTGACCCTCACTGACTTGGTTTAATAAATATTTGGGGATGTGTAAATCATTACTACTGTAGTGAGTTGTCTTCTCAATGAATACCCCACTTTTGTAGTGTTGTGCCATACGAAGCCAAGCTTAGTAAATACTGAAGACAGACATGAAACAAGAAAAAAAAAGCAAGAGGAAGCCCAATGAAGGATAGAGTCATGGAAATAAAAAAAGAACTCGTCACCACAGTCAATAATTGAACAACTGCAGCGTCAAAACTTTAGTCATGTAAAGATATTTAATCAGCGAATAATTATGGTCAAAATAATTCTACTTATTCCGTATAGGAAACATCTAAAATAGAGGCAAAACATCTAAAAACATCTACATACTAGATAATCTAGATGTCATTAATAAACTCGTAAGAATAAGACCCCCAAAAGTCTAAAAAGCTTTTTTTCTCCAAAAATAACATTTTTAGAAGAAGTTTAGTGGAGTACTGATGCAAATTTTCAAGTCAGTAGATAAATTGGTATGGCCAGGGGCATTCGAACACACGAACACACACACTTTCTCAACAAGTGTCGAAAAAAGAAAAGCAAAAAGAAACACGTCTGGTTATTTTCTCAGTACATACCATCACAAGGTCAACCACTTTTGGCATTATGCATCATTGGGGGTGATCAATTAAAACATTGGAAAAAAGTGATCAATATATTAGTCGGTTCGCTGGTATTTTGTTTAACAGCGATCATTGAAAAAGCTGAATTTTCAAAAAAGCAACAACAAAGATACATGAATGCAGAGTAACGGACCAATTTAGCTCAAAGTTGCATTGCAAATTGACCTCCCTTACTAAAACTTTACATCTTCATAGGTTTTTTTTTGGGGGGTGGCCTTTGCCTTCCTGGGTGTAGAATAACAAGTGCAAAGGACGAGGGTATAAATTTGATTTATTAGGATTTGACATTCAATAAGCTCATTCAGTATCAAGGCAGGGATATTTGTATACTATACTAAATGAAGCATATTCAAAATCAAGATAGGGGTGTTGACTCGACATACTAAACAAAACAGTCAATATAAAACTAAGTGTGTTCGTGCAGTGGAAGACCAATGGGGAGCTGACAGGATGACACAAAACGACAGCTTATAAGATTTTCATATAGTTTCTCGGTAATTCTTTTTTTCCCCAATGAAACATCTGCGCCTACACACTATATCTCCGAAATTACTCAATGAATTTCATAGGGATCTTGAGAACCAGTGGACAATAGGGTACGAAAGACGTGATTGAATTTTGGGGGCGAATCCATCCACAATTATTCCCCTTGACAATTGCAGTTTATAGGGACATGCGCTCTCTGAGCGTTTTCTACTTCTATCGTCAAGTTTCCGTAAATATACTGAATAAGAAACATTTTCATGGCATTCATACTTAACTTCTCCATATCATTTCTTAAAGATAGAACTAAAAAATTGAAAACTAAAGATGTGTTGAATCGTTTGTAAATGTTGGCTTATGCCATTATTTTTGATACTATAGGAGAATCATGATAAACAATGAATATTTCTAGTAAAAGAAGATCACCGAAATTCTAGATATTTTGGGAAGAGAGCAAGTTCTAGAGGGGGAAGGGTGGCATTAGTTAGTGCCCGAGTGACACCAACCATAGGCCCGCCACTGTGTAAGCATATTGTACTGAAGTGAATTTGGTCAATATAAAGAGAGATATGTTTGCGGTGCAGTCTTAGTGCTTAACGTAACTCACGCATCGATGGTGCGTATGACACGGTGTCTGGCCTTTTCTCTTCAAATCTTCATCCGCTTTTCCGGTCAATCTCCCCCCTCTCTCTCTCTCTCTAACTCATCATATCCTCTAATATCCCACAAAGTCCATTTCTCCACGCCCGCCGCCAATGGCTCAGATTGACAAGTGATGTATTTAGGTCTGCCGTGAACTCATTCAAACTTAGACAAGATTCGTATGACGGCTCTATTAAAGAAACGAAGAGATATGGGAGGGTGAATAGATAAGAAAAGGGGAAAGGGTAGATGATATTTCGCACGTCCTGATGAAAATTACCAAGAATTAGTAAAAGTGGCACTGGGTTATTTTTTTTTTTCTCGGTTTGTTTCGTCGTGTCCAGTTTAAAATAGCTTCCAGCTAAAAAGAGTTAAAAGCTTCGTAGACAACGCATTAAGATGTCTGCAAGTCCAGTGAGGGGTGAAATTGTGGGTGAATGGGGACTAGGCATGCCCACTTCAGCAGCAACGGTGCTCGACCCCCGCCATTAACCTCTTTTAATAATGTATCATGGATTCAAAACGGCTTTGTTTTCGAGTATTCTAAGAATTTCACTTAAAGAAATATTTTTAGCCGTGGAAGTATGAATAGATTTTTTATATGTTCGTGGTGCTACCCAGAAGTTCGGAGAAAATGGACTGATCTAACAATATCTTCATCCGTCAGGTTAGCCAGCGTCTCTCGTGTCTCGCCGGATATTTCAAACATCTCTCGAAATCACTCCACTAGCAAATAATGAAATTATTTTTTTCTCAAAAAGTGAATTTGCACCTTAAGTTCCCCCAAACTTTCGGGTAGCACCTTGTACGCTCCTACCCCTGTGTTTGTGTGTCTGAAAACCAACTATGGTACACGAGTTCACATTGCGTAGAACTACAAACGAAAAACGGTTTAATTGATAATAGTTTGCCGGAATAGAATGCAAACCCTCTCTCTGCTACTAGTATCGACAATTGTAGATGCAGATACTCACACGAATACACACACACTCATGTAAGCACACACACACACAAACACACTCAAACGCACGCACACACGGACACACATACAAACCTAGACACACACACAAACGCAGACACACACATAACTCATCAAACACGGATGTGAATGAAACAGTTAAAAGGAAGTATGAATTTTTCATACTTGTCAGAAAATTATATATACATATGTATATATATGTATATATATATATATATATATATATATGTATATATATATGTATATATATATATATATATATATATATATATATATATATATAGTGCATATATAGGTATAATGTATTAATGTATATTCAGATGATCATTAGATGGAGTTGTGTTTCCAATAAAATGGAGCTATGGAGGACTCCATGAGTATATCATTATATGTATGCATATACATTATATATACACATGTGCATATATATATATATATATATATATATATATATATATATATATATATGTATATATATATATATATATATATATATATATATATATATATATACATATATATATATGTATACATATATATATACATATATATATATGTATATATATATATATATACACATATATATATATGTATATATATATCATGTATACATATATAATGGAGATTAAATGTGGATATTTGGCCAATAACACTGATTGAAACTATATATACATATTTATATACACACACACACACGTATATATATATATATATATATATATATATATACATATATATATATATATATATATATATATATATATTTATATATATATGAACATGATATGACAAAATCTAGGCAAAGTGCGGATCATTGATACGCCTAACATCCAATTTTTATGATAACTCACATGGAAGAAAAATTCAGTTTGTTATAAAATCTTACTTCTCGTTTAAAAATCCTGCTATACACCTACTCACACATACACATATCTATGTATGTGCATACGTGTGTGTACGTATATCATCATATACATGTACATGTTCGAGCTTATATGCATATATCTTTGTGTGTATATGTGTGAGAGAGAGAAAGAGGTAGTGGGAGAATTTCTTGTTGAAACTAATCAGTTTTGCATTGTTTTAGGAGAAAGAAAAATTATGACAGGTAAGATATAAATCTTTCAGTCTTTCATTATATTCTCTCAAAATCAGCTGATATAATTTTTTTTATATCAAGATCAAATACGTAGATTTATATTCATCGCAGGGAATCAATATTTCATGAACTTGATAATTCTTTCGAATGAATTTTCTTTCTCAATTTCAAACTCGGAATACGACAGCAGAATTTTCATCCTCGATTTCTGAGTCAGGAATATTTTTAGAAAAGATCACCTGAAATTATAAGACTAAATATTTGATTTCAATCGAAAATTGGTAGCGTATTCTCCACCCCCCTTCCTGACATCGCTCACGTTACCAACAGTTGCAAAATCTATAAAGGCAAGGACAACAAGTCTGGTTGCTGCAAGGTCAAACTCAACAGCTACTTCTACACCGACTGAAGATGATTACAGCAACTTTTCTTGGTATACATGATAATTAAAAATTGTGAATGTATAAGATTCTAGCACGAATGTATCAATTTATTAGAATTAAATGACCCCTTAAACATATGTAACATACATTTCGGAGATAGGTAGGACCTGTCACAATGGCTCAGTCGGTAATGAAGCCAGCTACAACCAACTTGGTCGTGATTTCAGAATTCGGTAAAGAAACGTTGGTTTTATATTGTTATTAGAATGGAATAGGCCCCCGCGTATTTCTAACATAAATTTTGGCAGAGATTCAAAACCTGTCAATTTAGCTCCGTCGTTAAGAGTCACAACTAACGAACAGTGGTTAGTGATTTCTAATCACGAGAGGGGAATGTTGATTTTGACTGGAATTTCACAAAATAGAGAGCCAAATTTAGCGCTTCTTGTGAACTGGAAGTACCTGGTGGCTGATATGTGAACCTGCGTGAAGATAAAACTTTTCCATCGATGCTGGTTACGTCAGAGACTTGGTGAATTGGAAAGCGATTATACAGTAGACAGCCGTTGATACGGCAGCCTCGAGGAGTGCAGTTATAACGGATTTGCTGCAATAACGACATAGATAATGAAGAATTCAGCACACAAATTACTACGACAAGCAAATTATTTACTTTTTTATTTATTTAGGGAAAGGTGTAGTCTCCGATACAGTCTTGCAGGAATGTAAAAACCAGCGTGTCCTTAGAATATGTGTCATTGAATAGTGTTGTTAGAAAAAGTGCCGATGCAACGAGATTGAACGGACATTGAACTGGATTCTCTCTGATTGGCTAATCTTGAGGAATTGATAATGTGGACTCAGGGGTGGGGCATCCAAAGATATGTCTCTTGTCGGGAGTGGCAAGAGATAATCAACAGCAGAAGCCGAAATAATTCCCCTGCTGGACAAAGGCCTTTCCCATTTCCTTCCGTAACGACTACGACTGCACTAACCTCTTTCGTGTCTTATCGGCAAATCTTTCTATCCCATCCCTCTATTTTATGTCTGGTCTTTTCCTACTGCGTTCATTGTCCCATGGGTACATGTCGGCTAGGCTTTTGATCCTTCTTGCTACGTGTCCAGCCCACTTCATTTTTGTTGCATAATTATTTGTGTTTATAAATGCATTATATCATTTGAGATGACCTCCTGTTGTTACACGTCTAGATTTAGGAGAATCTGGATGCTATCCATGAACCCGTCAGAATAAGGCTTCCAAGTGGTAGAAAAGGCTTTTTTCCAAAATAAAAATCAAGATAGAATTTTTAGACGGGGGTCAGTGGAGTACTGATTTCAATTTTCGAATCTATCGACAAAACGGTATGGTCAGAAGCGCTGAAACACGCAAACGAACACTAAAAGAATGACATGCAGAAATTAAAAAAGATAGAATCCTTTGCCATCTTTGATGGCTACGGTTGTTCAATATCAGTCGGAATGCTACGCTGATCAAGGAAAAACTAACATCACAAAATTTCAGACGATTTTCAGGCTTCTGATTCAATTTAGCCTTTCTTATGTTAACTTACAATATTCGATAGAACTCCATATTCTTTGAGACTTCATATCCGATACAAGTTACGTTTTTGAAAATTAAAAAGAAAATGATGTTTTCAGTTTATTTAACAAATCTTAACATTTTTTAATTGAAAACTCAACACGAAAGCGAAACGTGATTTACATAAACAAATAAACCAATTTTTTGGTATTTTATTTTTGTCAGTTGACGTCCAAACAGATGAGATGGCAGCCTTTGTGAATTAAATTTAATTTGCTTTTCACCCCTTCCAGGAACATGAAGACTCCAATGTAACATTTGTTCTTCGCAAATTGCTTTATTAAAATAATAGAAAAAAAACGTTACGTTTGAAGTGAGCACATTTTTAAAATGACTGAGTCTTTATTAGTCTGCATTTGCCATAGAAGCGACACCAGATATTTTTAAATTGCTTTGAATATATAAATAAATAATTGGGTTTTACTCTTTTCCTTCCTCTTCTTTTTTTCAAATTATGAAAGAAAAATATTTGACCCAACTGATAGCGTTAGGGACATCGTATAAGATAATGTGTCGAGTTTTGTGGTGCAATGCCAGGTTTTTTAAAGATAAGAAAATCAGTAATCTCAGCAATTTCTTGATACTCTATTTTCTCATAATTAGTATAAATGAAAAGTTTTCTGTCTTTCAGTTCTCGTCTAGCTTCTCCCCCGCTCTTTTTACCTTCCTTCTCTCTTCCCCTTTCTCTCTCTCTTTCTCTCTCTCTCTCTCTATCTCTCACTCACTTCATCTAGAAAGTAATTGAAATAGGACCGAGTAATAAAGACAAGCGTGTACATAAAAAAAATACTGAATACTTCATGAGGTGTTAATAAAGTCTTTTTTTTTTGTTAATAACAATGTAGCATTTTTTGTAGTCTCAGATTTTCTCTCATTTGTTCTCGGATTATGTTTTAGAAATCCCTTGAGGTACTTACGCACGGTTTTGAAATGACGATGCAATGTAATAACCCTGTATGTATGTATGTATGTATGTATGTATTGATGTATGGCTCCATGAAAAGTTCTCACGTGATAAAGGCCTACGCGGAAAATTTCCCTCAGGACTAAACACGAGGTCATAAATGCGCACTGCAAAAAAAGCCCTCGTTCTTTTTTCATGTACCATTTTTTTGTGGTGAATTTTCGTGTGGCTTTCTTTCATCCGGGCATATTTCTGACCACCATCTATATATGTATGTATGTATGTATGTATGTATGTATGTATGTATGTATGTATGTATGTATGTATGTGTGGATTAATGAGTGGATACATGTATGGCTGTATGTGTGTTATGCGCTATTTGGTAACCGGGTTTGGTTATGCTCGCTTTACACGAATGCCCTTGGAGAAGGCATGAATCCATCCGTTCCCCTAGCTACGGGTGAAATAGGAGGGAAGATTGTGCTCTCTAGCCTTGGGAAGGCAACCAACCTAAGAGAAGGACGGCTCTGATTCCAAAACCAGGGGATGGACCCCCGTGAACACGATGTGACATACAATTTGACATCCTTCTGGCAGCTCCTGCCGCCAAGCTGATGTCCGACGTATCGCTCTCAGCTTTCTTCTGTGCTACATCAACAGGGCCGAGGGGGGAATTCTGTTGCTGTTGTTGCCACCACCACCACCACCATCATAATCATCATCATCATTTTCACAGCTATGTAGTTTGTACTGCCTCCACCATGCCTTTTATTTACTGTTAGGTCATTGGTAGCAGCTGGGGGTCGTAGATCTCTTATCTCTAGTGCTCTCCTCAGTATTCATGCAGTCCCCAGTAATGCTGTGGTCTGTATAGTCTCAATTCTTCTTATAACCAGTTCCATTAATCTCGCTTTCAGTGTCTTTGGTACGGTTCCAAGTATCCCTACTATTACTGGTACAACCCAAAATTTCATGTTCAACACTTTCTCTATCTTCATTGCCAGGTCCTGATATTTTCCCAGCTTTTCACTCTCTTTTTTATTTACACTGTGATACACAGGCTCGTCCACGTCTATTATTTCCAGGTTCTCCTGTTCTTGTCCACAATTACCAGGTACTTTTTTTTCGCTTGGATGGGGTGCTTGGACGAGGTGTCAAAGACCCAGATTAGTTTATGGCTTCCACTCACTAAGGCTGTCTCCGGTTTGCGCTGGTATCACTTCTCTGCATGGTTAATTCCCATTAGTTTGCTCAGTTCCCAGTGTATCATTAATGCTTACCTATCGTGTCTACTTTTATACTCGTTCTAGGATAGTTGACTGCATTCACTAGTAATGTGGTTTACGGTCTTATCCCTTTCTCTGCATAGACGTCATTAGCTGTTTGTTTGGTTATGTCCTGATGCATTTATTTCGGACTACCATGATGAGCAATTTTGTTTCTCTCTTCAGGTTTCCTTTCCGTAGCCATGTCCATGATCTCTCGTTTGCAACATTACGTATCATTTTTTAAAAAATTCTCTGTGTACTTCTCTGCTCCTATTTTTCTTTCCTTGTTTGTTGAGCTGCCGTTTTGTTTGCTACTTTTCTGTTGTTTGTTGCACTGTTTCGGGTGCTCTTTATAATGTTCTCATTATTTACTTGTACATACTTCTGTAGCCCAATTTTGGCCTTTGGACACAGTCTTTTATGCTGATGAATCCACTACCACCCTCCTCCCGCTTTACGCACGTGTGTCATCTCTGGGATGTAAAGCCTTGTGCATTGTCACAATCCCTCTTGTTCGCCGATCCAGTTATTGGAGATCTTCCTTTGTCCATCCAAAGAATGGTCGTGTATCTTACTACTTGTACAGCGTACGTGTTCATTCCTTTTATTAGATATAGTTTGGTCTCTAATATTTTCTTTATCCTCCTAAGGTATTCCTGTCTTATTTTCTCTTTCATTTGTTCCCGTTTTGTCGTGTCATATGAGAGAATATATATAAGAGAAGTCCCAGGTATTTGTATTGGTCTGGTGCGATCAATGCTTTGATCCTTTTACTGTCCGGTAATTCGATTCTTTCTGCTGCCATGCATTTTCCTTTGTTTTAGAGAATTGGTATCTTTTGCCGTTTTCAGGATTCTATTGAGTGGTATCATGGTTATAACAAATCGTAGTGAGGACAGGGAGTCTTTCTGGAAGATTCCTCTTTTTTTACTTTCTTCTGTTAGGTTTCCTTCTGTAACTATCAAGTCTACTTTCCAGTTTTTCGTTGAGTTGGTTATGAATCTCACCACTGGTTCACTGATCTTGAATATTCTGAGATATTTGAGTATCCAGCGGTGTAGAATCTTGTCGTATGTGTTTTATGGTCTATCCATCCTATTGCAATGTTCTTTCTTTTTCCTATTTCTTTTAGGATCATCAGGTCGATGTCTAGCAAGTCATTGGCTCCTTTGGTTCCTCTCCTACATCCTTTCTGTTCTTTTGGTAATAGTCTTCTTGGATAAATATATATATATATATATATATATATATATATATATATATATATATATATATATATATATATATATATATATATATATTCTCTACTATACGTCCGGAAAGGATTTTCAATATTGGTGGTAGGCAGGTTGTTGAACTCCGTTACGTTGTTAAGGTGTAGGAGGTGGTTGACATGCTTGGTTGACTCCTTTAGTTTACCCCCGTCCTTGGGGGTGGTAGTGTCGTCTTCTCTCCTTGCATCATTTCTGTAAGAGTTAGTATCTGGGCTTTCTCTTCTCCCGTTGGGGTGCCAGCGTCTCTTCCTTGTGTATGCCTCGGTTCAAGGACTTTCTCTTTGTTTCCATTTCGTCCTTCATTGTGTTAGTTGTGTTGGGAGATTCCTCTTCGGGTAAGCCGCTTTCTCCTTTTCCTATTTCATGGCAGATTTCCTGTTGTTCTATCTCCGAGAGCCATTTGTTTTTCAGGGCTTGTTTCGCTTGATCAGCCAGGTGCCGACTTGATGTCTTCACGGTGGATTTTTCCCTCCATATTTTGAGTAGGCGTTCTGTATAGCAACACACAGATAGTTAGCTCTTGAAGTAGAAATACATTACTAATTTGTTGTCCTCTTCCGTCCATTTTCTCTTCTTGTTCTGGCTAACGGTGGCTGTGTTCCCCCCTTGTTGCTATTAGGGGAGCATGTGCTAGGGTCTTGGTTTACTGTAACTTGGTTACGACTGTGTCCCTCCTGAAGGCCACTGGGGTTTTGGCCAGCTGTCGCAGGATGACGACCGGGTCTTTATTGGTGGCTAACAAGAGAGCGCCTGCCGGTCATAACACACAGACCTTGAATGTGTGCTCCATTCTTTGTGGTAAATGGATTTAGTTATAATGTTTGTTTGGTTTGTGGTGCTTTAAGACTGTACCAAGCCTTGGTAGATTGATTAACCCCAGAGCTCCACCTGCTCTTAGCACCCTTAGTATTTTCTCACAATGAAGAAGCATATTGGTGTGCCCAGCATTTAAAAGGATAACAGGGTGATAGTCTTCCACCAATCACTCATAACGTATATCACAAAGCTTTAGAGTTAGTTCCCCCTCCCATAGTTTCTTTCAATGAACATGTAACTACGTAAGTATTATTGGTATGGTCATATCTCTCCATTATTTGTGTCAAGTCTTTACTTAGTAAGAGTTCCTCTAGAAGTTAGCCTGTCAAGTTTGAGAGCTATGATCAGTTTTACCCTCCCTTCTTAAACTCGTTAGTACGTTGAAATATGGAAAGTGTAAGATTCATAGTAAAGAAGAAACGAACTCGACAATTGAATATTCACATGTAGGAATGGTCCCTGTTAGTTGTTAATTTCACATAACAGAATTTTTCACCTTCTTCTGATTTGTTCTCTTGCCATACTCTGTGAAGTTGGGGTAAAATATGCTGGGCCGACAGTGATCATTTCTGTAAAGCCAAAAAATAAATAAATAAAAAGTGTCTCCACCATTCTAAATTATTATTATTATTATTATTATTATTATTATTATTATTATTATTATTATTATTATTATTATTATTATTACGGAGATGGACACATTAATTACAACTCGCCATTACAGTTAATAACTGTACGACCAAAGCGTCAAATGTAAAAATATTACAGCGAAAAATATATGTGGTCAGAATAGAGTCTATTGATGACATTACTGGCGTTTCGCCTAGGGAACCATATACAAAAAAGTGAAAAAATCATATAAAAATATCTAGATTCTGGAGAATCTAAATGTTATTAATAAACTGGTCAAAATAAGGATTGCAAGAAGGACAAAAGAGCTTCCCCCCCCACCAAATGAAAAGTTTCTGAAATCATTGGCGTACTGATGCCACTATTCAAGTCCGTAAAAAAACGGAATGGCCAGGGGTGTCAGAACACACAAACCCATAAACAGTTACAAACACGCAATAGAAAAAAAAAAAAGATAAAATCCTTCGCCATCTTTGATGGCTATGGGTGTTCAAATATTGACCCCGTCTCTTTGTCACTACCATCATTGTCAGACTATCATCTATGGTGATATCTTTACCGCCTTAAAATTCGAAACACCAATGCAAAGGTGATTGCCGTATTCATCGGATCCAATGCTTCAAAAATAGTTTCAAAAACTGGTTGCAATCACATCGAGAAACGATCGAATCACGTAGTCTCGTTTGTTACATCTGAAAATACGTAAAATAATGGAGATACAGCGAAAAAACCTCTATAACATCAATCTATAGATTATGTTGTCAGGAATCTTATATTACTGCCCCTACTTACTTTAACAATGCTTCTGTGAACCTTGCAAATCGGAACGATAACCTGTTTTTCATCAAAAATGTTTCCATATGAAAAAAGAAAAAAGAAAAAAGAAAAAAAAAGAGACTGACGCCAGTCATAAAAGCCATTTATGGATTTGATTTCCCAACTTTCTCCCGATACCTTACGGCATGGGAAATTATTGTTCATCGTTGTTGAAACATTTTCAGGCACGTGAATGTGAAATTATTGCATTTGCGCTGATATTGAATCAAAACTCAGAGGACAAGAACATCCTCGCCATTTTGTTATTGTATTTATATTTAAATGAACAAAACTTTTTGATGTTTTTTTCTTAATTAGAAAACCGTTGAAAATATCCCCCAAAAGATAAAATATCAACGTTTTCAGGAAAACGATACCACCACACTCTATTTCTACTGATAGGGCGACTTCTAAATAGAGTTAGGATGAATTGAGAGAATCAGAAATGTAGAGTGTTAATCTGATTTTTTTTTCAGATTGAAGAAATAGAAATACCTTCAAAAAATGGTAACGTCACTTCCTTCACCACTTTTAAAATCGCGATTCTATAGGGCGGCTTGATGGCCACGATGGGATTCGTGTAATAAGTTTGGACTGACGTTTTCAATCTGGCTTCAAATATATATCTTCTGCATTCAGATATGATGTCGTCAGTTGTGAATATCTTAAAAGCTCATTGTTGTGCTAAGCAGTCTTGAAACTCAAGAAAATAATATGCAATAGTGTAATTTATTCGGCAACATGACATAGCCAAAGACGAATATGGATAGCGTGATCGAAGGTCTCCCATCTTTGGTAACATAAGACAAGTAAAGGAAGATACAACACGTAGTCATCTAAGGACACACCGTGAAGTGTCGATGATTCGGAATGCATTTATAACACGATTGGTGAAAAAGATATATAGAAAAACTAGTCAACAGATTGAATAAACTATCGAAAGCCAAGTAAACAATGTTAACGATTTAACAACCCTACCCATCAGAGATGGCGAGGGTTTATATCTTTCTTCATATGAACGCGTGTTAGTCTACGTGTTTATTTGTTTGTTTGTTGATAACAGTGCTACCGGTCGTACGATTTTGTTTACAGACTTGCAAACTGACATTAGTGTTCCACCAGAGCCCTTTGAATTTTCAACTTTGTCAAAAATGCTCTTTTGGCTTTGGTGGGGAGTATTCTGATGTTTTTTTTTTGTTGTTCGTGTTCCAGCGCCCCGGTGCATACCAATTTGTCTACTGACTTGAAAATCGGCATTAGTACTCCATTAGACCCCTTCTAAAATTGTTTTTGAATTTTGGGTAAAAAAAGCTTTTTCCCACCTTTTTGAGGCCTTATATTAACAGGTTTATTAATAAGAGTCTCCAGAATATAGATGTTTCTAGTTGTTTTTTTTTCTATTTCAGATGTTTCCAGAGGAAAACGCCAATGATGTCATAAATAGAATTTATTCTGACCGTATTTATTCTTCGATTGAACTTTTTCACTTGACTTCAAATTTTGACACTACGGTCGTCCAATTATCGATTATAATGGCGAGTTATGTATATTTCTAATCATCACTATATTTATGTTCTGCAATAAATTGAACATCGGACAGAACACTGGTTACAACGTAGTACATTCAAACATACGTATTTATCTGATATTTGAGCAATAAGAAGAAAACGTCAAACTTCAACTTTCTTGGAACATAGACTTCCTTGAAAACCAACCGTCGGCAAAGTTTTACCGCAGCTACTTACCGTGAAAAGGCCAGTGACCTTTTCCGATCAACATAGAGTAAAATAAGCATGAAGTAAAGAAAAATGGACCAGCATGAAGTAGCTGCGGAGAAATATTATCATAACAAATGATAGGACAAAAATTTGTTTCATATGCAAATGACATGCAAATAAGCACCAGTCATAGAATGTTGTCAATGGCTTCTAGAGATTACGCACACCGATATAATTGCTTTTCTCCGACTTGATCTACGAAGGAAATCAAGTCGATGATTTGGTTTTGTCACAACCAATAAATCACCTCAAAAATGCAATTTTTCCTTCCTTTTTGCACTTTCCAGTTTTTACAGTCAATCTGAAATCAAGAGAAGTGAAAATCAAGAGAAGTCACTCATTTGGAATGGGGTGACCGGATAGCTTGCAAGAACATGCTTTTTGTTTGAGCAGTTGATGAAATAGCTTGCGAGGAATTTCTTTGTCTTGGATTGGCTGACGAGGAAGCTCACGAAAAGATTTTTCGTTCGTGGAGTGGCTAACGGGATACCACGCAAAAAAAAACTTTTCTGAAGCCGTTAACGAAATATCTAACCTGAAATTTATTTCATCCTGAAGAGGGCAATACATATTGCAAGGAATCTCTTTAACCCTGCAGCGACTGACACGATATCTTGCGAGAAATTCCTTTGTCTTGACTTTGCTGACGAGATAAACATGAGTAAACAAATTTATTGCATGAGCAACTGTCAACCAAATCAGGATACATTTTCATCGAACGTTTTCAAAGATATTAGAAATAAAAGATAGGCAGTAGCGCAGAAGGCAATGGATACTAATGGAGCAACAGCTCCCGGCTGCTAATGTCAGGACACATAAGGTAGTTATCGGAGAGTGGTTCCCCAAATGCTCACTCAATGTACTTTCTTTTCCATCTTGACCTACCAACGTCAAAAAATTTTGTAGAGATATAAAGTGATGAGATAGAGCACCATGTAATCGATTTCTTCCTTTCCTAATTGAATTAAGGTGAAATTTATCTATGCAGCATCGGTCGAAATTTGAAATCAGTCTCGCCGAAATTTGAAGTTAGTTTCTAAGTTGGTAATTGTTACACCATCCGGGGCCTCAAAAATGCCATATATAAGCAAAGCTGTCACTAAAACTATCAACATAGATTTATTCAGTTTTCAAGTTTGTCTTGCTGGCCTGTTGGCTGGCTGGCTATGTTTGTATGTATAATGTGCATGCGTATAGGCCGAGCCAATGAAGCAAGAGTGCTTATATTTGAACATATATTCCTCAATATACCTAGAAAAAGGTTCGCTTTTAAAAAAAATCTACTTCTCCTAAATTGTTTTCCAGTGATGGGCTCAATTTGCGATGTAAGTTTATACTAAATTGATACCTAGTTTGTGGTCACTTGTCTCTTGAAAATGCTGACTTTCAAGTGGTCACTGCCCAACAGAAGGCGAGCGAAGTAACTTATTCATTGCTCACCTCTCTCTTAATAGATCACCCCATGCTTCCAAAAGACGGTGAGTACATGACAGTTTCTGTTGAGTGACTAACCGCACCTATTTCAACTGTCTTCATTCCTCTTTGATCCGATATAAGAGAAAGTCTTTCCTCTCGTTGCCTTTCTCGCTGTCTCCTTTTATACGCAATATTGTGAAAATTTTGATATAGAAATCATTTATCTTCATTTTGTGGAATCGGAGATATTTGTTGAGCGTGAAAGTATGAAAAATCTTTCACCTGTAAACAAAGAAATAATTATCATGACTTATATTATGAAATTTATTAGACGAAACTCACCTTAACTAATTATTAGATTTGTTGAAAAATTTCGGTAGTCTTTCAGTAAATGACCAAAATTATTGTAAATGAGTTTGCATTACAAATTTTGTTTTCAATGTGATCACCACCCCCTTAATTAGTTTATATACTTATGCACGCATTGGGTTTCAAACAGTTCATAGAGAAAGAAATTCCGATTACCTTTTTCAAAAGTTTTTTTTCTAACTTTTGCAAATGTACTTTTGGATCTGTTAGTCTCTCAACTTAAACAAAATTGGGGAAGAATTATTCAGTTGCTTTTCTTGACAAAAGTTTAGTTTTATTCGCCAACTCATATTTTGGGTCTACAATCTGTGAAAATGATATATATACATCGATTTTTTTAAGGGCTTATGAAAGTTTGTATATATATTAGTAAAATGTACAGCATATGCATTGTTTTGTCATTTATTCACCCGAAGCTTCACTGATTCGGGAATCCCGTTTGAGGGGTCAGAGAGCTTCAACCTGTCCCTGTATCAAGACGTGGAATCGGGGCTGGAGGAAGAAGGGTTAAATCGTTCTATTGAATTATTTCAACAGTTTTTCTTAGCGTAGCCTAAAAGTCCTGCATCCACCGATCAAGTGTCATGGCAATGGTTACAGTTCAGTTGCCATTATTTATCTACCGAACTCCCCGGAAGATATATGTCCACAATGCTAGGAACTTATGAAAGAAGCGAATAATCGTTGACAGCCTCTCATGTATAGTGATCCTCAGGAGAGTTTTTAAAATACAGGTTTCATCTCTTTTTAGTAGTTCAGTTCTCTGTGGATATGCTTGCGTGCAATAATTTGCTTTATATCTTGATGTCATGGAGGCGTACACGAGTCCGTATGCAAATAGGCGTACAAAATAAGCTGTTATACGATACAGTACGATTATTCATTTATTTACATAACTTTAAAAGTGCACACGCTTCTGCTTATCCGAAGATATGTAAAGGTCGACAGAAATGAATTCTTAATAAAGGTTAGAAAGGACAACTAAAATAATTCTCTTTCTGCGTAACCCCCGTCGACTTCTGTTTGCTTAGTGTTTTAGACTTCAAATCTGCGTTGTTTGAAATAGAAAATATCTGATTTCTAATATTTTTTTCAGGAACTGCCAATAAAACCATATATATATATATATATATATATATATATATATATATATATATATACATATATGTATATATATTTATATATATATATATATATATATATATATGTATATATATATATATATATATATATATATATATATATATATATATATATATATGTAAATTGCGCTATGTTATATAGAAACTTATTTGAAATGATCTCCTGTCGTTACACCGTTAATATATCACTCAATTTAGACAGCGTAAACATAACAAGCAATAACAGAAAAATGGGGCTACTGCAGGAATCAACCCTTCCCACGATAGGGTTGTTGCTTCAACGTAGCGATTCTCTTACCATTGAGCTAATCACCCAACGGTAATGCAAAGGCCAAATAGCGACTTTCAGCCCAAATTCTCATCTCATTTACTCTTCTCCTTCAACACGACAACTATGTATTTGAGAAAATTGTTCATTCTATTTACGTTGTCTAAATTGAGTGATATACTAACCGTACAACGACGGGAGATCCTTTCAAATAAATTTATATATAATATAATGCACTTTATAATTCATATATATGCATACATATATATATATTTATATATATATATATATGAATGTGTGTCTATCTATCTATCTATCTATCCATCTATCTATCTATCTATCTATCTATCTATCTATCTATTTCACAATAATTTTCTCTATTTAGATCACTTTACATGTTCTGTAGATCCTCCGCAGTTCCTGCTAGTAGTGCATAATCACTATAGTATCTTGGATCGTATATATATTTCCTGTCTATTTTTACTTCCTCATTTTCCAAGTCAGCTTTCATATAGGTTCTCCCAAGGCTAGCTCTAAAGAATTTGAGTGGTATTTAATCTCCTTGTCTTACTCTCTTCTCAATCTTTATCTAGTTACTATATTTATGAGGTCTAACTTTTTGTCCAAGAAAAAAAAAATACCATGGATTCGAGAGAGGACCGGAGTGAACAAGATCGTACAAGTAATTAAGCAACTAAAAATGGATATGGGCTGAATACATAACGATTAGAAAAGACAACGGATGGAGCAAAAGGATAACGACTGGTGCCCGTGAGACACTAATCGCTGTAGGAAAAGACAAGACACAAGATGGAGAACAAAAATGACAAGTTTTCCGGTAAAACATAGCAAAGATTAGTGCAATCACGTTCGTCAGGAGATGAGAAACGCCTTTGTCCAGGGGAAGGACTTATAACGGCTGCTGATGCTACTGATTATGATCCTGATCATGATAACAAAAGTTCAAGTTAGATTTGATCCCCTGTCGTACATCGGACGGCTTCCTGAGACGAAAGAGATGGAAGTTCGAGTCTTCCTGAAGATGTATTCTTTTTTTCCCGATATGCGCTGTTCATTCACTGCCGTAGAGTGATGGTCTGAGTAGTTGCGATAAAAAGCAACCAAAATTATAACTAAATAAAATATCGAAAAAAGTATAACTGTTGAAAGTGCTTCATCTAAGTAAGAATTAAGATAATATTAACACGACTCCCACCTTTTATCACAATTCACTCAGTCCCTCTATGGTCAAAATCTGATTTATATTACATTTATTCATCTATAAGAGACTTCCAAAGAAATGATTAATTGATCCGATAAGAAGAAATTATTGTAAAGGAGATAGCGTTAAGAAGCATTTAACCATGAGAAAACCTTTTTTCATAATTACTGACGTGTTATAACTTTGATCCATAAAACTGTTGTAGAGTTATGTGTAGAATGCTCTTGTGCATAAAAGATCGGATCTTTCGGTTTTATTAAAAGATTGGAGTCTGTGACGTCAGTGGTTCTCAAACTTTATTGTACAGCACTACACAAAGATATGAATTAGGTTGTCTCACACGAAATTGCCAACTATGAAAGGAAAAATAAAAAAGCTTTAAGATTTAAAAGGCCTGGTTTATTATTGGAAATCGGCAATATTTGCTTCAATAAAGCTTTAACCTTATAAAGATCTATCCTTTATAGGAATGCAAAAAATTGTTAAAATACAACCATCACAGCTTTATGTTTCATCACCATTAGTCTTTCAACGTCCGTCGTTGGACACAGGCCTTCCCCAGGATTCGCAACACTTCTCAATCATGGGCGTTGTGGAGCCAGTACTTTCTGAATTTGTTTAGATTGTCTCTCCATCTAATATTCAGCCGGCCTCGGTTGCGTATGTGATCTCAGGGGATCCATGTCGTGGGCCACGATGTCCATCGGTTGTCCACCATTCTTGCAACATGGCCAGCCCACTGCCATTTGAGATTTTAAGTAGATTCTATGATGTACATAACTGTTGCCTTTTCCCCAGATGTACTGTGCTGTCTTGTGGTCTCTCTATGAGAGGCCCAGCATAATTCTTTCATGTGCACGTTGCATGGTTCTCAATTTTTGGATTACGGAAAAAAAACCTTCAGGTGCCAGGGTAGGTGATGATCTGTTGGTGATAGATCTGGTGAATATGGATGATATAAGATTTTAAAATTAAATTGCAGGAACTTTGTTTTGGTCAGATTGTCAATGAGGGGTCCAGCACCGTCATGCAACAAAATGGATCAATGTCCATTTACTAATGTTGGATATTTTCTGGCTAAATCCAAGTACATTTCATCAATTGATTCGTTGTATGATTGAGCTCCTAAATGCGAAATTGATTTTCTCAAGAGCACGAAAAGTATTTCTACAGAGTTCGGACTCATACAAAAACAATATTCCAATGTCCTTCGAGTACAGCATCTTCAGGAGTCGAAAGATAATTCATTAAAACTGATATCATAAATCATAAGATGAAAATTTCAAAGGAAGTTTATGTTTTATCAATATAAGTTGTATAACTGCATTTTCTTCATCAGAATTTGTCGAAGTTATAGCTGTGAAGTCAAATGCACCCCCAAGCCATTCATGGGGGAAAACTTAACAATTTACTCACGCAGCAGCTCAATTGTTGGAATGAAATGAATTAGACAAAAAACGTTTCAGTTGTTAAAGGACGAAACATTAATATCAACTCACGGATATGTGTACTTATCAACTCTTTTTACTTTCATCTTTTGTTAAAAAAGATTTAAAATCTCATAAAAATCTCGTGATAAAACCTTTTGTTAGACAAATATATAGCGGGAGTAGGACAGGTATGATAGCAGTATTGGACACATTCAAGAGTCGAAATGTATTTCTGCGTATTTTGAAAAGTTTACCCGACGAAAAGTTTCATAACAACTGCACGATGAAAGGGACGATGTTTTTTCGTTCGCTTTCTCATCTTCAACGACGTCCGACTCGCTGGCCTGAAAGTTTCAGTGCGTTGCCTTACCTGCAACGTCCGGAATCTACGCATTTTGACGCTTTTATCTGGTTATAATACATTCCGAATGTGCATGCATATAGATTATAAAAAAAGCGACAATGCTTTTAGTTGAAGTATTCTGATGATGACATGAACGGATATGAAATAGCGACAGAAACTCATTCTTAAATTATTGATTACCTCCTTTCTCTCTCTCTCTCTCTCTCTCTCTCACACACACACACACACACACATGCACACATGCATATACACACAGAATCGCGTAATGAGAAGTGATTTTTTGCAAGCTTGTCTCTCTAACCATACGCAAATGAAGTGAGTTTGAGCCTGAGTGGAGATTTTTTTTGGGTCTTGAACCAGACATTAGTATCTATCTATCTATCTCTCTCTCTCTCTCTCTCTCCATATATATATATATATATATATATATATATATATATATATATATATATATATATATATATATATATATATATATATCAGAAACCATCAAACAAAACTGTCAGCATAAGTTTCTGTAATTGGTCTAGCTGGTGGGATATGTATGTGTGCATGTATGTATGTATCACGCATACAGACTGCACCAATGAGCCAGAGGGCTGAGCATTTAAAAAATACTCATAAGTATCTGAAGGGAAAATGGTTCTTTTGTTTCTTTGAGAATCCCCTCATGTCATGGTTCAATTTACAATGTGATTTTTTTTTTACCTGAATTGGTCTCTTTGTCTCAGTCCGACAACGTTCACGCTTATTTTCTGAAAATTCGAACTTCATTAGTGATCACCGCCCAGCAAAAGGCTAGAGAATTATCTATTGATCACTCCTATTTCTAATGTCTTAACTGATCAGCTCCAACACGCCATGATGCCGAAAATTGTCGGTCAAGTGACGGTTTTATTGAGTGTCTAACCAGACCTATCTATCAATCTATATATGTATCTATGTATCTCTCTGTCTCTGTCTGTCTGTCTGTCTGTCTGTCTGTCTGTCTCTCTCTCTCTCTCTCTCTCTCTCTCTCTCTCTATATATATATATATATATATATATATATATATCGGACAGCAATTTGGTTAAATAAGTACGCTTTCTCCATATCCATTCATGAACACACACAAGTGTTGGCATGTAGGCACACCGTCAACGTATATGAAAAATCTCCAAGACAATCATGCTGATATGGAAATAGTTGTTTTATACATTTACTAACAAGTACATAAACATGCAAACTTAAGTATACAAACATATATTCATACATCTTTACATATAAGCATCCACACTGGGACGGCGAATGAAAAATCAATCAATCACATGACTGCACTACCCGCTACGTCACAAACGCTTCATAACAATAAAGACATACGTCTTCTTCACTCTTTGCAACGAAAAAGAAAAGAAAGAAAAAGCCAGTGTATTGTCGACTTGACAGCCTGTCAAACTTCATTTCTTCTTATTGAATTTTTTCTATTTATTTTTTTTCCACTTATGAAGCAAATATTTCAGACTTGCTCATTCTTTGTATTTTTTTTTTTTGAAACCTCCACCCGTTGGTAACAATTTTACCCCTCCACGCATTCCTGTAACAGATTCTCTCGTCTTTTTGTCTCTCCCCCACTTCTGGATTCTCTTTAGTTTATCCTTTACTTCCCCCTCCCGTCACAACGTTCTCCCCATCCCCATTTCCCCTTCTTATCTTTTTCTCTTTCGTAAATCAAAGTCATTTTTGTTTTTCATCACCGCTACCCACAACAGACCGCTTAAACCCCTGTTGCTGAGTCTAGATTAGTCATGTGCTCCGACAATTATATGTATGTATGCATCTATCTATTAACAGTGTATTCAGACTCTGCCCAGCTCTAACCGTTCACAATAGAAACTTGAAATTTCCACCCCTTTCAATGAGTAGAGAATTTTTTTTTCGGAGTTTTTCTATTAGATTCAGCCCTGAATAGATTGTGATTGTTCAATTTACAATTGAAATATTTGGTAAATTGGTCCATCAGTTTGTGTCCAGCGGCATTCACGCTTGTTTTTTTTATTTTTTAAATTTGTACTTTTATAGTGATCACAATCCGAAACAGACACGAAAAATAAATAATTTATTGATCGCAATATTTTCCATTTTTCTATCTGATCACCCTACCAAGTGACTAACCAGATCCGTTGTTTTTTTTAAATCTCAGATTTATGATTTAAACCAAACTGGTATTATCTTAATGAAGATAATTCAATTTTACCACAACCAGTGCTCAATTTACAAGGTAAGCAGCAGCATATATGGGTGATGGTGATTCATGATTTCCCTTGGAATACTGACCCCCCTTATATCTCATTTGCTTCTTTCGATTCATTATTTACAAATTCTAGCTCAGTCTGGCACGAAATAAATTCATTCTAGATCTGCGAGACAAAAAAAATAAAGAGAACAGTTGGTAGAGGATTGAGTATTTATTTGTCTCCCCACGTGGGCCATTTTGACCCGAGATCAGGTTTGACGTGGGATCCCATACGTGTACACGTGGATAGAAGCAAAAATTGTCCAGTCCCCTCAGTCTTGCTCTTGGCACACCAAACACATCAGGGAATAACCCTGACCCAATCCCCTTTTGCTAAAAGGTGGAGGTTCACCCGTGAAGTAAACAATATACTTCTTATTGATCGTTGGCTACAAATACCCAAAGTTTGGCAACAAAGTGCCAGGAAGGGGAACTTTGGCCATTTGAGATTTCTAATGTATTTAGATGGCTCTTTGCGTTAAATTGATGCAAATGTTTTCGCTGCCTAAATGGTTCTTTGTGAAAGCTTGAAGCAAAAGTTTTCAGCATTTTCCGACATAAACCTTTATTCATGTGAATTGATAGCAGTATTATTTGTACATCAAAGTGTTTCCGAGGTTTTCTATGCCATCGAATAAAATTGTGTATTCTATCATATAGATATCCAAAACTATTCCGATTTTGATCGATGATATCTTAGTCTGGAACAAGACTATAATAATGGCGCACCTATGAGAACGAGTATTAGCAAATCGGTCTGCGGAACGTGCCTGCTAATTATAAAGCTATGGTAGACGCCCTCTTCCTTTTTCTATTCATTCTCAATGCCCGCGCTTAAACAGACATACTTTCGCAAAATTTCAATTTTGGTGAAAGAAACCGTCGACTGAAGCTGTCACCTGAAACTATCAACATAGTTTTCTTTCGGTTTTCAAGTTGATCTGGCTGGCTGTGTATGCATCTCGTGCAAATGCTACACCAATGTAGCTAGAGGACTGAAAATTTAAACATCTACTCCTTATGCCTTTTTTTCCAAAATATCCCATAATAACTTTTTAGACAAGAGTTCAGTTTACAATGTAAGCTTACGCTAAATTAACCCCTTAGTTTGCGTCAGCTTGCTTTTTGTGGGGAGAGGGATTAAGACTTTTGTAAGGGGTCACTCTTCGTACACGGCACGATGCCAGAAGACGTTGGTTGTGTGACGGTTTCTATTGAGTGACTAACCAGACTCGTTTCTCGATTTCGTTTACAAAAATAAATATTCAAGTTAATCCTTTCTGACATATTTTTGGGGGCTGGTCGCGTGATTAGCGTTCTACTATGTCACGCGACGGAATCTATTTCAGTCCACTGTACTTCCCGTTGCGATCATCTGACCTTTCTACACATACACGCCGGCACACTCACATGCCTTGAATAAACAAATATTTGCCACATTTTTGTCTAAAACCTAACCTAGAGAGTTCTTTCTTTCTCTACCGTTACAAGAAGAAAAACAGCAAGAACAATCCTCTACAATATTAAGGGTGTGAACTGCTATCTAAAATTTACATTCTCCTGTCGTGATGTGAACTCACCATCAGTTGATTGCTAGGAGGCTATCTCTATTACTGAGCTAAATTGAGCTAAAATGTTTACCACACAGTTACGGACGGACTCATTTCATTCTAATAGAAAATACGTTTACACAAAAGTGTTAGACCAGATTTTCTGCCGTACTTCTGGAGGCTTCCCGAAGTAAATGGGTGCGAGTTCAAGTCTCACCAGGAGCTTATCCTTTATTTCCGATCTGTGCTGTTTACCCAATGTCGTAGACTGATGGCCTGATCAGTTGCGATAGAAATCAACTAACATTAAAGAGAAAAGTAACACTGGAAAAATTATGTACATATATTTTTCTTTGCGACGAACTTACTATCGATATAATAAATCGAATAGATAGTATGTTTGCTGCAAAGAAATATACATACAAAATATTTATTATTATTGTGTCATTTATGATGCGACAAAAATAGTAAAAAAATGGTAATCGTTGACAAAGCTTTGTCTAAACATAAATCCAGATAATATCAACACGACATTCATCTTTCGTCACTACTCGCTCAGTGCCTCTTAGGTCTACATCTGATTTGCATTACATTCCTTTATCTACAAGGGACTAACAACGATGTCATTAATTGTAAAGAAGAGGAAATTAAAGAGAACGAGAGAGCGTTAAGATTCATTCAACTATGACAAAACCTTTATTCAGAAATCACAGATGCATTCTGACTCTGCTCCATTAAACGTCTATGAATATAAGCGTGGTTTGCTCATTTATTACGGATACAATACATTTCATTTTTTGCGTATATAGTTCAAAAGTGATGATAATCATCTTCAGTTGTGAATAGAGGACGGAGTTGTGTTTGACAATCTTGTATTCTATTTGTCTTTTCAAAACACATTTTTTGCAATTGATATAATTATATATTGATCAAAATTAATTGTTGCTGTTTATACCTCAGTCTCATCATCTCCGTTTTCCATACTTGTATATTTCTAACTTGAATGATTATTCTTTTAATAGTTCCTAATAGCTTCTCTTAACACCCACATATTTCTGCCAGCTTGTGCCCAAATAAGTGAGTCATTTTTTTAAAGTACGAGAATAGGTGTGATATTCGGTATGTTTTGATGTTCACTCCCATCGGAGTATAGGAGCTCTTGGTTGAGGGGGTGGGGCAAAAGGCCTAATTTACTCAGTTTTACCCGAATTTTTCTGGAGGTGGTGGTGTTGTCTTCCTTCCCCCCTACCTCTACATCAGTGTTTACTTCTTTCAATTCTTTCGCTCTCTCTGTGGAACTGTCCGCATCCCGCAACCATCCCCTTAGATATATTCTTGAACCTGATTGGCAGTATCGATTTCTCCTTCTCTTTCTCTTCCTTCTGGAGTCTGAACTATATTTTCAGGACGCATATTATCTCAGAATCCACCAGCAGACATTGCTGAATCACACGAAGACAAACGCTGACGGCAAAATCACCGAAGCTAAGTGAAACCATCTTGTTTGCCCGTGATACAAAATTCTCTGTGAATTCTCCTTCGATCCCTACACGCCATTCTCAAAAACATCCTTCCACCGCCCCGGGGACCTGACGTGCAAATAATGACCTTCTGTGCTGAGGTTTTCAAAAGTATTCCACGTAGAGTAGTCGGTAAAGACATGTGTCATGGATTATTAGCGGATTCGACTTTGTATATGATAATATATAATATTAATCAATTTCGTTATTTATTGAACAAACAACAGCAACAAAAACAACAACAACAACAACAACAACAGCAGCAACAACAGCAACATTAATGGTGATAGAAAAAGAAGAAAATGATGAATAATAATAATAATAATGAGAAGAAGAAGAAGCAGACGAAGAAGTAGAGACAGTAACGAGTCTGTATTTTGATCCCGACAATGATTGATGAATTATTCATATATATATATATATGTATATATGTATATATATATATATATATATATATATATATATATATATATATATATATATGTATATATATATATATATATATATATATATATATATATATATATATATATATATATATATAAACAAAAACAAAACAGTGTCTGTCGCCTTGTAATGTTAACATGGACCCGCTATATTTTTGTTCATATTCAAGTTTAGAACAGCTACAACTATCATATTCTGGACACATCGCTCCAAACTACGTTTGAGAGAAAGGGTATGAAAAGAAAAAAAAAATTTACGAACTTAAAGCAGGGTTTTTCACTGTTTTTGAAAATCTCTGTACATGAAGCAGGAAATAAATAAAGTGGGGTAATACACACACACACACATCAATATATATATATATATATATATATATATATATATATATATATATATATAATTATTCTGTCATCCACAGACAGCTGTTCCGATGTATTACATCTCTTCAGTGTGGCTATAGACTTTCCATTATCCAATCCAAAACGGCTAATGATATATATATATATATATATATATATATATATATATATATATATATATATATATATATATATATATATATATATCATTAGCTATTTTATCAAAGTCCTGTTCCAGGGACTCAAAATAGTACAGGCATTTCACCATGCCCTTTAGCTGTGTTGATCAGACACAGCCCTCCACCACTATTTGACTTGAACACTTAATTTATGATATTTATGTTTTCTATTGTTTGACCATCTAATGATATATATATATATATACATATATATATATATATATATATATATATATATATATATATATATATATATATATATATATATATCATCTTTCCTTACCTTAAAACATGTCACGTTTTTGTTTTCCAATTATATCTGTTGGGAGTGAAATTCAGACCCTGATATTGAGTTTTTACATTAAAATTTGATGAAAGTCAGTCATTTTAAGGAGGACTCAATAAGATTCCGGAAAAGAATTTCTTTTCACTTGAAATATAATGAAAAATACATTTGATTACAGCAGATGTCTGTTACCTGTCAAATCAGTTCAATCGTAAAGTGAGTGTTGAGTCATTTCTCTTTACTGATATTTGTTGAAAGCCCTCTCCAATTCACGAGCTTCGATGGGACAGCTTAACATTGATGACCAAAAGACAATACTTGATAGTATCCAGAATGAATAAGTATATTCCAAATATTAGAAAACCGTCATATGACAGGCAATGCAATGACGACGGCGACAACGACGACGACGACAATAATAATAATAATGATAATAATAATAATGATAATAATAATAATAATAATGATATAGGGACTGCATAAATACTGAGGAAAGTGCTTGAAATATGAGATCTACGACCCCAGCGATTGGCAGTGACCCAACAGAGGAGAGAAAAAACAACAAAAACAAAATCAACAAAAACATACAAATAGTGGTGGAAGTACGAACCACAGCGCTGCTGTGATAGGTGAGGGAGAGATGAGAGGAGGGCTGGAAAATAGAGGAGACTTTCTGTCACTCAGGCTTCCGCGAGAACCACCGGACAATCGGCGTGAAATTGTAAACCACAGCACTGCTTTGGACTGAGCGTGTGGAGAGGAGCGCTGGAGACCTGAGGAGATTTGCTGTCACTCAACCTCTAGCTGTGACCACCAGGCAATTGCTGTCAAAATGAATGATAATATTATTGATAATAACATCCCCAGCTGGTAGCAGTGGCCTAACAGCCAAGAAAAGGGCATGGTGGAAGCAGGACAAACCACAGCGCTGCTGCAGTTGGTGAAAACGATATGAGAGGAGAGCTGGATACCTGAGAAGACGGTCACTCAGCCTTCAGTGCATAACATGAGTCTCTTCGGTGCATAACATGGATCCCCAGAGACCACATGCGAAACCGAAGCCGACAAAATACAAGATGGACAGATGAACTAGAAAAATTCAGCTCTGCGACGCCAATGATAGAGAAATGTGGCGGATCCTGAGGAAGGTCTATGTTCAACAATGGACGTTAAAAGACTGATGATCATGAAATGTAAGTGGTTTGAAAACCATAATCCGTCTCACTGCCGTGGACTGTGAGAGTTTGAAACGGAGGGCTAGAGACATGAAGAAACTTGCTGTCCCCAGTCTTCAGCAGCGACCACCAGGCAACAGGCGAGAAAAGGCAAAGCAGTGGCCTAACAAAGGAAGAAAAATGAATGCAGAGATGTGAACCACAGCACTGGTGAGATAGGCGAAGGAGAGAAGAGATGTTGGCTGTAGACCCGAGGAGACTTACTGCCACTCAGCTTTCACTGGGCAACTGGTGTGAAACAGTTAACCACAGTGTTGCTGTGGTCAATGAGAATGTGGAGAGGAGGGCTGGAAACTTGAGGAGAATCGCTGTCACTCAACCTCCAGCGGTAACCACCAAATAACTGTTGTGAGATTGCAAATAATAATAATAATAATCATAATACAGCAAATGCCGCATGTGCGGCGAAAGAGATGAGACAGTAAACCACATAACTAGTGAATGTAGTCAACTCGCCCAGAAGGAGTATAAGCATAGACACGATAGAGTAGCAACGATGATACACTGGGAACTAAGTAAACAAATGGGATTCAACCATGGGGAAAAGTGGTATCAGCACAAGCCAGAGGCAGTCTTGGAGAATGACAACCACAAACTACTGTGGGACTTTGACATCCAAACTGACCACCTCATCCAGGCAAGAAGGCCGGACTTAGTAATAGTAGACTAAAAAAAGGAAGGCCTGCCAAATAGTAGACGTTGCTGTGCCTGCAGACCATAGAGTAAAAAAGAAGGAGGGTGAAAAAAGGGAAAAATACCAGGACCTAGCAAGGGAGTTAAAGAAAATGTGGAACATGAAAACCAGGGTAGTACCGGTCATAGTGGGAGCACTAGGAACTGTCCCCAAAACGCTGAGGGAGAGACTGGAGGAGATCGGGATTAGGGGGAGGATAGAGACCGTACAGACCACAGCACTACTGGGAACTGCACGGATACTGAGGAAGGTGCTAGAGATATAAGTACTGCAACGAATCGTAGCTCTGTCATGATATGCGAAAGAGAGAGGAGACGTTAGCTGAAGACCTGAGGAGACTTATTGTCACTCAGCCTTCAGCGATAACCACTGGGCAACCGGTGTGAAACTGTAAATCGCAGAATTACTGCGACCTATGAGTACTAGGAGAGGAGGGCTGGAGACTTGAGGAGACTTGCTGTCACTCAAACTCCAGCGGTTACCACCAGGCAACTGGTGTGAGATTCCAAAATAATAATAATAATAATGATAATAGTAAATAAATGAATGAAATGAAAAAATAATGATTTCGAATTAATAAATTGATTTTCAATGAAACGTAGTATTACAGCAAAAGATAAATTTCGAGATTTGTGTATATGGGTGAGACATGGAAGGGGTAGGTAATGATGATGATAATGATACAAATGATTAATGAAATAATCCTTCAACTAAGAGTTCCAGATAACTTAAAAAACCAGCGGGGGGAGATGATGTTATCACTACAAATAATATTACTCTGTCAATAGAGTCGGAGAATATATTCGTACGCGTCTGTCCGTCTGTCCGCCTGACCGTTTGTCAACCTCTCTGTCTATCCATACGTTATCACACCGGAAGTACTGAATGGATTTCGATTGGATGAAATGTGCAGAAAGGTGAGCAATAGAGTATGAAAGGAGTGGTGAAATTTTGAGACAGATCCAGGAATTCTATTAGATTGACAGACATTTTTCTGTTCGTTTTTTTTCGTAATTTTTTCATGCATTTATGTATACCCTCGTGTCTGTTTTGAAGATATCTTCAGAAGTTCTTAAAGAACTTCAATGAAATTTCATGGAAGTTTGGGTAATAGAAGATGAAAGAACTGAAACAATTTTTGGCAGATCAATTCACAATTGCCCCCATACGTTGTATTAATATGTCTGAATAGCATAATATCGCCAAAATGTCATACCTGTCCACACAATATCTCCAAAATGTCTCAATGAATTTCAATGAAAATTTGAGAAAGGTTGGGCGATTGGCAACGGAGGAACTGATTGAATTTCGAGGATCTATCCATCCACAATTACTCTCTCTTACAATGGCTTTAGAAGATGTTTGCGCTCCCTGAGTGCTTTCTAGTTAATAGATAAATGACACACCACTGGTTTCCCAGCAACTGATGGTCTGGTGCCTCTTTGTATCTGGACAGAATTAAGAGTGCTTGATTTTCTCGCAGCAATCACGAAGGTCAAACAACTTCACCTTGATGATGTATTTAAGAATATGACGAAAAACAATGAGTTGTAGTCTGGTATGTACAAATCGTTTAACTTCAAGTGATCAGGATGTTACCCTTTGAAAATCAAGTCCATAGTGTAACGGACAGTTGTGAAATAACCGCTAATCCTGATCCCCCCTCAAAGCCGTTCCGATCAATTATACAGTACAAGAGAATAACATAATTTTTCATGTTCGAAGCGCTAGAGCAAAGATTTAAGAAAGATTAAAAAAAAAAAAAAAATTATTATAATTAGGTGTGTTTTCGAACTGTTAGCCTCACCTAGGTTTATCTTCCGAACAAGAAAGTTTCGGCTGTGGAAGCCTATATATTCATGACATGAAAAAAAAAGAGTCTACAACATTGTTTTGATCTAACTACTGCCTCCACCCGAAATTAAACAGCAGAATGTCACCCCGTCCCCAGGGTTTGACGGTGACGACTTCCAGTCTCATTTTTCCGGAACATCAAAATCTGCGACACCCACTTTCAGAGGGCCGTTGGCTACAACGGCCAAAATTTTCAGTTCAGAAAAAAACAAAAAAAGCACTTATCGATAATGATAAAAAAATTCGGGGAGAAAAGAACAATAATGCATTCGTCTAATCAACATACTCATACTGCTTCAATTTATATAAATTAACATTGTCATTTATATTAATGCATTGCATTTATCCATTCAAGTCTTTTTCAATATTTGTTTAATGCAAGTCTCTAACAGTCCATATGCTTTAAATATGCTCGGTGCCTCAAATTAGTGGTGTTATCTATATGATACTTCTTATCCTCTGTTTGGCAAAATGGATTATCCGGCACGATTCTGTGGTCAAGAGTGCCGGAAAATCAGGGGTCTACTTGAAATTGGTCTCAGAATATCAGTTAACTTATTTATACCTCTTCACGAATATACACTGATTTTCTAGCTTTCTAAAGACAAACTTACTCATATTGGCGTCTGCAAAAACGAGACGTACGCTTACTTCCTTGTATACGACGCATTTACATATGTTTTTTTTCTTTTACAGACACAAACAATTACACTTTTTTGGTGTTGATAATCTTCTCAGTGTGTCGTCTAGCTTTCCGTGCTTCACTTTTAAAGTTGAGTGTGGTGTGTGAAGCGGGCAAGGGGGGCATCCTAATCAAGTTGGGAAGAGATACGACCTGCTGAGATGTTTTTGTGTTGATGGTGTGTATTAGCTTTAATTGCCTGTCGCCTAAGAGAGAAAACACATCTCCCTAGCTCTCAATTGCTGAACACCTTACTCTCCCATCCTGCAAGCAATGTTATAAGTCTATTAGAAAAGAAGACAGCTAATATCGTCTACTTTAGCGTCCCTGATACTGTCCATTCTTGCCCTTACGACAAGCACTCCTGGCACTTTTTTCTTGCACTTGTTCTTAAGGTTTTGTTCATTTTTTGTTTTTTGTTTTTCTTTTGTTCTTGTGTTCATTCACTTTCTCTCTTTTTGGATTTCCTTTTTTTTTTATTTCTGTTTTCTTGTTTACTTTCTATTTGCCTTCCCTTATTCTTATTTCTTTCTCATTTTTCTTTTCTGCTTTTCTTTTTTTTTCTCTTCGGATTTTTCTCCTTTTATATTTTTCACGTTTTCATTTTCTTTCCTTTTTCTGTTTTTTCTCTCGTCTTTATTTTTGGAGTTACTCCAGTGCGAAGTTTGGGGTTTATTCAGTTTTCTGTTTGCAGTAACAAGAAAAACAAAAACAATCCTCACCGAAGAGCTGTGAACTAATAAGTAAAAAAAACAAAAAAACAACGTTCCCCTATTTCCATCTGAACTCACGACCATCAGAGTGGCAGTAGACTGTCTTACTGACTAATCTAAATTGACGTGAGTTGGATATTAGCGAAAATTCATCGCACAAATATGCATGGGCTTATTTCATTCTAATGAACAAATACATTCATACAATATATATATATACATATATATATATATATATATATACATATATATATATATATAAACATGCATACATATATATGAATATATATATATATATATGTACATATATACACATACATACATACATACATATATATATATACATATATATATATATATATATATATATATATATATATATATACTCAAATTTATCCTACAAACAATGGAAAAGTTGCAGTAATCAGCTTCAGTCGGAATAGAGGTAGGCGTTCAGTTAAAGCCAACCAATCTTATTTGTTTCGTTTTCAAGCGACGAATTTGTTACAGCACAAGATCCCGACTTTAAAGATTGAACAAAACGGTAATTTGATATTAATCATGTTTTTACTGGTTTTCCTTCGATTTATTTTTTTTGAATTTTTTCTGGTTGCAATGGTCCGATCATTTTTTACATTGTGCTCGATTTATATAACCATACATTGACTGTACTAAAAGAGAACGGAGCTTATATCAAGGAATAATGTGACACTTCATTAAAAAACAATTGCACGTGCTTCAATACCTGATATTCATGCTAAGTATTAATTTATGCAATGATTTATTAATTAACCCACGCCCTCCCCCCCAAAAAACACCTGCGAAGTTGAGATCATGTTTTTCTTTTATTTCTCGCTTTTTCCATTGTTTTAACATTTTCTTATTCTTACTTCTGATATTCTTTTCTTTTCCTTTACAAACTTTCCACCAACTTTTCCTGCGAGGGTCAGCCGAAACCATCACCGATACTGTAAGAATATGTTTCTTCCGTTTTCAAGTGGGTCTTGCTGACTGATTGGCTGGCTGGCTATCTGCACCAACGGAATCAGAGGGCTGAAAATCTAAACATTTACTCCTTATTATGTCAAGAAAGACACTCAAGTAGTAGATTCTTGCTGGGAGACGGACCCGCAAATTGAGACCCATGCAACGTGCACATGAAAGAATTATGTTGGGCTTCACATGGAGAGACCACAAGACAGCACAGTACATTTGGGAAAAGACAAGAGCCAGGGACATCACAGAATCCATTAAAAATCTCAAATGGCAGTGGGCTGGCCATGTTCAAAGAATGGCAGACAACCGATGGACATCACGACTCACGACATGGATCCCCCAAGATCACATGCACAACCGAGGGTGGCAGAATATTAGATGGAAGGGCGAGCTAGACAAGTTCAGAAAGTACTGGCTCGGCGACGCCCATGATAGAGAAGTGTGGCGAATCCTGAAGAAGGTCTATGTCCAACGACGGACGTTGAAAGACTGATGATGATGACGTCAAGAAAACAGAAAACGCTTTAGAAAAATCATCTACTAAATTTTTAGTTAGGGTTCAATCTACAATGTAAGCTCACGCTATATTGGTCCTTTCTGTGTCCGTCATCATTCACGTTTGTTTTAGGAAAATTCGAACTTGTCAGTGATCACTACGCAACGAAAGGCGAGAAACATAACTTCTTCATCGATCACCCCTTTTTTTAATTGATCACCTGCTGTCAAAAGACGTTGTTCACGTGATAGTTTCTAGTGAGTGATCAATCAGACCTCCTTTCTTTCTGTCAAACTGCACACACTCTGGTGTTGATTAGGTTTTCTTTCGTAACTAGAACAATCCTTGCTAAATTAAATGTAGTAAATATTATCAGTTCCTCTACCACGATTCGAAATTACGACCAACTAATTGGCCGGCTGGTTTCTTACCGACTGAACTAAATTGGAAGATCTTGTATAAACGAAAATTCATGTTACAAATACGCCGTGGCCCATTTAATTGTAATAGATAAATGAATGAATAAATATATAAATGAATAAATAAATTCAAACTAAAAAATGAAAGTCTTATGGAAGTTGGAGCGGAGTTTTACCCTGCAGCTAACAGGCGTTTTTTTTTTCTTCTTGTTTTCCCTTTTCTTTGTTCTCCGTTTTGTTTTCATTTTTCTTAATTTCTCTTTATTTCTTTTCCTATTTTGCATTAACACTCCTCTATAATTAAAAGCCGTTCTCAATTTTTATTCTAACATTTATGCTTATTATTCTCTCGTGTAGCTTTCATTCACGTTTTCGTTTTTTTTTAATTCCCAGAACATTCTTTAATAAATGTTAATCATCTGGGATAGAAAAAAAATTAGTGGGTCAATTTTTGTAGTTATCAGCTGAATTATATAGAAGTTTTTAGGGAAAATGAATGAATAAATATTACTGGCAATGGTTCCGCTGTAATGATAAGCTTGTAATTAATTTATTAAGTTTCATACATTTTTATTATTTGGGTTAATGTGTAATTTGATGTTGAGGACGTATTTCTAATGTAAATTGTTCATGGAAATGTTCTTAGAGGCACTTTTATTAATAATAATAATAAAAAACGTCTTCATTCACTTTTTTGGCAAACTCTCAATGAGTTGACTTTATTTTCTTACCAAATGACAATGACACGTTCAAATTTCCGGTCAAGACTACAAAATGAAAAGTTCAAAATGATGGATAGAGAGAAAAAGGAAAACAGAAGGTCAGATTCTATTCCTAGGTCATCAATCAGCGATAGGAAGAAAAAAGAAAGAAAGAGATAAATATATATGAAAGAGAGGGGGAAAGAGGAATAGAAGAAGAGATAAAGAGCGACAAAGAGAAAATGGAGAGAGAGGAATAAAGAGAAAAAGAGAAAACAGAAAACTATGAACACTAGATTGAGTTATCTGGTGTCGCTAACCAGATTATTTTGATTGGAATGATTTATTTTTTCTTTTTCTGCCATCTTTACTATAAAGCCTTCCATTTTTTTCATTTTTACTTTCTCCACCCAAATAGTTCTTAGTAGAAACTTCAAATTTTGCACAAACACTCCCGTCAATCAGTTAAGAAAACCCTTTTTTTGTTTTTTTCCGAAAATTTGGCTTAGTGGCTTGAATAGTTGCGTTCAGGGTGGCTCTTGACTCTGAATCAGCCAGTCTTATTTCATTTTCACCTTTCCTTCTTTAAGACCTCTTGGTAGGAGCTGGGTGGCATAATGGTTACGTTCACGGGAAACAGAATCTGTGAGGCGAGGTATATTTTAGGCTAAGGCTCTTCATGTCTAGTTCTCGTTTATGCTATTGGGGAAAAGTATTTTTTCCTGCACTTTCAGATATCGAGAAGGAGAGTTCTTATCACTGGTTTGTCACAATGATTTGCGGAAAAACGAGTGATTGTGTGAGTGAGTACTTGGGAAAATACATTTCCATAACTACCTTACCGGCACAGGCACCAGCATCAAGAAGCTGTTAATCGCACAGTCAACCTCGGAAGGGGCTGTGATAAGATGTTAGAAACCGTCAACCAAAACTGTCACACAAAAGTGTACACATTGGTTTCTTTAGTTTTCAAGTTGGTCCAGCTGGCTTGCTTTGTATGTACGTATGTATGTACGTTTCACGTTGAGTCAACACCAACGGAGCTAGAGGACTGAACATTTTCAACATTTAGTCTTCATCATGTCTAGAAAATGTTTTAATTTTCCCTCTCCCCAAGTAGCTTTTCAGAGAGGAAGAAGGGGTGTATTTACGATGTAATTTTATGCTAAATTGATCCTTTAATTGTCCAGCAGTATTCATGCTTGCTTTTAGAAAATCCAGACTTTTTTCCAGTGAGTACTACCCAACAAAAGGTGTGAACTGTAATTTATCCATAGATCACCCCTATCTCCAAATCATTAATTGATCATCCCCAACACAGCATGCTACCAGAAGACGTTGGTCATGATACGGTTTCTACTGTTCTTTTTTTTTTCGGCTTTTAGTTAGTTACTGTTTTTCTATTTTTTTTGTTCTGCAGTGAATTATTTAAGCTGAACGAAACACTCACGCCCACAGGCACAAACCCAAACGTATTTACACTTTGATCAATTCACACACTCCTCTGCACGCTCTGACTCTCTCACATGCTTACATTCACACGCCTACACACACACACACACACACGCACACATTCCTTTTTTGTTCGTTGTCTTATTGCCCTTCGTCAAACTACCATTATTCTGTCTTATTCGCAATCGACAAATACCAACTGTCATGTCCCTTCAAGTGACTTTGGCCCCGAGGGCAGCGGCGAACCTGGGAACACGAAGACATTTCACTTCAAGTCTTGTGGTAAGATGCGCTATAATGGGCCGGTCACGGTCGCGCTGAGATGCCATCCGACCCTACACGTAGCTATTTCTCTTTTCCCTCATTTTTGCTTCTACTTCACTTACGTCTGTGTCTCGAGCCAATTACACAAGTGACTCACATCTTCAAAATGAAACTTTAATAGAAATAAAACTAACAACAGGTCTGGTTAGTCACTACATAGAAACCGTCGCGTCATCAAGCTCTATTGGTAGCATGTTAGGGGTGATCAATTAGAAATCGGGGAAAAAGGGGTGATCAATGAATAACTTACTTTCCTCGCCTTTTGGAGGGTTGTGATCAGTGAAAAAAAAAGTGTGAATTTTCACTCCCCCCCCCAAACCCCAAAGATGAATGCTGCCGGACACGAACCGAGGGATCAATTTGGCATATACATACATTGCATATCGAACCCCCAAATAAATACCTATTTAGAGGAGGATTTTAAATAACAAACAAAATAAGTATTTTTTCTGAACGTAATGAGGGGCAAATATTAAAATTTTCAGCCCCCTGGCTCCATTGGAACAGCCTATAAGCATTAAAAGTAGATAGGCAAACGACCAGCCGGACTAGCTTTGAAACTGGCTATACCTACGCTGACAATTTTTTGGTGACAGTTTTGGTTGACTGTTTCTAATAGAAGTAACAATAATGAAGGCGAGGAACAAAACGAACGCCTATTTGCAGACAATTTGGAAACACGATTTATTGACTCCAATTTACTTCAATTATCATCTACTTTTTCGATTCGTTCGATCGCAGACTCTTAGTGACCTTCACTTCTGTTTAAACTATGGATTCTTTCTTTCTTTTTTTTTGATATTTTATTCAAGGCTTTCGAAAGGGGAAAAAGTTTCTGTCTATCATCTGTTTGGAGTCTACTGAATAAGGAATGGCTGTCTTTTGTGCTGGCTGAAAGAGAAATCATCGCTATTAGTCTCGTCGGGAAAAGGAAAACCTTGTTCTGTTATCAGGGAAGAAATCATTTTTCGTAGCTCCAAGGAAAATATCGACCCAGGAGAAAGAAAAAAAAATTGTTTGAGATTTGTAGTCAAAAGGAGAGGAAAAAGGCATAGTGCCACAATTAAAATAAAGAAATGTTAAAACTGAACAGCACTTGGAAAGTTTTGAGCAGAAGATCTAGTCGGGTACACAAAGTCAGACAATTTATCATTTTGGAGAACTCTGATAGAAACAGAAGATATATGTTGAGAGGAGCACATTCGTTTGATGACTAGCCTTTCTCTAGGTGCCAGCTGCCAGTTACGACTGTCTGAGTTTGCAAGATAATCATTGGAGAAAGGTTTACCCGAGTTCGAAAGAAGTGAGCACAAATCTGACTGAATCCATGCCGAAATTTGCCGATTACGTATACCACACACACGCACGCCCACGCAGACACACAAACACACACACACAATAATATAATATAATATAATATATATATATATATATATATATATATATATATATATATATAGAGAGAGAGAGAGAGAGAGAGAGAGAGAGAGAAAGAGAGAGAGAGAGAGAGAGAGAGAGAGAGAGAGTATTTAGTTTCGTTAATACATTGCCATGGCGTAAAATTGATCTGTTACAATAAAACTGTAAATACCTATCTATTAATGCTCTATTTTAAATATATGTGTATAATTGAATTCATTATTGAATTACTATTTTGTACCAAAATAACAAAGTATACGAGAAATACAAGTATCATACAAATTTCATTGACAGATATTGGGAAATATGTGACTGAAGTGACACAAAAGAAAATCTTTTGAAAACGTTTTTTAATGTTTAGTGTTTAAGGCTGTGAAGCTTTTTAGACTACACACACACGCACACGCACACACACACACACACACACACACACACATATATATATATATATATAATTGTAGATGGGGATAGATATTTTGTCAAGATATCTTGAGATGGGACAGTGAATAGAGAGAAGTGGTTTCATTTCTTTTTTCAAGTGGAAACGAACTGCTTTAGTAATAATAATCCGATATGTTGATTCGATTTCACCTCTTTATAACGTATGCACGTTTCTCTCCCCCTCTCCGTTTCAAACACACACACCTACACTCAAGCATACTCACAGCGATGCTAATGAAGAAATATTTTGTGAAGACATCTTATGCAACATATCTTTCAAGCCTTTTTCAAATCATCTGAGTGGAGTGAACAAAATGGTGTTAACCAGAATTTAAACTTGGCTCGTTGATTCTGTTTTCCCAGCTGATAAGAACTGCACCAATCCACATATTCTACAGTGTTTCGAAAGAAAAAATAAATGAACACGTTCTGACCATGGACAAAATAAAATAAAAAAAAAACGTTTTGTTCTCTAAAATTGTAGCAAAGTGTAAAACAAGACACGGATGTAAATAGCTCGTAAAATTAACTCAGTTGAGCAAACTTGTCGTCTGGCAGATTGAAATTCACGGTGAATGAGTTTGTTGTGAAATCTGAGCGTAATTTGCAAAATTAGAAACAGCGATGATCGAGCTCTCAACTTCAAGGAAAGTTAATAAAGGAGCAGAAACTGTTCAATTTGAAAATTGTTGCTTTGCCCTGTTCATTAAAGCATGCCCTTACAAGAGAGGCTTCTGGTTTTATCATCGCATTAGGAAGTTAGCTGTGGGTGTCAAGTAAAGTTGTTCGTTCCAAATTACTGCACTCCTATGGTAAAGAAGGATTCCAGTTATGTACCGACCACTAAAGTTGTGTGTGCGATGAAGCCAAACGAACAACCTTAATGTGATGTCTGGTCCAACTTAGGGACTAATTAAAGAAAGAAAAAAAATACTGACTGGCAAATAAAAAAAATGAAACATTGAGGACTGTCTCAGCTTTAAATATACAACTATCATAGCCTCTTTGTGATTTTGGAAAGAGTTCTTTGGACTGATGGACTCATTTTTCCGTTGCTTTTCTTACTAATACAAAAGATTGCATTTAAAACATTCCTGGCAACTTTCGAAAAGAATAATCAACCTTTTAAAGCAGCTATTTCCAGCAATACATCCGTACGTGTGGTGCAGGAATTTTGAGGCGGGTAGATCCTCCCTTAAACAAAGTCTGGAGGGATAGTGTTCCCTGTATGGATACAAAGATAACGTTTGGGCATTACTGGTAGCTTTATGAAGAGCATTAAACTCCTCTTTTTTTCAATGATGCAATAGATAAATAAATAAATAAATAAATGTGCTGGTCATTAAAGACTCTATTGACAGTTTCAATTTCTTTTCTGAATTCCGTAGAGTAGAACCACTAATTTCCACTGCCTGCCATGATGTGCGTGAGAATATGAGAATTATCACACAACTGTCTATCTTCCTAAATTATTATAATCGCAGTTGTCAGCGTAAGATAGTATTTTATGGAGGAAACATCATCAATCAATTTAGGACACATAACATGGCTTGGAGCGTTTGCCACGAAATTTTTGCCGAGACAATGCGTGTGTTAAAACGCACAAATCTCGTAAAATGTTCATTTTAACGTAATAATGTGTATTAATAACAAGTATGCACATTACTTTCAAAATCTTTTGAAAACCATCTCTAATGATATATTTTTGGCAATAATATTGATAATAATAAGATTAGTATGTTCATCACGTTATTATCATTCACTTTCTTTTAAATGATCAGTTCTACCCTTAGATACCTCGACCATTTTAGTGCCTGGTTCACTATACCATGGACTGAAAGAGGTTGGAAATTACTGTCTTAAATTCCGACTCGAGTAAGATAAGAAAGCCAAATTCAAAGACGAGGTAAATTCCAGTATAGAAGAGGATATCTGCAGAAAGAGGGGTTCATACAAAGTGGACTAACAAGTCCGTAGCCTGGAAGCTGTATTTAGATCTAAAATTATCGTTGTATAATGCTTGATCTGGGAAATTCGTATCCACCCTCGAATGAAGTGCATTGATAAGTAAGGAGACAGGACTGAAAAAAAAATTGTTGTGTAAAATAAATACTATTTCAACATTAAGCTACAGACTCATTTATGCATCTTCGTTTTATTGTATTTTGAAGCATGAAACACTGTCAATCATTATACCCCGTGTTCATGCTTTGAAATAATAAAAAGAACTGAGCATTGCAGGGCTAAGATAATAGAAATATGAGCTTTCGAAATAGTTCGTTGGGCACTTATCATACATATATATATATTCCGTATTTCCTAATTCATCTCATTGAAAACTAGATATATCCGTGATCTTTTTCACGGATAACACGTAGTATATGTATATGTATGCAGAGAGAGAGAGAGAGAGAGAGAGAGAGAGAGAGAGAGATAGAGGGAGAGAGGGAGAGAGAGAGTGTGTGTGCGAAAGTGAGCTGGTGGAGAAAAGAAGGATCATTTATCGACTGAGAAAAAATTTTGGTTTGTCTTGCAAATGATTTGATACTGAGGCATATCATTCACTCTTATTGTCATGTAGTGTTGGGGTACAAACTGCAAAGCTTTCTGTTTCAGTGAATTTGGAATGCCGTGGATATTAGCTTTGAGGAAAGGTGACCAAAAGGAAAGATTTACCCGAAAGCTTGACATATAGAGCTTTATCTAACAATCATGGCCGAAATTCCAATTTTCCTATTGTATCATATTTCGAACCTTATTTTTTATGATGACCATTTTGAAATGAAGATGGTAGTCACAGTTTTGTTCAGATAGTGTGTACCCTGGCTTTATATGAAATAGTATCAAGAAGATCTACCAGCATGCATATTTTTCTACTTTTTTTCATATTTTGAACAATCCTGGTTGAAGTATCAATTAAACTATATTGCAAGTTCAGTTTGTTGTTTTATATTGGCCATTTTGAATTAAAGATTTCGAGCTAAGTCTCGATCAGATTATGTGCATTTTGGCTCTTTAAGAGAAAGCATGAAAAATCTACCAAAATGTAAGTCTTCACACTTTTTCTACGTTGGGACAATTTGGCTAAACTAACTTCAGAACTTTTTCAACAAAAAGTGCTCTCTACACATCGATCCATAAAAGTTTTCCCCTAAATGGATTGCGGTGGGCTTTTAGTATATTAATCTACATAGAATTGTGCTTCTAATGATACCGAATTTAACTTTATATGTTAAGCTATCAGGTTTCTTCATTTTTTTGCAAATTTTGACTGGCGTTAGTTATCAAGATGACGAAACATTCCATAGTGATAGCTAGGATGGTGACAGGGATTATTTCAAGTATGATATTCTATCCGGAAATTTTAATTTTGTTGTCACAAGCAGCTCTAAAGAATGATATTTTCGGTTCCAGGGTCTACATACCTGCTGCCTCAATCATTTGACGTCTCTTTCTCTACACAGAAATTCGCATCCACAGAAATACACGAGCGTACGCAAACGCACACATACGGTTTGAAAAAAAAACTTGAATCAGAATTATTTGACGTAATCGTTTTATCCCCCTAACATTAGTATTCCATTAGTACATGTTTGAGAGAGTAGATACCGTTTAGAAAGGAATAGAAGCAGATCGATCAGTTAACCGATCGGTTAAGGGTGCCCTAGCCGAACAACCTTTCCGTTTATGATTTAAGACGGAATCTTTCCTCCGGTCGAAAGGAAATGTTATGGAACCGGACCAAAAGAGATAACATATTGACTTTTGGGTTTGGTACTGCCATGAAGGTTATCATCATCATCATCATCATCATCATCATCATCTACAACAACAACAACAACAACAACAACAACAACAACAACAACGACATTGCCTCGGTTGCAAAACGCTTTGCAGTCTGAGTTACTGGATATCGGATCCAGTACAATTTGACAAGTATTTTCTCTCATTCTTTCACACACACACACACACGAATACACACACGCACGCACGCACGCACACGTACACACACACACACACACAAACACACACACTCACAAACACACACATGCACATGTGCACACACATAGACACGCACACACACACACACACACACACATTTCCTACCCCTCCCCCCAAAAAAACACACACAGAGATTTTGACTGTAAAACATTTTTCGCAGTTAACATCATAGTTAGAGTTTCCATCTACTGGATGAAAGACGATGTGCAACAAAAGACCCAACTCAAGATCAAAAACACCTAATTGCACGGGGAATAGGAACTGAAAACTATTCCTATTCTTTCCGTTAAACTGAGGGATTTAATGCTTATTGAACTCTACTAAGGAACATATGTTGATCATCGTTTTCTATTTTGAACTGTCTATCATGGAAAAGAAGGAAAACCCTCACGAGATGGAGATTATTTGACATCTAACAACTTGGATATTTTGTAAAAGTGGCTTGTGTTAATAGTTGTATTTCTCATATCTCTCTCTCTCTCTCTCTCTCTCTATCTATCTATGTATATATATATATGTGTGTATATATATATATGTATATATATATATATATGTATATATATATATATGTATATGTATATATATATATATATATATATATATATATATATATATATATATATACGCATAGACATATATGTACACGTGCACAAAAACATAATTATGTACACATATCTACACATTCACATATAAAAGTCTATACACAAATATAGATATATATTTGTATAAATCCGTACACTCACTAACATAAACTCTCTCTCACCCTCTTTATTACACACACATAAACACATACGCATATATATATAATATCTCGAATAACCAGCTATAGAATATTTTTAAAAAACTCCGATGATATCAATAAAAGGTTTGTATGCAAACTAAAAAAAATTAACGAAAAATGCAGTAGACTTTGTTATTTTAACAATTTATCTATGTATCTATCTCTCTCTATATATATATATGAGATGTTTATTCCTTCCTCTTGAGGTTTAGTGAATCGTAAAATGACTCTGACACCAAATAAGAAAGTTTTTTTCTCCCTTAAGTGATGAGAGACACTATTGTTTGAAATCTTCTGCCACCAGACTCAGGAGAATTAACCTAAAAGATACCAGCTAGCATCATTGTTTCCAACTTCAACGCTCACGTCCAACTGAGCAGACATTGTTTGTCAACAGAAAATTTTAATTCATTAAACGGAATCTGATGTTTCTGCTAAATAAACTTCATGACAGCCAGACAGCGAATCCGGGAAACCGAATTTCGATTCGATTATCGAAGGTTATCTGGTTCAGTTGCAACCCTGCCTGGTCAGATGTGAAACACGAACTGAAAGCAACAAAACTCTCGTGGTTTGTCGACTGAAAAAAAAAAGTAAAAAAAGTAAAGGAAAATCGGGTATTTTTGGCATCGATTACCTGCTATTTGAATTCAAACATTGATACACATTCTGAAAATGCCCCTGGGGTAGGGCAAAGGATTGAAGGTGGATGGATGTGATATAATAACCCTGGATCACGTAGGTTTATAAAATTCAAAATCGCCAAGATGGGGGCCTTACATAACACAATAATTGAAAAGCTCACTAAAAGCATGTAGAACAATTTGCCAGTGTAATCATTTTGTTCTTTAACATACTTTTTACAAAAAGTGAAACAAACAGTGTGGCCAGCTCATTTACTTCTTTTTAATTTGCTCGGTTATTTTTCTAATTTTAGTTGATAGAGCCGCTATCTATCTATCTATCTATCTATCTATCTATCTATCTATATATATATATATATATATATATATATATATATATATATATATATATTATTGTGTCAGCCACAGACGGCTGTTCCGTTGCATTAAAACTCTTCAGTGTGTCTATAGACAATCCATTATCCCATCCAGTACCACGAGGTAGGATTTAAACCTTTGCTTCAGAGGTGTCGTACTGTTGAGTCACGGAACTGGACGGTCAGTAAGGCTGAATTTAAGCGATTTATTTTATTTTTGCTTAAATCCCCCATCCACTAGAGTGCTCTATTCCTATGGAAGAGCATTGCATAATGCTTTCAATCAACGAGTTACCTCACTTAAAGAGTGCTCAACCCTGAATATAGGAGTGTTAATTATATATATATATATATATATATATATATATATATATATATATATATATATTAGTTAGTTTGTTCGCTCATATTTTTATTTGCTAGCTCTATGTCATAATTTTCTTGTTTTTCTTATTTGGCCACGGGATGGTTTAATTTTTATGTAATTTCTAATTTGCTCATTTTTTTTATTTGATGGCTCTATTGATTAATTTACTTGTTCATATTTTGTATTTGTTCGTCTATTCATTAATTTGCTCACATTATTTTTTATTTGCTTCGTTTATTCTTATTTTGCTAACTCTATTTTTTAATTTGCTCTCTCTATCATTTTATTTGCTTTCTCATAGTTTTATTTGTTCGCTCTGTTTTAGAATTTTCTCGTTCATATTTCCATTTGGTCGCTCTATATTATAAATTACTTTGTTTTTAAGATTTGCTCACTCTTTAGTTTAGTCTGCTCTTTTTAATTCTTAATTTGCTCTTTTTTTTTACTCACTCTATTGTTTAATTTGCTCCCTCATACTTTTATTTGCTCGCTGTTTTTTTCATTTCCTCACACTATTTTTTTAATTTGCTTGTTTTTTATACTTTTAAAATTTGCTCAATCTATTTTTTTTAATATGCCCGTTCATGTTTTTATTTGGTCGCTCTATCTTACAATTCACTTTTTTTTCAAACTGCTAATTGCTTAAATTTGCTTACTCTGAAATTTTCTCAATCTTTTTTTTTATTCGTTCATTTTATTGTTTAGTTGGCTCGATTCATTTTTCAATTTGCCTGTTTTTTCTTCCTCAATTTGCTCACTCTATTTTTTTTATTAGCTCACTCTATTTTATGATTGGCTCGATCTTTCAATTTGGTCGCATTATTTTTTAATTTGCTCACTCTATTTTTCCGAATTGCTCGCTCACATTGTTCACTGCACTCTATCAATTGCTCAATTTGCTTGGCTCATTTTTTAAAATTAGCTTGCTCTATTTTGAGATTGGCTTCCTCTATTTTTTAATTTGCTAACTTTTTTCTTAATCAGCCAACTCTGATCTTTTATTCTCACGCTATATTTTCTAATTTGCTCTTTCTATTTCTCAGTTTGTTCAATTGCTCAGTCACATTGTTTACTTTGCTCTCTCTCTATTCCTTCATTTGCTTCCTTCATTTTTTTATTTGGCTAACTCTATTACTTCGCTCTATTTTTTAAATTGCTCGCTTCATTTTTTTAATCAGCTTGGCCTATTTCTTAATTTGCTCACTCTATTTTCTCCATTTGCTCTCTCTCTCTCATTCTTTCTTTTTATTACTCACGCAATTTTGTAATTTTTATTTACTTGCTCTATTTTCCAATTCGCTCACTCATTTTCTTTTAATTTGCTCACCTTTTTTTTTAATATGCCTGCTATATTTTTCAATTGGCTCGCTCATCATTTATTTGCTTGCTATATCTTTTAATTTGCTCGCTTTTAAAAAATAGTTTTGCTTGGCTCATTCTATAATATGCTCACTTTATGCTTTTATTTGTTCATTCCATTTTTTAATTTTCTCACTTTCAAAAAATATGCTGTCTCTAACTTTCAATGCTTTATTCAATAATATGCTCGCCCTATTTTTAATTTACACACTTTTACGCACTAATTTGGTAACCTTGCTTAATTATTATTTATTTGCTCGCTCAATTTTTTATTTGATCGCTTGATTTTTTAATTTGCTTGTTTTTTCAATTGTCTCACTCTATTTTTCAAATTGCTTTTTTTCATGTGCTGTTTTTTCCCTTTTTGAAAATTTCCGTGGTTTATTTCATAATTCGTCTGCAGTATTTTTTAATTTGCTAATTTTATTTTCTTTTAATTTACTCACTTTTTAATTTGATTTCTCAATTTTATATTTTGTTTGGTTTGTTCTATCATATGTTCATCTCATTTTTAATTTGCATGTTTCATTTATTTTTGATTTTTCTCACTTTATTTTGTTCACTCTATTTCTTAATTTCGTCATTCAATTTTGTCAGTGTACTTTTTAGTTTGTTCTCTCCACTTTTCTAAATGGTATCTCTACATTTTTATATCCTTTTCTACTTTTTGATATCCTTTCTCTATTTTTTAATATCATTTTTCAACTTTTTAATATAATTTCTCTACTTTTTGATATCATTCTCTACGTTTTATATCATTTCTCTACTTTTTAATTTCATTTATCTTTCTTTAATTTGTTCTGTCTACTTTTTCATATCTTTTCTCTATTTTTAAGTTGCCTCGTCTATTTCTTAATATTTCCTCCCTACTTTATAATTCATTCTGTCTACTTTTTAATATCCTTTCTCAACTTTTTAATTTGTTCGCTCTAATTCTTTATATCCACTATCTACTGATCAATTTCCTTTGTCTATTTTTTAATATCTTTTCTCAAATTTTATTTGCTCTGTCTACTTTTTAAAATACTTCCTCTACTTTTCAGTTTGCTAAGACTACTTTTTTTTTTTTATATCTTTTCTCTTTTTTTGATTTGTTCTGTCTACTTTTTAATATCTTTTCTCTTTTTTCAATTTCCTCTGTCAACTTTTTAGTATCATTTCTCAAAATAATTTGCTCACTCTAAGTTTTAATTTGCTCATTCCACTTTTTAATTTGCTCTCTACTTTTCATCTGCTCTTTCTACTATCAATATACTGTCTCTACTTTAAATTTGATCTCACTTTTTAATTTGCACTCTCAACTCTTAATTTCTATCTACTTTTAAATTGCTCTTTCTATATTCAATTGACTCTTTCTACCTTCAAATCTGCTCTCTTTACTTTTTATTTGCTGTTTCTACTTTTAATTTGTTCTTTATTCAATTTGCTCACTCTACTCAGTACTTTGCTCTTTCTACTTTTTATTTCCTAATGTTACTTCCTAATTTGCTCTCTCTTATGTCTAATTTGCTAATTCTACTTTCTAAATTGTTATTTTACTTTTTGATTTGTTAATTCTATTTTCTAATTTACTTTTTCTATATTGGATTTGCTCCCTGTACTTCCTATTTTGCCCTTTTTACTTTCAATTTCTCAATCTTTTAATTTGTTCTCTTTGCTTTAAATTTGCTCTTTTTACATTTAGATTTGCCTTCTGAACTTTCCAATTCGCTTTTTTTACTCCTAATTTGCCCCCTCTCCTTTTAATTTGTTCTCTTTCCTTTTAATTTATTATTTTTACGTTCAATTTGCTCTCAACTTTTAATTTGCTCATTCTACTTTTTAATTCGTTATTTTTTTCAATTTGCTCTCCCCATCCTTAGTTCATTCTGCCTACTTTTAATTTGCTCTTCCACTTTCCAATTTACTCACTGTGCATTTAATTTGCTTTTCCTTCTTATAATTTGCTTTTTTACTTCTAATCTATTTCTGTACTTCTTAATTGTTCTCTCTCATATTAATTTGCTCTTTCTCCTTTTATTTTGCTCATTCTACTTGTAATTTTTTCTATATTTTCTAATCTGCTCTGTACTTTCAATTTCTCTTTCAAGCTTTCAATTTCCCCTATCAAATTTTTGATTTGGTCTCTACACTTTCGATTTGCTCAATATTCTTTCATTTGCTCACATATTTTTTTCATTCTGCTCCCTCTATTTTTTGATTTGCTCACTCTACCTTTTTATTTGTTTTTCCACTTCTTTATTTTCCCAATCCCCTTTTTAATTTGCTCATTCCACTTTTCAATTTGCTCGCTCAATTTTTGAATTTTCTCACTCCATTTTTTTGAATTTGCATTTTCAAATTTCAATTAGCTCTTTCTTATTTTGATTTGCTTTCCCATTTTCTATTTACTCCTTACGCTTTCAATTTGCTCTAATTTTCATTCACTCTCCCTTCTTTAAATTTACTTCATACTTTTCAATTTATTCTATCTTTTTGATTTTTTGATTTTACTTTTTAATTTGCTGTCTGCACTTTTATTTGCTCTCTCTACTTTTAATTTGCTGGTCTACTCTCATTTTCCTCTCTTTAATTTTGATTTACAGTCTCTACTTTCAATTTGCTCTTTCCACTTTTCAATTCACTAACTGTACTTTTAATTTTTGTCTTTACCTTTAATGTGCTCTTTCTACTTTTTAATTCTTTGCTCTCTCTACTTATTAAATTTTGCTCTTTCTATTTATTGATTTTTGCTCTTTCCATTTTTTGCTCTTCCTACTTTTTGATTTGCTCTTTCTACTTAATTTTCTCACTTCCCTTTTATATTTGCCCATTCAAATTTTGCTCACTCTACTTTTTAATTTGCTCAGCCACGTTTTAATTTGCTGAATCCAACTCTCAGTTTGCTCTCTCTAGTTTTTAATATGCTCACTCCACGTTTTTAATTTGCCTTATTTACGATTTGATTTGCTCTCTCTGCTTTTTAAGTTGCTCTTTTTACTTTTCAATTTGCTCAATCCATTTTTTTTATTTGGTCACTCCACTTTTCATTTTGCTCAATTAACAATTTAATTTGCTCTCCCTACGTTTTAATTTGCTCTGTTTCACTTTGCAATTTGCTTGCTCCACTCCTCATTTTGCTCACTCTGCTTTTTAATTTGCTTTCTCAACGTTTTGATTTTCTTTCTCTGCGTTTCAAGTTGCTCTTTCTACATTTTAATTTCCTCACTCCATTTTTTAATTTGCATTCTCCACTTTTTAATTTGCTCTTTCCACTTCTTAATTTACTCCCTGCGTTCTAAGCTTCTCTTTCTACTTTTCAATATGCTCACTCCACTTTTTTATTTGCTTTCTCAACGTTTAATTTGCTCTCTCTGCGTTATAAGTTCCTCTTTTACTTTTTAATTTGCTCTCTCTACTTCTTAAATTGCTCTCCCCACTTCTTGATTTGCTCTCCCTACTTCTTAATTTGCTCTCTCTACTTTTTGATTTGCTCTCTCCAGATTTTACTTTGCTCTGTCTACTTCTCAATTAACTAGGGAAAAAGTACAGACACCTGTTTGGCCTCAGACTTAGTTAAACTACACTAAAGGAATACGTATTTGGAAATGCTGATCCGTTATGGCAGAGGCTTCCAGCCTGTGTTGAAGGAGGTGAAGTTTTGAGATTAGTTTTTTAGTGAACTATCGAACTAAAGCCGTTAGGATCGGCACATACCATAGAGTAATGATTTGCAAATAAATTCGAATTTCTAAACGAATCAAGAGGTAGAAGCTTTGACGTACATAACCTCTGTAAGTTATTGAGTATCATCTGCTTAACATTGACAAGTTCTGCAATAGTCTAAGAAGAGTGACGTCGCTCATGGCGGAATCAGTCTTTGATGATAATTACACTTCATATAATATCAGACGTAGAATCTGTTTCTTTCTGGAGTTGTCTAGAGATAATTCTGTCGAGCAGGAAATTGCAGTTACTAATCAGCTCAACCATCTGGCTTACATACTTCCATGATAGTCTTGGTTTGATAATCATGGCGATTTTTGAAGTAAAACTTTGGAGAAAAGCTTACATCACATGGCAGTATGTAAGTTGAGATTTGGTGTTCGCAGCTTGTAGCCATTTTTATCGTCAAAACATAGACCACACATTGAGTGTTCAAATCGATGTAAAGATCGCATTCGGGTGCTTCCTGCTGTGTTTTGGTTAACAAGATCGTCTTTCAGATCGATTCGCTGGAGTAATGTATTCAATCCTCATAGTGGCTCTAGCACGGTTGTCTTCTAAGCAAGTTTAGGTGAATATTTGTGGCTAATAAGGAACTAACGAAAGAGATTTAGCATATCAATTCCCATCATGAAAAGTTTGCTATGGTGATGACTAACGAAAAAGGCCAGTAATTATATGCCGTATATTGTTATTTTTTCCAATTTCTTGACAGCATTGGCCTCTTCTTCAGGCACAGTTGCCGAAATCTGACAACTTAATTCATCTGGAAGCCAAGTAAAAAGAAATACAAGACTATTTGTTCGAGAGAGAAGTTGAAATGCTTTCATTTTTCAACATCAGATTAATGTTAAAACTTGATACTAAACAAGAACCACGAATTGAGTTTCTAGTTGCCGAGAAAAAAAGAAGGAACTCAATCTTTTTTTTCTTTTGATACTTACATACTTTAAAATTAGGGACATCAACACTTGCTGGGAATTAACCAAGAAATACCGATGTGCTTAGTAATTATCATGATGAGAGGTTTTAGATTTAGATAACTGAAATTCTTTGTGATCTTGTAACGTACACTATTGAATAAATTGGTGCGACATGAACTCCTATTAATAATTTCTATTATTATAATTTGGCTGAGTCAAGCACGTCAAATAATGCCCTGGAACAATATCAGGTACTCGATAACAAGTCAGTCTTCCAGATCAGGGCTAGGGTCATTAGTTTAATACTCTCGGGGGCTTTTTCCATGGTGGCCACGATCCAAACTAACCTAAACTTGTAAATACCTGCAATGATTGACCTTTCTTATGATCCTTCAAGTCACCTTATGTTAACAAGGTAATTGGAAGAGCAGGTAAATCTTAGAAAAAAAAATCATTTGGAGACAGGTTAACCCTGCTTTTCGACACACTTCTTTCAAGCACCTACATTGGAGCATCAATTTACTACGAAGTAAAACTTATTGTAGTATTTTGTAATGAATTGTTTTATAGTTTGTTTACGAATTCAATCACCAATACGGTGAAGTAAAATATTATTTTGATATTTTGATAAAGAGGTTTCAGTTTTCTTACAAACTCATTCAGCCATGCTGCAAAACCTGATTTCATTTTATATTTTGTAATGTATCGTTGAAACTCTTTGGTCTGTTTGTGCTAAGTATGCATTATCGAATTGAAATACAGAAGTGAATTAATTGACTGAAATAATTCAACTCAAAAAATAATTTCAATTTTTTATCTCAATAAATTGTTTTTATTCCATAGTTTGTTTTGGTCGGTTATTGAGGTTCAATCACTCACCGTGCACCGAGTTATCCTTGTGCCTAGCAGTTGTGCGCCGAGAAGTCGGCGTTCGGATGTCGGCGCCGAGAAAATTCGCCCCGAGAGGGCACTGAACCTTAGAAATAGACCTATGATGACGTGAACCTGGTTTCCAGTCATCAGAATCCTAAGACACAAATCTCATAAAACAATTTTGCTTTCTACTCAGTCAACATAAATGGAGTTGAACCTATAATCGTGCATCGATGTGATTCCATGAAACAGTCCTACTGTTTGTTCAATAGTTACTCAGTCTAACAAAACCAATAAAATCGAGACAAACAATCAAAATAAATTCACAAATATGGTTCAATCATTATTAATCAATACTGAATTATTGATTTTGTACTTCATTATTAGAATGGAAACCAGTCTCGCGGAGTGAAAGAAGAATCACACTGAATGAAGTTTGCAAGATTCTATTGGGGTGAATACACCCGCATGTTTCTACCCATAGACAAAACATATCTATGAGCATATAAAATAAATTTTCCTGTCTGTCATTCAAAGAATCGCTTCGGATAGTAACAGAAATACCTGTTAATAAATGTTAGTATTGATTTGTTAAAGACTATGAAATGAGAAAAAAAGTCAAGATGGAGTGTAAATCACGTATATAATAACAGCTGTGTCTTTCACACATAGTATCAATAGTAACCATCATTAGCCCATCTCCCTTTTTTTCTTTCTCATTAAACTAACACTCTTTTTCTGCCTTCTCCCTTCCAACCGCGTCTGTTACACTTATAATGTCAGTAAGAGCCATTAGCAGAGCCTTTTGTTTTACTCGTGTGATAACAGTCAGCGAGGCAGCGGGTCATGGAAGAGTTAGGATTGATAATTATTTTGTCGGGAACCATATATTTGGTCAAATTTTGGCATCGATGCGAAACCGAATTCGGCGAAATTTTGATGAAAAAACAATTTTTCACCTCAGTTGTTCAAAAAGTATTAGAAACGAGAGAGCAGGAGTTTTTTTTGTAATTTGAAGTGTTATTTTTGCGGTCTGATGGACACAAAGACATCAAATTTTCCACAAGACCAATTTTTCACGAAGGTATTTGGAAATTAAGGGGAACAATGGAAAAGTAGCAATTTTTGGCATCCCTGCAACCAAAAATGATAAACAACAAAAAAAAAAAATCGACGAACAAAGTAAAATAATTAAATTGATGAAAAAAATGAAAAAAAAAACAAACAATATTTTTAAATGATTCTTACTTCCCAGTTGATTAAATCAACGATCGCCACTAGATGAAATAAACAATTTTTAAAAAATCCTAGAACCATTTCCAATATCTCGAAAACCGGTCAGGCAACCTTGATATAACTTGACTACCAGTCCGAGGGCTCCTACAGCGCATGCACGAATTGATTTCCTCTCGCAGAATTACTGCTCGGTACTGAGACGCTGTTGAGTGAGGTTGCGTTGTGTTTCACCGTCACATTTACAATGTCCATTCTGCACACCTCGCGAGTCTGTCAGCCCCAACCCAAATTCATATTTTGTTCCCAGTAACTTCTGGCATTTCCAGAGCTAAAATCATAAGCAAAAGATCCCTAGGGAATTAATCTTCGGGGACTAATGCACCATTGCTTTGGGCAGACAATTTTCTCAACAATATTAAATGGTTGAATACTTTCTGGTCAGACCAAGTATATATATATATATATATATATATATATATATATATATATATATATATATAATGAATATCGACTAAATATTGAAAGATACACATACTTTTATGGACGGTTAGGGAAATACACACTGACTTGAACGTATTTTATATACATGCATGTATATTCTACGTATAATACACTTATGTCAATTACGTTTATCCTTATTCCTGACCACTGGCAATCCATTTCTTGTTTTTCAATACATTTCGTCGAAATCCTGTACAAATTTTGGAATTGACTTCGTTTTTCTTCTTTTACAAGAACATCAAGATTCGGAATGTAAAACAATTTGTAAAATCCATATTACCCTACCATGATCTGCACTAACGATCGACTGTTGACAGGTGACTGCTGAAGTGACTGAACTAAATTGACAAGTTCAAGGTATTAACGGGGATAACATATATATATATATACGCACAGGCCTGTTTCGTTGATAAATACATAAATCTATTCAGATGAATACACTTATTTATACAATATAAGATTTTCTGTAATCATCTGCAGTAAGAATCTGTAGAGTGGAGTTTGAAACTACAACAGCCACTATACTCATTTCAAATGCTCTCCTGAAGCAAAAAACGGAAAACCATAAATGACACCTTTTTAATATATATATATATATATATATATATATATATATATATATATATATATATATATATATCAAGACCATTCGAGAAAAGAATATACGAACATAAGAGAGCCCTCAAACTGGATGAAAATACAAACGCCTGGGTCGAACATAGAAACACATGCAACCATAACTTAAATTTCAAAGCAGCCCTTATATCCAAATCAATAAAAATTTTATCGAGAACTTCTAGAAGTATTGTACTGTGTGGACATGAGGCCGCGATGCTGGAGAGGAAAAGTGCCTGTATCTGTCACCAAATCTGATCACTTTTTTTTCTGGAAGGATGGTTAATTGGATGCTATCAACCACCCTTCCAGATTATTATTATTATTATTATTATTATTATTATTATTAATTTAGAACTTTTAGAGATACCATGTGGTTACAACATTAACCCATGACCCGAGGGAGGGAAATTTGTTGATCCCACCCAGAATCCAATCACTTCTTTTGGAGACCGCTGCCAAGCCTTCCACAGAATATCATAGAAATACAAATTCTGTAGATATTGAGTGGTTGGAAATATAGCTACAATGCAGGGTAAAAAAATTCATTGATCCTTTATAAAATTGAAATTCGTTGAGAGCTTTTAGAGATATTGTGCGGATAAACATAGATAGTCCGATGAATAAAATTCAAAATTATAGAGAAAAGAAAGAAGGGATGTGCAGAGTCGAACCGTGACAATGAATTCGAACCATGATCGTAGTGTCCTGGCCACCAGCCTGTCACAGATGACGATCATTGTGAAACGAATTTCCTTTCAGTTAATTTGTAGAATTTTTTCAAACATTGCGTGTTGTTGGTATATTGCTATAACATACGGACGAGGAATCCTTGATTTGCTTCAATCATTTCTTCTGCGGGCCTTTTGCCTAACTTTTTATAAAATTCCATTGAAACTCATTTAAAATATATAGAAATATAGTGCTGTGTTGACATATAGCAACGATGTTTGGGAGGTAAGTGTTGAAGGAACCGCTCCAAAATTTGAGCATTTCTTCCGTATCCCATTGCCCACCTTTCTCTAAATTTCATCTGAATTCATTGAGAACTTTTGGGGATATCGTATAAACTAACCTGGAAGAAAGACAGGAATGTGGAAAGACGAACAAGGGTGAAAGCATATGCCCCTTAAAATTTCCTTGGCAGAGGTTATTAAATAATAATTAACCTCTAGTGGCAATTTTTCTTGCCAAATGTTACAGACAGAAAACATAGACTAACACGTGGTGTGTTATATAAGTAGACGACGCAAAACGCCTATGAATCCTGTATTTTGCTATAATTGATATGATTTCATAGTTCCGTTGTCGAAATCAATCAAATAAGATTATCACAGAACAGTTACCCCTGGCCTTTTGGGGGTTTTCCATCCACAGGGGAACATTTGGGGAAATTTTGCGGTGCCCTGCGAAAACCTGCATCAAATACACCGTACATTACATTGAAAAAAACTCTAAGAGGTTCTGGTAATCATAAATGCATATGTTATTTATAATGTAGCTACTACCATAGACATTTGACATATGTCAATAAACACGTTTGGAACTTGTAATCTATCAATTTTATAGTAATACTTCCTGTGTTAATTATAATAAGGAAGTCTATACAAAATTATCAACTAAAATGATTAATATAGGCAAGATCGACCCGGAGATACTCGTGGTTGAAAACTTGTTTGAACTATCGAACCGGTAGATCATGAGAATTTGTATCAGGAAAATTTACTCCGATTTACACACGCTTAAAAAAAAGAAGTGAAAATTATGGTTTTCCTTAATCATCTTCTTTATTTCTTTATATGTTTTGAGGTGCCCATTCACTTTCTTGTACATTAATAGTAAAATATTTATGTTTGCTGGGTACGTGTATGGGGCTGGGAGGTTCAGCAAAAAGTTTTTCGTGGATTTAGCGCATTCGCTCCCCACTGGAACCTCTAACCCTCACGAATGTCAAGGGAAAAATAAATAACTGTCGAAATGTATTTTTAGCCTCACTTCTCCTTTAAACTATTGTAATTACATCCATACAGGAACGGGGGGGGGGTACTTCGCTGCGATCAATTCAAAACATCAGAATATTTAATTTGAATATTATTGTGCTGACTTGGGAAAAAATATGCTTGCAGAGTTTAATGCATTCATCAGCTTTCGAGGTAATGAGATGTCTGGGTCATCATAGATGGTAGCCATTTTGAGATTTTGACACCTGAGAAAAAGCACAAACAAAGAAAAAAAAAACACAAGCGATAACTGAGTCACCAAGTGTCGAAAATCTGTGGTTGTCTGGAGCTGATGCCTTGGGGGGAGGCATTTTTGACACCAATTACAGCCAATAACCGTGAAAACAAAACATCAGCCCCACCTGATACTCCACACAATTCACGAAAAGGGCGTCCTCTGTTTCGATGACCAAAAATACATCCATTCACCACCTGAAGACGGCCGTAGGGTGAAACAGCCGAAACGTTGTATTCAAATTATGAACCAAAGTGAGGACAAAAGTCTGCAAAAAAATTACATAAAATATTAGGCTGTTGAAAAAACATCTGAAATAAACTAATTAGTCGCTTACCAACTCCTACAAAAACCAAGATGAAATAGTAAGCTAGGAAGCCAAGATTCACTTCTCGTCTGCGTCGTTAATGATTTATAATAACATTCAACCCCATGGGAGAGAAAAAAAGTTTCACGAGTGTCACGTCTGCCATTGTATGCTTTATAAATTTCAAGATAGTAATGCAATGTACAGTATGAAAAATATCTGAGTCGTATCGAAGGTACGGTGACTATTCGTAAATGTCTGTGATGCTTTAGCAAGTTTTAAAAGGTTGCTTGTCATCCTTTCGATAGGCAGCACTCTGGAAGACTAACGAAGATGAAAACCCAGGAATTTAAAGAAAAATGATACTATTCATCGTTCAAGTATATGCACATATCTGAAACAAATTCAAAAGAGATACAGGGCAGAAATTCAACCTTATCATGCTCCAGACAGGAAATGAAAACCTCCGTTTTCTTCACCAGACTTTAACAGGGGATGAGGAATGTTTATTATTTGTTGAAAACAAATGCGAAAAAGTTTTTTATCCTACAGTGTCAAACTGATCCCAAACAAAAACGGGATTATATCTACGGAAGATTTCGAAACCATCACCAAAAACCGTAATTGTCAACTTGAGGATGTCAGTGGTGCAACACACTAGAACATACCATCTTCATTAGAAAAAATAGGGTGTCATCCTCCAGCGTGGTATGCAAGGCCTTACTCTATGATACAAATCAACTCCTTAGATTTAGAAGTTTTGGGGTCACACTCTGTACTCTCCAGATCTATCAGCTCCAAATTAGCATATTTTCTAATCATCAGAACATTTTTATTACAGCCAGAACGTCAAGGAATGATAAAATAGCAAGGAAGACTTGAAAGTACTTGATGTCTTCCTTACTTCTGATAATTCAGGCACCAAGAAAATGTTATCGTTAGAGTATTTAAAACATGCCTCTACGTTGGGATGCTGTAATTGTTAATGACGGCTACCATGTCGTTGGTGAATAGGATTCAGCATTGAAATTGAACATTCCTTGAAAGCCAGAGTTCGAAATCCTCGAGTTCATCTGGGTTTCGAACACCGACCTCTAGTGCTGTTAGGAAATACGTGACTATCTCAGAGACGAGACAAGCCCAATACGCTCTCATAAAGTCACTCAACCGCGTGGCTGTTATACGAGATATATTTGTTGGTACGTTTCTCTGGGGAAATCAGGAAGAGGAAGCTTGCAGCTTTAGCAGTGGGCGTTCAAATGGAGATTAAGTTTCAGGTGTATTTGAAGGTTTCAAAATGTATGTGAAAGGCCAGGGTTGATTCCACATCTGCTTCATTAGTGCTAGAAAGTTAGAAATCTGAAGATTGGGATTTCCATCATTATCCAACTTCACGAAAGTCAAAGGGTTATTTTCACCATGAAGGGCAATGGGTTATTTTCACCAATGATTCAAGAAAGCTTCGAACTCTCAAAATAAAAATCGTTTTTTTTCTCTCACTGATCGACTGTCCGTCTGTCTCTCGCTGACTCTCGCTTTATATATATATATATTCGTCTATCTGTTTCTTTCTCTCTCTCTCTCTCTCTGAATTCTCTATATAAGAATATTTCCACCCGCTCTTTCTCTCACTCAACATCTCTGTCACTCTCTCTTCTGCGTTCGTCTGGCTGTCTATCTGTTCGTGTTTCAGCTTCTTTCTATTCGCCTCTCTGTCTGTATTCTATATTTTTCTGTGTATGCCTCTCTCCGTATTCGTATCTGTTTCTCAATATATTTCCCTTTGTCTCTCTCACACACACACTCTCTCTCTCTGTGTTCGTCTATCTGTCTGTCACTCGCTATCTCTTCCCCTGTCTTCTCTCTCTCTCCTTCTCTCTATTAGCCTTCCTATGCGTGTTTGTGTGTGTGTGTGTGTCTCTCTCTCTCTCTCTCTCTCTCACTCTCTCTCTCTTTCTCTCTCTCTCTCTCTCTCTTTCAGATTTTCTTGGTCCGGTAATAATAACGCTATATATATTTTTAGTTCTCAATTAACCCTTCCTGTGCTTGGCAGACTGTTAGCAAAATGCCATTGAGACATGCATTGATTTCTTTCAGTTTCTTACCGTGGAGTTCTCCTCTAATAGACCAAAGTACAGAAATAAATACACGTGAACCACATCTTGAAATAAGACGGCCTTACCATCATTCTCTGTTTTGTCTTTGATCTGGCCATAATGATAAAAATTATTATGGTCAAACTCCTAAAGAGGAGTTGACTTTATTGTTTACAATGACAAGAAAAACAAGAACAATCTCCATCAAAACTCGAAGAGTTAACCGATATGCAAAATTCAGATTCCACTCCGGTTATTTGAACTCACTGAACTGATTGTTAGAAGGCGTTTAAGATATTAACAAAAATATATCGTACGGATACACACGGGATGGTTTCTCCTTGATTAATAAAGGAATACATTTATACAAAAATTTTTTTAATGTTTTTTATTCATTATATATTGAATACAAAATTTGTAATAATCATCTTCAGAAGAAGTTGGAGTTGACTTTGGCTTTGTAGCAAGCAGTCTTGATCCGTTTGATTGTCGGACTAGTATCTAATTGTTTCCGACCTTAGGTTCCGATTGTTATAGTATTCATCCTTCGTTGGAAATCGCTAGGTACTTTTTCTCCTCTTCTCGATCCGATTTTATGAATTAATCACCGTTACAACAGACAAGTTCAATCATTGCTATTTAATTCGGGTTGTTTACGTGTTCTGACAGTTATATGTATCTATCAATGAATGTATGTATCTATTCATCTATGTAGACTTTGTCAAGCCATAAACATTCATAGTTGAAATTTGAAATTTTCCCTTCCATCCCTTTCAGTAAGGAAAATGGTTTTCTTGGGGTTTTTTTTCTAATCTAAAAATATGTTTGGGGGAGGGGAACTGACGATGAATATTTTTGCAAAATTGGTCCTTAGTTTATGTCCTTTTTTCTTTAATTTTTTGAATATATATATATATATATATATATATATATATATATATATATATACATACATACACACACTCACACATATATATACATATATATATATACCCCTACTCCTTCCGAATTAAGACTAAATCAAATTAATATCGAGAAGAAAAGAAAGAGCTGAAACTATTTCATATAATGATGTTTCTGAGCATGCGCAATGCAGGAAAATCAAATTTAGGGCAAAAGTTTAACCCCGAAGCGTGAAATTACATCCACTTTCAACGATAATATTCCTTGTCAAATAAATTGTCTCACAGATGGACAAATTCCAATGACTTTTGGCATTTTAAGAACCTGTTACCTAGTGACTTCATATCCAGTCATTGACCTCACCGGTCGAATCCTTGTTGCACGAATTTATAACAACTAAATCAGCTCAAGATTTATAACAGCATGGGTAATGGCTTGGTGCCAGACTGAGCTAACCTTAATAAATGTTTAAATCTGTTTATGTGACCTGCTCCAGGGCTCAGACTCGTTTAATAGTTTCTATAATTGCCATATGTCGGTTTTCGAACGTAATAAAAACTAGCATTCCGAGGGAAATTATGAATCACCGCCACCCATATATGCTGTTTTTAAACTTTTGAATTAAGCAGTGGTCATGGTAAAATCTAGTTACCTTGATTATAAGCTACTACCTGTGTGGTTTGAATCATAGATTCATGATTCGAAAGAATAAACCAGCACTGACATAAACTACCAATTTCGCATAAAATTTCATTGTAAATTGAACCATGAATAAAAACCTATCTGAAGGAATTGAGAAAACAATAAAAATTTCTCCACTCACCAAAGGTCGTGTGTGTATGTGTCTCTGTGTGTGTGTGTGTGTGCAAAATGTCATGTTTCCACACTGGGTCGTTAAGCCAAGGCAAAAGCTATATGTTGACAGAGGTGCATATAAACGTCAGGACACATGAATAATCTAAACCAAGTAACAGGGATTAAATCGATCTTTTGTCGATAGCGGTGATTAACTATACTCAGCAACAGGGATTGAACTGCTGCGTGTACTAGTAATCAAAAAGTTTCAAATGTTGATTTTCTAGATAGGTAGGCCCTCTTCAATTGGGAGATTTGCGCTCAACAATCTTCCTTACCCTATTTCTCTGATTGGGTTTGTGTCGCACTAATCTAGACTGAGTATATATTAAAACACTTAATAGAAGAGTTGGAGATGGGAAATCCATATATTGGGATAAAATAATGTTGATATGAAGCAGTAGTTGTCACTGGTTTACGCTGAAGAATATCGAACGTTTTTATCCTCTATAAAATTCTCAGGCTATGGAGCAATTCAATTCAGAATGAGGTGAATCCCAAAAGGAATACTTCAATTTTTTGTCAACGCCTTACTCAGTTAACCTTATCTTAAGTTCAGATTTTTGGATAAGACTAAAAAATGAAAAGTTTGAAATCATGGATAGAGAGAAAGGGGGGGGGGAGAAAGAGAGAGAGAGAGATTATCATGTCATCAATCAACAGAAAGAAGAAAGAAATTTGGAAAAAGAGAGAGATAAAGATAGAAAGAGAAAAGGAAAAGGAGAGATAAAATGAAAAGATGATGGACGTTAGATTGTAATATCTGGTGTCGCTAAACAGATCCTTTCGATTAGAAAAGTTTTCCTCTAATCATTTTCTTCTACTTTCTTCACTACTCTTCTCAGTCTTGACTGTGTATAGTAGAAACCTAAAATTTAGCACACTCACACACCTCTCATTTTTTCTTAAAAATTCAGCTTAATGGCTGAAATAGTTTGACCCTGAAGCAGCCAGTCTTGATCAATTCTTTTCGGTAACATCTTTACTGCATTTACAAAATGTAACCGAAATTAAATTGAGATCTTTGTCGACAAACCACAGTCTCGTCTTCAAAACAAGAGAGCAAAGTTATGATTGATGTTTGTTGATTATGAGAGACTATATAAACTTGGCCGAGTAAAGATTAAAGCAGGGTTTACACAGATTATCGATAGACAGAGAGGATTGAGCTTTACCTCTGACGCCTGATTCATCCACGAGTAAGATCTTCGTCATAGTCAACAAGGAATACCGTCAGACTTCCCCAAATATTTGCAAATTCCTAACCTTGACTACTGAAGCAAATTAGTTTTATATGTACAGGACCTGACTACCGTAGGATGTTCAAAATATCATTGTCAACACAAAGATAAGATTTATGAAAATTTGATTTGTATTTTAAACAAAAAATCCGGTCTATTTTCATTCTATGAAAAAAAAAAAAAATTAAAATTCTAGATGAGCTAAAAAATAGAGAAATGTTATGTACCTAATATCTAATTCCACTGCTAATCTGAATTCAAATTCACCAAGTGTGGTTTCCAAATTTATCCGCTAGCACTTTAATCTACGACTGTTGTTCTAGAAACTGTAGCATTAATTGTTAAAAATTCGAAAACACAAGTGAGTCTTTACTGTTTGTTTTCTATAATTATATTCCATAATTTTCTACAATTTTTGCACTATTTATCGATTTTTTTCAGAGAATTATAAATTTAAGAACACGTCGTCGTATCCTGAACTTGATCAACCTTTTGTTTTAACATTGAATTATCATCAAAATGAAGCGAGACAAAGGCATCTTCTTCCTTTCTCCCCTACACCACGGTCTCCAGGACATAAACCCACGACGAATAAGCATAGCTTGTAATTACATAGAAACGCTCGAAATTTTCCCCATATAAATCAGTGGTAATTACTTCTTCGTTTTACACCATTTTTCGCTATAGGAACGCCCTGCTTTTGAATAGCAGTGGGGTCTGTGTTCAAAATGCCTTTCTACAAATTCAAAATCTGAGATCGAATAGGCATTTTGCCTTTTGACTAGCCCTAGACTCATTATTTTTACTAAAGGGAATACAAGACACGGGTTTGTTTATTCGTACATATAATTTTCATCATCATTGTTAGCTTTTTGAATTTTGGTTGGATATACACCTTCCCCAAGATTTGCCAGACCTCTCAATCGTGGTTGTCGTGGCACCAATATCTCCTGAATCCGTCCAAATCGTCATACTATTTTACTGGTCACAGTTTCACTTATGATCTCTGGCGATCCACTTTGTGGGATGTGATGTCCTGCTGTTGACTGCCATTTCTGCAACATTGCCTGCCCATTGCCATTTGGATTTCCTAATGGATTTTACAGTACATCTGAATCCTAATATACTGTGCTGTTCTGTGATATCTCCATTTTATGTTAAACTTGTTTCCTTCGTTTGCACGTTACTTGGTTCCAAATGATAGGGTAGATCCTTTGGTTATGTTCCAAGGTACCAACATATACTTCAACATCATTATAGAAGACTTCATCGATCAAGCTCGACAAGATGGTGGATGTTACGTTTGCAAATCAGGATACAAAATACAGAACGAAAGAGGTGCGGAAATCTTGTTAATTTCTGTGGTATAAACAGGCATTCCTTCAGTCTTCGGTCCTGTGTTTCACTCGTTAGCCGGGAATATCCCCCAACCCCAATCAGAGTCCCGATCAAATACACGAGTTGAGAAAAGCCGGCAAGTGTCGTATTGAACGATTATTCTGAGATAAAAACAAAAGATCACTTATCGGACCAATCAAGTCTTTGTAGTAGCCCGGGTCGCATAAGTTTCTCTCTAACTTTGGTGTCAATATTTATAGATTGTCTGCCAAGATGTCTGCTTAATTGAGAGCCAATATTAGACTTTTATAATGAACTGCGTGGAAAACGACAGGAACGGAAGGGTGGGAGCTAGAAGGTTTCCTAATTGGCCACGACTGGAAGACCAAAGAAGGAAAGAGGTTTTAATTAGAAGAGACAATGAGGAAGGAAACGAAATGATCTGTAATCCTAAAGGAAGTATCTAATTTCGTGCATCTCTCGGGAATGATAAGCGACGAAGAAGAGGGATAAATATGGAAGCACAAACACGCGCACATGCACGAACAATAGTTGAACAACCGATAACATTAAAGACGGCGAAGGGATCTATCCTTTTTTATACTTATGTGTGTTGATTTATGTTTTGTTTTCGTTTCAGGGCTCCTGGCCATACCGTTTTGTCTGAAAGCTTGTTCTACTTCTCCAGCAGACTGAGTTTTTTTAACCTTCTGACAGGCTTTATTTTAATGGGTTTTTTTTATAGCAACTTTTTAATAAGATCTTGATATTTCTAAATGTTTTTTAAAACTCTTTTTGCAGTGTTTTTCAGTGGGAAACGCAGGTGATGTCACAAATAGTATTTATCCTGATCATTAAATAGACTTCTAGTTTTGACGCTATGGTTGTTTAATTATTGACTAAGATGACGAGTATTAATAGTGGGTTTGACGTGCTTATTAATCATTAATCCTTGCTGAGGTACCCAGAATATTTATCAATCTTAGTAGAATATGGCACTGGGGCAGAGTAGCGGGACACCTTGGGCTAATCGGACTCAATACTATTGTAAAGATCTGGGAGAATAGCTTGACAACTACTGCAACATATCAATAAATCTGTCAATATACAGCTCAGTTTGACATTAGGCCACATTAGTGGGGTATCCGGTGAGTAGCAATCTTATTGCAGCAGTAATGACCATAACTGGACTAATTGTGACAGAGAGGACCGTTGTAATATACAAGATAAACTTTGACTCTTTACTGTTCCCCAGCGTTGAAAGTGAACAGGCTTCAAAAATTAATTAGCAACCTAGAATTGATGTATCACAGCCAGAGACAGTGATTCATGGACATTAATACATTTGTACAGAATTTTCATTCGCTGTGAAAAAATCCTTGATACAGAAACGTTTTGAAACCATTGGTTCAAGCCATTTAGTGAACCTTAAGACAAAGAAAACTGAGAGAGAAAAAACTGTCCGTAATAGATTGGTATTCGTTGGTCATGTGCAACCATCATGTCAGAAATGAACTCACAACGATCAAAATCGAAAACACAAAACTGGAAGAAGTAGACTACTACATCTACCTGGGACAACGAATCCCCATGAAATCCCCCCTCCCACCAAAGAAAAAAATCAAATCAAGAATCACTTTGGGACGGCGAGCCTTCGACAGAGCATGCTCAACCTTCAAGAACAAGAAAATCCCATTTGTCCTGAAGAGAAAGGTATACAACAAATGCACCCTCTCAATAGTCACCTATGGAGCTGGAATATGGAAATTAACAAAGAGACCGACCTGCAAACTGAGAAACATGCGACGTGCACATGAGAAAATCATGCTCAACCTCACATGGAAAGATCACAAGAAAATGCAGTATATCAGTGAGATAAGAGGAGTCTGAGACATCATAGATACTGTTAGAAAACTCAAATGGCAATGGGCTGGTCATTTTGCAAGAATGGTTGACAACTGATAGACATTATGACTCACAACATGGATTCCCAGAGATCACATGCGTAACCGAGGCCGGTAGAATGCAAGATGGAGAGACAAACTAGACAAGTTCAGAAAGTAATGTGTCTACGACGCCCATGATAGAGAAATGTGGCGAATCCTTGGGAAGGTCTACGTCCAACGCCGAACGATAAAAGACTGATGATGATGATTTCGTAGACAAGAAGCTGATTTACACATTACTATGACCCCCTCTTTGACAGGATGTCTGCCAACGTGCCACAGATGTGACAGCTTCTTGGTCTACGTCCAAATTTTGAAAAAAGAAATTCAGAATGATTTCCACGCGATTTAACTGCAAGACCGAGAATCCGACGATATATTTTTTTCTTCTGCAAAACCTTTCATTTATTACGGGTTCTTTTACAGACACACAAACTGCTGCCCCAGGATTAATAATTACTAAACCGAGACCAGTAGAATACTTGGCCCTCTTTAGGGTCAAAGGAATTGAGTTAGGCAAATAACTATAGGCAAATTGAGATAAGCATGGGCATGAACTGGGATCGATAGATAGATACATACATAGATAGGCGTCGATCTAACCTCCGAAACAGCTGATGTACCAGTATGCGACCCATGCACGTGTACCCAGGCTGCAATTCGTGAAGAACGATGCAAGACCCGCTTTGAGGACGGAATTGAACCCATTTATTTCCCCTCCCGAAAATACATAGCGGCAGTCCTCGCTTGAAGATCAAACAAATGAATATCATTAACATAGAAAGGAAAAGTTTCAGTGAAATGATGATGCGTGTAGAGAAAGAGAAAGAGAGATAGAGGGAGGAAGAGAATGAGAGGCTGACTGGTTCATCAACCCTTCCAGTGCTGCAGGCTCAACATCTCTCTCTCTCTCTCTCTCTCTCTCTCTCTCTCTGCCTGACAAATGTCAGTCAACTTAACTAATAGGTGAGGATTATCGCTTTCACTAACTCAACCTATGCCCACTCCTTCTACCTAAAACCAAAACTAAACAATCTACCCTTTTTATTCCGACGTTTTCCCTGCATTCTTTTTCTTCCAAATGCCACTAAATTTACTGTCTATCTTCCTGAGTTCCCCTCGTTAGAATCCTCATATACGTCCCTTTCTTCATTCCAACCCTGTTTGCTTTCTTTCTCCTAAAGGCTAATGTACTTTTTCAATTAAGTGGCTGTGGCCATCCTTTGGACACTGCAGGGGGTCCAAGCGACCGTTTTCAACTACTCTCTTGAATATGTTTAAGACGTCTCTTTCATTTCCTTGGCGCCAGGAAAGCGTTACACTGAAACACCTTCACACTCACACACACACACACACACACATATATATATATATATATATATATATATATATATATATATATATATAATTGTGAATTGCGTTATATTATATTGAAAATCTGTTAGAAATTACCTCCTATTAATTACACGGTAAATGTATCATTAGGTCTCGAAAACGTGAACAGAATAAAGAATTATAAAAGAAATGCATTTAAAATTATATTTATAAGTATAGTTCATATATACTTATGCAAAAGTACCTGAATCTTAAAATTTAAAATATGAAATTAAGAAAAAAGAATCTTTGAAATTGAACCGAACTTTGTTCTCAATACCTCGGCATTATTACAGCAGTCCATACACGGAACAATCCTTGTATCAAAAGCACTTTGGGAAGATATATACAAAAAGTTGAAGTAGATATACAAATAAGGAGAGAAAGAAAGATAGAAGCAGCTTGATGAATACACATAATAGATAGATATATAGATATTGCATCCTTACCTAAACATTACCATAGCTTAGTTGGTTCATTTTTGTGATAACCCCCACACTGTATGCTTATCTTCCTGTCACTGCGTACTTCACTAACCCACCTACTCTACCCTACTGCGACTCTCTAGACAGTGACACGAGGTTACAGAGAGCAATATATCAGCTTGGTGAAATCAACGGTGCCAATACATTTTTCAAATTCTCTCTCTTTCTCTTTCTCTCTCTCTCTCTCTCTCTCTCTATATATATATATATATAGAGAGAGAGGGAGAGGGGGGGAATGACAAGAATGAGAGTTGATGTTTTCCAGATGATTTCCTGTGATGTCATAAAGAGAATTTATTCTGACCATATTCATTCTTCAATGGATTTTTTTTAACATAATTTCCAATCTCGATGCTACAGCTGTTCAATCATTATTATTGTGGCGGTTTGTACGCGTGAATTGACTGAGTATGTGGTGAAAGCCGGTGTGCCTAGAAAAATTAGCATTTCGAATCCTGGCTTTTCGCTTCGGGTCGATTATTGACTCCTGACCCCGGTTAATAATATTCAACTATTTCAGCCAGATGGCAGAGCTGGTATTTATCGAAGTTGGCTTAGTCAGGGACAACAGCAGAAGAGTCGGACACCCGGGGTGATCTAACTCACTACATTAGTGATGCTCAGTCTGAAATATTGGCTAATCATTACTCCGTGGTGAACAACTCTTCCGGCTCTGTCTTATTTTAGGCCGTTGACTTCAAGCACGTCTCGGCTTTTAAAATAGTTTTATTGATAAAGCACTGAGCTTGAATGGTCTGACTCTATGATTGGTCCATTTATGAACGCTGTTGTTTTCATTCGTTGTCTAATATCTGCTTGTTTAAGTGAAAAAAGAGTCACCCAATAGAAACCGTCTTTTGGTAGCATGCCATGTTGAGTATGATCAATGAAAAAAATGGAAATTGGGTCGAAGTGATTCCTCACAATGAATCTCTATTCTTTTTTCAAAAAATACGGAGACAAAAATTAAGAGATCAATTTATCACTAACCTACATTGCAAATTGAACTCCCCACTAAAATCTCCTAATGGAGATGGGGTAGAAGTGAACAGGGTATGTATGTTTTTGTGTGTAGACATAATGCTATTATTTCCCGGGTTGGATTCTTTATGAATGAAGGGTTCTAGGAATCAAGGATATATAGCATATGTAAAAAGATATAGACAGAGCAATCAATACATCCATATATATATATATATATATATATATATATATATATATATATATATATATATATATATATATATATATATATATATATATATATATATATATATATATATGTAGCGAGCCCAGAAAGTATTCAATAAATTGTAAAAAGGTTCATTTTAACAACCTTGTATACTTTTAAAAATTGACAGAATTTGGACTGAATACAAATAATAAATGAAATCAAAATAAGAACCATGTATTGAAAAGTTGCGTACAAAAATTAGAAATCGTTGTTCTAAAATTTGTCAATTTTTAAGCTGTATAAGTATGTTTAAACCGAACTTTTTTTCAAGCTATCGGATACATTTTGCTCTCATTGTATACATCAGTTTTTCTCTGTGATCTTGTACGAGTATTTCTGTGTTGAATGTTCAGTGAAATAAAACTGTGTTAACATAGGTTGATCGGAAAACTGTAATAAGATTAAAAATTCATTTCCTGAGCACGCTCACTGAAAATCCGCCCTACTCAAGGAAAAATAACAAAATTATGATTTTTTTTCTATTATTCTTATAGAAGTAATACTCGTCTCCATCTTCGGAGATTAGTGATATTATTCTGGAGTTTCTTTTAAATCGTTTTTCTGCCTCTGCAAAAAGGTATTAAAAAATAAAACATTGGATAGATAAGATGACACGAACACCTGCAAGCCGATTATATCGAATATGCGCTTCCATACGTTCGATATTTCTTCAGTGCATTTGCTGAATCTGTTTTTAAATATTGATTTACGTCATCCCTCTTCTATCAAGTTTGAACAATCCTAATCCTCCTTCCGATGGGCGTTTGGTAGATTTCGAATGATGCTTTACTAAAAGTCTTTGGTCGTCAGCTGGGAATTCGAGAAACGAAACTCAGAGGAAGAAGCAAAGAAATTAATATAGAAGTAGAAATATTCCATTTGTTCTTTATGCATTATATTTTGGAAAAGAAAAACAAAAACAAAATAAAACGACTGAGTGCTTAAAAATATTCCTTTCTAGTAAGTAAATATATCCCCCCCTCTCTCTCTCTCTCTCTCTCTATCTATCTATCTATCTATCTATCTCACTAGCTAGCTAGCTCCATCTCCATCCCCAACACACGGGCAGAGTTACCCAGGTAACTGAAAATATAACGCTCTTACGAAAAGAAACTTTCATTAGCCGAAATTGTGTGAAACGAAGAACCAATTACCATTAATTCGTTTGAGATATTTTTTTCAGTATTCCCAGACCTCAAAACAATGATGATGGTACGTTCTTTATGTACATTTAAGAAGAAACTATAAGACTAAGTACTTGAAAATATCCATTTCCTGTCAGTAAATATCTTCTTTCTTTCTGTCTGTCTGTCTCTGTGTCTCCGAATCTGTCTCTGTCTCTGTCTCTCTCTTTCCCTGTCTATCTGTCTGTCTGACTGTATGTCTGTCTCTCTATAACTATCTATCTATGTATGTATGTATGTATGTATGTATGTATGTATGTATGTATATATATATATATATATATATATATATATATATATATATATATATATATATATCCCACGCAAACACACGTGCAGATTTACCCAGATATCCTAAAGTATAGCGTTCTTATAAAAATCCTTTCGTTTGCTGAAATAGCGTAAAATGAAGAAGCAATTACCATTAACTCATATGAGATCTTTTTTTAGCATTCCCAGACGTCAAAATACTGATGATGGTAGGTTCTTTATGTATTATATTTTAGAAAAAAGCTATAAGACTAAGTGCTTGAAAATATCCATTTCTTGTAAGTAAATATCCTCACCCTCTCTCTCTATCTCTCACACCCACACACACACACACACGCTCACACACACACACACATCCATATAACTTATTATTCGAAGGTATAACGTTCCTTTAAAAAACATTCGTTAGCTGAAATTGCCTACAGCAATTACTATTAATTCGTATGGATAATATTTTCAGCATTCCCAGACCAAAAATCGGTGGTGATGGTATGTCTTAAGTCATTGAGGGTTGGGATTGTAGGAGATACTGGAGAGAAAGGAAGAGGGTGCACGCTGCCCCAATAACGGCTCGTTGCAAAAGAAACACCGTTCATAAAATCGAAAAAGAGCTTTCCAAGAGCGGAGTACACCTGTATATGTGTGTATTCAAATGTTCGTCCCCATCTCTATGTACATCAGACCTTTTCAAACATTTTGCATCGGTGATTCATTTTATAAACGATTCTTTTTAGAAGAAATTACTCATGTTTCGTTGGCCTAACCGAATATATAATATCATACCAGCAGTTCAACTGACTCAGGAAGTATCTTTCGAAAGAAACGCGAAACAAGCCCGGTTAGTCACTCAGTAAAAACCGTCACATGACCAACGTCTTTTGGCAACATGCTGTGTTGGATGTGAACAATTAAAAAGTTGGGAAGAGGCGTGATCAATGGATAAGTTACTTCTCTCGCCCTGTGTACGGTACCGATCACTAAAAAGTCTGATTTTCAAGAAACAAATGTGAAGGCTGTCTGACGTAAACCGAGGGATCAATCTGGCATAATCTTACATTCCAAATTGACCCCCGTTCACTACAAACTTATTTAGAGGAAGAATTCTCAAAAGGCAAAACTAGGAGGCCATTCCTACTGTACGGTTTCGATCTTCACTGGGTGCTCTGCACTTGTGAGTCCCTTTTCCAGACCAAGCTTAGCTTAGCAGATACCCATACAAAAACAAATTTGTGTTAAGTAAGCTATTCGATTATTTTTTCTTTCCTTCTTTTTCGAAGGTTTAGATTTGAAAAAAAAAATAATGATAATATGATAGATTGAATATTATTGATTTACTGATTTCAAGTTGTTTTCGAGCAGCACAAAAATATCTCTCCTTTTCGCAAGTCTCTTTATGTGGAAGCGTTAGTTGGAAATTCAAATCAGAATCATTTCAGTTGTCAGCATCCACGAGAAAGAAAATCACCTGCCACTGACATACGAATTTGAGAGGAAACAAGCCTGGCTGTGTCAGAGTCAAATTCCACTCCTACATCTCTTCCGAATGAAGATGATTACTGCAACTTTGGAATCGTATATATAATGGGAAATCATGAAAAAACATTTTTTCAAATATATGTATTTATTCATGTATAAGAATGGAATAAAACCTTACGTATCAGTGAGATAATTTTCCTAGACATGTAAAATGTGTCAGTTGAGCTCAGTAGGTAAGACACCATCCTACCAATCAGCTGAGTGTGATTTCAAATGAAAGTAACGGAATGTTAATGATGTATTTATTTATGATAACCCCTGCTGTATCAGTAACGTACATTTTGGTAGATATGTAAGACTTTAGCTCAGTCGACTGTAATTTCAACTCGCTGTAGGATTTTGCTTAATTTGACGAGGATTGTTCTTGTTACGGTAGAAAAACAAAGCCAACTCCATGTTTGGACGGGAGTTTGACAAATGTCTCAACGCCAAACGACCTGTACCTTGTTTAAGTTGGTTCGCTTTGTAAATTTGAGCTACTCGCTGTCTTGAAATTAACCCCCACCCTCACTTGATTTGGTCTTTACCACTGTTAGGTCGTAGAATTCTACTAAACCTAGCTTAACCTAGTACAAGACCACAATAGTAGAGTACCCAGTGAGGATCGATTAATGGATTAGTCTGTGCTAGCAACAGCATTACATTACCTGCCCTTTTCTGTGTTTACTAAGCTTGACTTACTAAGGTACATAGCTGCCATTTTCAGACGTCCTGAGATGGTCAACCCACTATCCCAACGAATGAGTTTCTTCGACAAGTTTGCTAGCACTAGTACAAAGACGCTCTTCCCTAAATTAGTTACTAAGTTTGGTTCATCATTATTTTCAGTTTTTGCATCCATTTACCCTCTTCTTCATTACCGTTGCTTTTTATTGCAATTAAACTCAGGCTGGATTCCCTTCGGAGCTCCAGGTGAGAATTGAACTCATGACCGTCAATGCCGGAGTATCATCAATTAAGATAAAGGTAAATAGTAACAAATATAAATGATAATGATTTACGATGCTTCATCTAATAAAACACGTTTGGTTTAGTTAGGCCAAAGTAATACCCTCTAGTGAGGATCGAACTCACAGCACTTACGAATTGATCTGAGGGGCCAGCTTGCTGACCATCCTGTGATCGTGGGTAACATGGAAAATATTAAATAGCTTATTTTCACACACAGCCCTAAGTGCAGGTGGGCACCCAGTAAGAATCAAAGTCAGTACAGTAGTAATCATCTACGAAGCGCTTATGATTGTTGTATATACTTAAATGTAGGTATGTATTACTTATATGTGATTGGATATACAGGGTGGCATGACGGTTGAGTTTGAATTCTGGCTGAAGTTGTTCATGGCCACTTTACTTCTAAACTTTTGGGAAAGGCATGAATATATATCTTCCAACGCAGTGTCTTATCGCAACATATCTCGACAAAATAATCTGTGGTTGACGGAGAAAAGCCTCTGCAACTAGTCATGTGAATAAGATATTACAGAAGCTTGGTTTCCATTACAGACTTCAAAAGTACCATATATATATATATATATATATATATATATATATATATATATATATATATATATATATATATATATATATATATATATATATACGTACGTACGTACGTACGTATATACGTATATCAATATGCCAGTAACGCAATAATTAATTTAAAAAAAATTATTTCACATTACAAATAATTATTTTCATACTTAATCTTCCTCCTCATCAACAGACTTGATGCATTGGTGAACACTAATCACATGAATCGAACATTAAAACAGAGAAAATTCCCGATTAAAATCCAGCTTATAATTACGTATTAGGCTATGGATTTATTTATCCAGCCTCTGTGCTTTGGTAAGAGACTGACGATGCTCTCAAGATAAATCCACTTATAACTCCTTCGTAAAACATATTGACCTTCTGAAAGCCTTTCGCCTTCTGCCGCTGAAACTGTTTTTCCTTTTTAAAAATTGTTTGCTTTTCTTAATAGAATGTTTTATTTAAAGATTTGGACAATTGACTTGTGCAGAGAACACGTGGGCGAATGGATAAATGTTTGAAAGAAAGAAATTCCATGGGAAGTCGAAAGAGGAGAAGAGGAGGAAAAATTTGGACGACTCTCTTGCGTGGGGTACATACGGTTGGATGGATGCTTACAAAGGATTTGAAAAATTCAGTTTCCAATCGTTACTTCTTACAACTGAGTCTCTCTCTCTCTCTCTCGCCCCCCCCTCTCTCTCTCTCTCTCTCTCTCTCTCTCTCTCTATATATATATATATATATATATATATATATATCGAGAATTCAGAGTTGAAACTTATTTGAGCCTTTGGATTACCAACGGTAAGAGCGATGCGACGTTGAAGCCGCTACCCTATCAGTCGCAGGTTCGATTCGTGCAACAGCCATATTTTCTTTAATTGATTATTCTAACCACATTAAGAAGGCAAAGTGATATAGTGTGGTATAATATAAGGCATTTTGTAATCATTCTGTCGGATCATATGTCCATTTCTTGATACTGTCACGTTGAAAGATATGAATAAAGCAGATATAGACTGAGAGTAAGCAGATATGAAAATTTGGAGTTGAAACAAATATTTGAGCCTTTCCATTATCAGTAACGCTACGCTGAAGTGGCTCACCTATCGGTCACGGGATCGATTGGTGCAATAGCCCCATTTTCTTTAATTGTTTATTCTATTTACGTTGTCTAGGTTAAGTGTAACCGAATAACGACTGGAGATCAATAAAATATAACGCAATTTATAATCATTCTGTCGGATCATATACCCATATCTGAATATATATATATATATATATATATATATATATATATATATATATATATATATATAGAGAGAGAGAGAGAGAGAGAGAGAGATAATGTTAGCCAGAATGTGATAATTGTAGAGGCGTTATATTAGGAAACATATTTCCGCCCTGCACTAGGATTAACCAAGTAGCATATTCGAACAGCCAACTACGTAAATGATTAAAGAATTGGCGCTTATTTATTGATTCATTTACGTGATCGGCTGTTCAATTTGGCACTCAGTTAATTCTGGTTCAAGACGAAAATGTTTTCTGATATATCTCTACAATAATCAGATATATATATATATATATATATATATATACATATACATATATATATATATACATGTATATATATATATATATATATATATATATATATATATATGTGTGTGTGTGTGTGTGAATGATAGATGAATAGATAAGGAGTCTGCCGTGTTATGGTTGTTGATGAGCTCCTTTCACCAACATATTCGTTATGGAAGGGAGTTTGATTCTCATCGGTGACCTCGAATCATATCAAGCTCAGCTTAGTAAATAACGTGGATGCAACAATTAAAAGAAACTAGTATACCAGACCATTACTAGTGTAGTGACTTCAATCATTGCCCAACATTAGTAACCTTGTATCGAACTTTGTAAATACCTATGTTGATTACAAATAGATGTTTAAATTGATGATCCATTACAGATATTGGTAGTACTCATTCATAAATATTCTCGTAGAATGAGATTTACATATTTGACGCGAAAGGTGATGGACCGACTCCAATGGGCATTTTGTAATAAATATTTATGTGATTTCAACATGGCCGTTCCAACCGAGAACCTTTAGATAACTATTGGTTTGATTTTATGCGTTTATCTTGTGGAATATTTAGATGAGTAAAAAACTATGATAAGCCATGGAAAATATGAAATGTGTGAAAAGAAATCGAGAACCAATCAGATAAAAATGGTAGACATGTTATGAACAGGTTTTAAAAGCATTCGTTTAGCATATGCGAAATACGATATGGAATTTTTTTCATATTGACTGGTCCTAAAAATATCTGGTTTCTCCAGACTACACTGGAAAGAAAGCTACTTGAACCAAATTTCAAAAGATTACTCAAATTTGTTTCAATTAATTTTTTTAGTTTGTATCAAAGTATATTTACTGGTTAGTTGATTTCTAAATTTAGGTGTATGTGACAGATTAGAGAACATCTTTAAAGTTGGTTTAGACATATTTTTTTCAGTGTATGCTGAAGAGGTCTGCATACATCTACGGCGTCGGATCATTCAGAATAGTGAGGAGACATTGACTGAGGGGTAGATCGCCAGTGTCCGGGATACAATTATCGTTTCTTATTCTTTTCCAACAGATGAGACGAATTCAGCATGTATATAATTTTTAGATTTTCACAAAGGCATCTTTCAGTTAGCTGTTTATGTAGCCCTCGATATCATGGGTGGCGTTCATTAGAATATGAGAGTGAGGAAAACGGTGCGCGTTGCAGTGACAACAATTCGTTAATGAAATTGAGCTGATAAATTTTGAAATTAAAGTTAGAGGTATTTTAAACTGTGCTTGCCGTAAGAGATTAAACAAATCTAAACACAGTGCTGGCTTTTTAGACTTCTTGCGCTGGTTCTTATCTAGTGCTGCCAACACGTATCCAATGAGATTCATTTCAGGACAATAACTTTGTCAAGGAAGTTGTTTGATGCAGTATCTGAAGATCGTGTAAATCTTGATTCGCCAGAAGAATTATGCTTTGCCAAAAAGCTCATCTCGTTTGCTCACTAATCCCCTTCTTAATATTCGTCATGGTTGGAAGGAACTTCTTCCGAGATCATCATCATCATCATCATTTTAGCGTTCTTTGTTGAACATACACTTTTCCGAGGATTCGCTTGACTACTCTATCGTGGGTGTCGCAGAGCCAATACGTTCTGAACTTATTCATTTGGTCACATCATCTTATATTCTGTCGGACATATTTTCGCCTATGATCTTTGGGGATCCACGTTGTGGATCGTGAAGTCCATCGGTTGTCTAACATTCTTGCAACATGACCAGCCCATTACCATTTGAGTTTTCTCGTGGAGTCTATGACTTTTTCCTAATACACTGCGCTGTTTTGTGATCTGTCCATATGATGTTGAGCACGTTTTTGTCATGTGCACGTTGCATAGTTCTCAGTTTGTGGGTCAATCTTTTGCTCAACCACAATAACCAAGTTGTTAAAGATAAAAGTCCACTGTTCTTTGAATTTTCTCTCACTTCTGAAGCTTTGTTGTTTTCAACATGAAACTTTTACATATTGTAAATCATTGTACTATTGTTCAACGGTTCCCTGTTTATTATCACTTATGTTACTTTCTTCAATAGCAAAAAAGTATTTCTGGCGTTAGGTAGAGTTTATGATTGAGCTCCAATGTTTTGCAATGTTTGATCTAAAATTTTTTCTCGCACAAGTCGGCAGTCGGTATGTATGTAAAGTCTTTAAAAAGGCTTATCAAGAATAACGTTTTAACTAAACACACACACATGCGTGTACATATATATATACTGTTAATTTGATGAGGTTGAGTTATCTATGAATGAAAAATGCTCGTGTGGTCCAATTACCACTGATATGAAACTTGGGGTCACCGCGAAGGATTGAATATTCTATACACACACACACACACATACATACATATATATATATATATATATATATATATATATATATATGTTACGCTGTCTAGGCCAAATAAAACATTCACTGTGTAATAGCGTGAGATCTTTTCAAATAGAGTTTCAAAGTGAAATGATGCATTTCTTTTTATTTCTGTCGGATCATATTCCGATTTCTTGATGATATGATTGTCTGCATTAAGAAACAAATAGAGCAAATATAGCCAGTGCATGAACAAAAAATAGAAACTTGGAGATGAAGCACTTATTTCGGCCTTCAAGTTATCAAGATCATCTGCACGTTGAAGCAACTACTTTTCGGTCGCAGGTTCGATTCCCACAGCTGCCCCATTTTTCCCTTATTGCTTATTCTATTTACACTGTTTATGCCAAATGATCCAGCTACTGAGTAATAACGGGAGTTTCAAAGTAATATAGCACATTAATAATCTTATATATATATATATATATATATATATATATGTATATATATATATGAAACAATAATTGTCCTTTTTTTTCATAATTCCTTTCCTTAATTATCTGTCATTTCGTAATTATTCGCTACATCAAAAGATATCACTGCATAAGGTTATATAAACAAAAGGTAATAAGACTGGTTGCTTCAGGGTCAAAATCTACTCTAACAATAATTTTTCTTTACAAATTGCTGGACTCTGGTCAAACTGTTGATGCACAACACTGCAATGAGTAAGAGGTCTCAGAAAACCAGAGAAATACTCTTATGACTAAATAATTGGAATGATGTATGGATCTATATGCATACAAGACTGGCAGCCGCGGGTACAAACTCCATTTCAACTTTTATTCTGTTTGAAGATGATTGTTACAACTTTTGTATAGTATATATAATAAAGAAAAAAACATATTTTGTATAAATGTATCTATCAGAATGAAATGAGCGCGTGTGTATCTTAAAGATGAATTTTCCTTATAATCTCAGACTTTTCACCTGAGCTTAGTAATTTAGACACTCTGTTAAATTATAGTTGGTTGTAAGTTTTACACATCGGTTTGTACTCTTCATTTTCGCGAGGATTGTTCTTGTTGCTGCTACGGTAGGAGCACAAAGTCAACTTCAGACTTTGTACTAAAGCTTGATAGAAAAAAAAACCCAAAACAAAACGAAAAGATACAAAGAACGGTCATTTCGCCTGGGAAATAATGGATTACCTTGGCTCGACGATTCGATGCTGTAGAAAGCATTAATTTTGCTGACAAAAGGAGACGTTCAACACTTACCAGCCAATGTAAACATATCTCATCTCCAGCTGGTTCATTGGATTTCGACTCTCGCTGTGCACAGCGAGAAGTAGACACAGATTATCACTTGGCTCCCTCCCAGTTGAACTGGCAGCTGTCGGGCTCGCTCCAAATTCAGTGACATTCGGGTGAGACATCACCACAAAGAGAATATTCGGCATGTAACTACAATGTTCATACATTCACCCGAATAGACAGAAAAGAGAGAAAAGGAATCTATTTATATACTGAACAGTGTGATTTAACTGTTTCTCTCTCTGCGTAACAAGAGACTCTACAACTTAAAGGTAATAAATTTATCCATCCATGTAAATGCCATATATGCAAATTAGTATGTTTAATCATGTAATTGGTAGTATGGCTGCATGTTTTTTTTCCTGATTCCTGTTGTAGACTAAAAATTATGATGGATTGGTCTATGTGGAATAATTCAACATAGCTAATGAATTCAATAATGGGTTCAAAATATAATTAAAAAAAAACACCATACGTCACAGAATCGCTTGACGTTTTGAACAAAAATAGAATTTAAAAATAATGACTTGAGAAATGTTTATTTAAAATTAGGATACTTGGATTATCAAAGAATAAATAAGCTATTAAAATAGCTTTATGCTCCTCAGTACCGGTCCATATATGAATAACCCCATCATTTTCAACGGATATATGCTACTTGATAGATATATCTCCTACCTAGTTTTTGCACTGGACTGAATTCCGGAATTCCTTTCTTGAAAATAACCTTGTAGAAATTGAATATATATCTGTTTATTTTTTCCGTGTAATTCAGGGACAAATGTCACAATATATCAGTCTATGGAATTTTGAATGAAGACAAGGAATGACTACCGAGAATACTTTACTATTACGATCTACCAACATAGAGTACAAAGTGTTTGAGCTGAATTTGTGGCATCATGTCTTCGTGGCGCCATAGTCCAAGATTAGTACTGCTATGGAGACTCATGCAGTTTTCCATCGATGAGTAGTTCATGTTTTACTTCATGTTTTACTTCATAGAATTTGCATAAGAAGTAATTTGTTCAGCATTAGAACTGAGCATAAAAAGAATCGGTAGTAATTTTTTTCATTATGACTGAACCATAGGTGAGGTCGCTCTAATCAAAGTTTCCGATATTGACTCATCGGACCAGGTCACCTTCTACTATTGAAACAAGGCCAAGTTCCGACGTATCCCTGAAGATGATTTTGGTGATGGACATTGGTTAGAATGGGTATCTTGATTGGCTTGTGTATACGCAGTCCCATCAACAATGCAGGCCAGTGTACTGTATGTTGAGAAGCATTCCCTTTTTTTACTTTAATTAAATCTATTTGTGCAATAATAACCCTTTTAGCTGGAGAGCCACCGTTCACTTCTCGCATCGATGAGTCTTTGCTTCCCAAAGCCTTGTCAACAGTTGGTGATTTCACCGTTGTCGGACCATTGCTGATAGCCCCTCACAGGATGTGCCATATCAGAGATGCTTTGACCGTGTTTTCTGACCGCAACAATTCAGTTTTTTTTTATCAAAATTAAGTGATCTTTTGGAAGATTTCTCTTCGTACCCATAACAATGGCATCCAACAAATCAAAATGAAGTACTCGTGACCAGTTTACCTACTTATATACATCAGACCGATATATGTGCAATAATAACGATACAGTATCACGACAACTATCATTCTTACCCCATGTCAATGGTCATAATGTTTTGGCTCATCCGTGTATATAGGATGGGGTGTGGACGAACGTGTATTATTTTTTCTTAGGGCACATGCTTTTGCTTTCTAAGTATCTGTAAGCATATACGACGTCTGTCCATAAAGAAACCGGATGTCCAAAACAACACACGATTGAGACGTTTTAGAGAGCTCATAACTGGAATATTATGTAGCAGTGACCAAGACCTTTTTGTAATAAAGAAAACTGCATCGATCTACCTTCTAATTTTGCAACAGGAAAAGTGTCACCAAAAATTATTCCACTCAAACACGTTGCTCTCCAAGATACCTTATTTTTCGAAGGGGCCAAGTGTACAAGACACCTTCACACTGGTACGGATAAATCAAAAACTACCAAACGTAGACGGATGCTGTTTTTTTTCATATACAAAAAGTAAAGGCCACTGCTGCACGATACCCTAGTCATGAGCACTCCAAAACGCCTAATTGGTGTGCTCTTTTGAAAGATCGTTTCTTTTATGGACAGACGTACATATTTGTTGAGGGAAAATAGGTCCAAGTATTAGTACCGTTGAACAGTTTTGATTAGAAATGAGCATCATCGTATTTCTGTTTGATTAGGTCTGATCTTGGCGCCAAAATGTTATAAATCATCTGCTCAACGAAGCGAGAGTTCTACTATTAATGGGCGCCTGTGTTCTGTATACAGACCACGGGATCCCATTCTTTTACGGCCTTTCACTCCCAGGTCATTTTTCTTTTTTTTTCTTTCTTTTCATCTCTCTTTTGTCGTTTATTGTTTCTTTCTATTCATTAAATATCATCTATCTACCTATCTATCTATACGCATTTAATCTACCGTAGTCTGTCTGTCTTTCTCTCTCTTCCTTTCATTCTGATCATCTCTCTCCTCTTTCTCTATGTATACGTATTGTGGTAAGCAAAAGTATCGAACCATCTTGGATTGTTTTGTTGCATTACAACTTCATAGTCGAAATGGAAAAGAATAATGCCAAGTGCCTACACAAAATAGTCCAAGTAGGTGAGGTGGAATCTTCGAAAATTCATGTATTGAAAATCTTGAAAAATAAAAAACTGAAAAGTGGTGTGTGCATAAAGCTCCTGAGTGAGATTATATGCATCAAATGGCTTTTACAAGTCATATGATTCGTTTTAAGAAAATCATTATGTGCAATTGGGGTGTCATGGATACTTTTACACACACACACACGTACACACACACACACATATATATATATATTGTTTTTTCCAATTTGTGCGAATATAGAATAGAAAGAAAGAGAAAACAGATTTAATCTGTTGTTGATGCTATCTAAACACAATATGTATAAATTGAGCTATTAATATATATAAAAAAAAAACCTCACAAGGATATACACATAGTGAAGGTCAAAATTCCATGCTCAGCACATTCTTCAGCAACTGACGATATGATCTGTTCTTGTGATAATTTACAAAATAAAACCTATTGACGGTTACTGAAGTGTGCATTTGGCACGAAAAGTTGACACCCATCGGGTATATATGCTCGTAAATCTTATATATATATGTGTGAGTGTGTGTGAGTAGATGGATCAATACGTCTGCCTTCCATGTCAATGTACTCAATTCAGTGGTTATTCTTAATTACATTTATCAAAATGCAGATCAAAATCCAGTCAATGTTTATGTATCACACTGCAGATCTATAGCACACTTTGATATACGTACAACACGTTGGGATCGTATCTATCTATCTATCTTTCTATCTATTTATCTGTCTATGCATATCTGTTTCTCTCTTTCTCTCTCTCTCTCCCTCTCTCTCTGTATATATATATATATATATATATATATATATATATATATATATATGCTCTATTCTCTCTCTTCATGTACATATATCTTTTTATCTCTATGCTGTAAGTACTAACGTGAGTGTGTTTTTATTCCAAGATATCAAATTTCCTCAAAAACTTTTGGGGTCAGATCTATGTAATCAAAGTATACGTATATTTTGAATCAGCATCATCTGGAGATGTTTTGTTCATTATTCATTTGGACTTATTCATATATGGGGTGTCAATACTCGTTGTCGTTTCAATGTCATGGCTGTGCAAAAGTCAAATAATTAAAACCTTGAATATTAGGCAGGTTCAAATTCAGTAGATCACAATTCCCGTTCTGCACACAGTTGGAGCTTTAATTTTGCAAAAACAAATAAGGCGCTCCCAATGGGGTCTGCGTTCGCACTTCATGAAAGTAAGTGCGTACTATTTCTGGACTGTGATCAAACTCAGACAGTTCTTTTTCCTTTCAGTTCTGAAATTTTGAATGTGTCTATATTGTGTCAAGTACTAAATTTTAATTTGATTTTTCTTTAAATTTCATTTTATTAGATTTTCAAACCATCTGGAAATTTTGCAGGTTTGCAATAGGAAATATTTCAACTTATGAGAGGGGATTCTATTTACACTTTCGCTATGCTAATTAACTGCAACTTTAATTTTAATTCGTTATAACTGACCATGAATGTGAATTTCTCTTTCTCTCAGTACTTATGCCAGTTTGCCCAAGGTTGCACGTTGGCCAGCGCATGTGTGCCCCAGAATGGATGCTGACCCTTCCCTTTTTCTGCTTTTTTCGGCATGAGTTAAAGTGTAGTATCTGTCCCCCAGCAGAGACCAAGGCACCGGTACTGACACTTGCCTGACGAATGGGCCAGAAATTGCGTTGTGGCGAGCATCAAAGCCCGAGTGCGCTGGTGCAATGCGTTAAACTGAGGGTGTGCATTTGAAGCTTTTGTACTCGTCCTTGGGCTCTCCCATTATTACACAGCCAAGCTGCAGGGGATACATTGCCCCGGGGCAGCACTGTCCCATTGCACTGAAAGGGACAGGCCAGGCTCGTCCTGATGCTTTCGTGACTACGGTTACTTTAGCAACCACGGTTGCTTAGCAACCAATGTCGCTTCTGCTAGAGCTATTTTTGATGGGTTGCTCTTTTTTTCCCATGTACAGCCTTGACATTGTGTTGCATTTTGCTCTGATGGGAGAGTAAACAAAGAGATGCTGGCCCAACCGCAGGGGTATCACTGACGGGATACAAACGCATATCCGAAATTAGCAGATCAATTTGTTGACAACACGTATATCAAGGTCGAACTTTATCAAAAATTATACGTATTTTTTTTTCTTTGGGGGATATCTGGGATCAGGCTCACATAATAAAAATTATTCATAAATATAAAGAAATCATTGAGAACAACAATACACTAGTGTTTAGAAACGTAACAAATACAATCGGTGGACCGAGTTCAGACCCGTTGGAGAAAATTTTGCTTTTTTTCTTTCAGTTTCCTGTGCTTTCAATTTATTAGACAATCAACTTATCCGGAAAACTGTCAGTTTTAAGAAAAGATATATTTGAAGGATGTTTTAAGTAGCCATGATGAATGAGAAGTAAGGGTGCAGTTCAGCATCATAACTGCATTGTAAATAGATCTTATAACCACTCAAAACTAAACCAGTGATTTTTGACCTTTTTAATCCATGCCTCAACTTGTCAGCTAAACGAAATTGATGCCCCTGACTTTAGTAAAATAAATTTTGTATTGATGATATATAATAATATTACGTTAGATTCAGAAAATAATCGAAATTTGGGGTTTTGAATTAGGAAAAAATATCCGTAAAGAAACAAATCTTTTGTCAAAAACAAAGAACCAAAATGTGTGCTGCGTTAATTCTTTCAAATATACAACTTAGTTTTTCGAGCATCGACTCTCTCCACTATTATGCCTGCCTCGCTTCTGCGAACTGTGTCGGTGGTAGTTAGGACAACCCTCTTCGGTGGCGTATTTCTGTTGGCACGGTTTCTGAAAAATAGAACCTAACCAAAAGATCGACTCTCGAACTGAGAACCATGCAACGTGCAATGGAGAGAATCAAACGTAGCATTACATGGAGCGATCACAAGACAAAATAGTTTATTAGAGAAAAACAGGAAAAAATAAAATCCATTTGAGAAAATTCCAAATGGCCTTGGTCTGGCAAAGTTGCAGGAATGCCAAGCAACCGCTGGATATCACAAATCCCATCGTGGATCCCCAGGGATCCTGCATGAAACTTCGGCCAGTAGAAAATGAAATGGCCGGATGAAATAGAAAGGTTTGGAAAGTTTTGAATCCACGACGTCCACGCGACGAGAGATCTAAGGGAGGTCTATGTCCAAAATGGACGCTGAAATGATGATGATGATGATGATGATGATGATGATGGTAGTGGTGGTGGTGGTGATTTGCAAATTCTCATCGACAAGCTAATTTTCCCTAAGAGGTAAACCATTCTAATGGAGGTTCAATTTTCTGAACGTTTGAGGATGATGTGTGTTGATTCATCATGTGGACTGTAGTTTACGGGATTAATTACTTCCATGAAACTGAAACATGTCACGTCTATCCTTTAGAACTCTTTTTTGAACGATTGTATGAGAACTAATTATGAATGGCATGAATTGGGGAGGGGGTAAGAGGAGAGGGATATTAGAGGAAGAGGATGAGGAGAATTTCTATTTATTTTAATGTTATTTTACGTGTCATACAAGATGAATACAAAGTTCCAGTCTTATTCTATTTACTTTATTATATGAATTGCTGTTAATCATTGTTGCTAAAATTTACTTTCGTCCTAATTGTTGTCGCTTTTTATTGCAACTAAACTAAGGCTTGGTTACCTTCAGCAACGGGTAAAAAAAAAAATAACAGCACGAATTTGAATAAAGGATCCAGTTGAAGAAAACCCTGATGAAGGTAACCAAGATGGAGGGAAACAAGATGAAAGGTACCCAGTCGCAGTTTACTTGCGATGACAGCAGATAAATTCAAATAGGAGTAAATAGTGGCAAATAATTATAATTTACAATACTTCATATAATAAATGGAATCATTGGACCTACACAGCGAGAATAGAACAAAAATGAAGGAAAAGGGCCAGTTGCAGGAATCGAACCTGTGGCAGATAGGTAACCGCTTTAACACAGTGTCGCTCCTAACATTGAGCTAAACAACCTGTCAGAAAATCGAAGACCCAAATATCTAATTTATGTTCAAATCTTCATCGTGCGCATCCACTATCTATACCTGCTCTATTATTTCTCAACGTAAACAGTTATATGGAAATGGATGTATAAGCCAACAGATATAATTATAAATGCGATATAATATTTATGTCATATTTATAATTATTTCTTCATACATGTATTTGTGATGAAGTAAAGGATCCGCTACACAAACACGTTTATGTTTCTGTTCTATTTAGGCTTCTGCGAGCGAATGATTCGATTTATTTTAGATCCTTATTTAGGACGTTTTTTGCAGCTGTCTACTTGTCTATGGTATAGAACCTTCCTCTAATTCTATTCATATAAGTAGAAAGAAAACAGACACCACCAAAATTTGTCCAAAATAGGGATCTAAAATTAAGTGAATCATATATGTTTAATGCTGAATGTATCGAGCACTTTATGAAATAAACCCATCACACACCCTATATTGCATTATATTATATTGTATTCCTGATTTATACAATATATACAAAAATATGTCTGTGTGTGAGCATATATATATATATATATATATATATATATGTCTGACCAAATAAGGTGGAAGCCTCTAATATATTTATATTTGTGGTTATCAGTGTGCATATGCGTACGCATACATGCGTGTGAGTAAGTGTATGTTTGGGAGTGTCTGTGTGTTTGTGTGAGATCCAACAGATATAAACCAGCATGTACTTTGGTCAGGCTATTCACTCGACTTAATGGCGTTGAATGTCATATCCAATTGTGACGGACGCCATCTTGTAAATTGTCAGAGGAAGACACTATCTGAAACACGTCAGATGGGGCTCTGCCCTATTGCGTGTCAGATCAGCACCAGAATAGCAATGAACAACAAAAAATGTTTATTTATGAGCCACCGCCCATCTCTACGCGGTCGCCGTTTATTTCCCAGACTCGATGAAGGATTCGCTCCATTCACTGGCAATTATTTCGAGGGCAAAGTGTACAACACCCAAAGGAAAAACGGAATAAGATATGAGGCTTCGATTTAGAAATAAATAATTCGAGAAATCGTTAAACCAGCTACCGTGAACCTCGCAGACAAGCAGATCTTCTGTTTTAACGAAAAAGTGAGATATATTTTAATTTGGGTATATTGTGTTGGTCAAATTCGCCTGTCCACCATGTTGGCAACTTAGTTGTATATACGAACAACATGGCTTCTCTATTGCGATGTACGTCTTCTAATGTTTTTTATGATGTCTCTGACTCTTGTTTGTTCCTTAGTATAATATACACTCTTGTGATCTTTCCATGTGATGTTGAGCATGATTCTCATTTATGCACATTGCATGGTTCTTACTCTGAGAGTCAGTTTTTGTTATAAGATTCCATGAATCAGCTCGATAGTTGATGCATTGCTTGTAGAACCTTTTAATGAGATCTCCTGGTTTTTTTTGCGGTTGAGTTTGCTTTGTCGAAAGTTTGCTAACCAACTTTATTTGATTTTTCTACTTTTAATGAATATCTGTTGTCCCAGGTAGATGCAGCGGTCCATGTTGTGGTCCAATTTCAACAGCTTCCAATTTCTGGTCTTTCTGTCTTTGTCCCGAAAGCATTTGTTGTACACGGCATTTACATGGGTTTTACTGAAGTTCATGCGGGAACGAACGTTCTTGCTTTTTTCAGTCAAGTCTATCATGATTTTCCACATAGCTTGAGGAATCTCGTCACATGAATAGCTTTCCACACTTTTCGCTCGTACCGATACACGAAACCGCGACCTTCTGCGTGTATCAGATGTGCTAACCATTACACCTCCCGAGCGGACAATCATACCCTTTCTCTATTTTAAATGGGATAGGCTGTCATAAATGCAGACTGATAGAGGGCAACGGGGTATTAGATAATCTGAGATAAGATTACAGAAAATCAGTTTCATATCTCACCAGAGATCAGTTTGGAGAAATGGAAGTAAATTATTACAGCGTCTGGTTCTGTAATGGGGTAACAAATATTAACAACTATATGATTCAATCATCAACGGAGTACAATTTCAATTACCTACCTCACAGTAGAGATACAGCCTAATGGCGGGATATAACAATTGCCACCGAGGACAAGGTAATAAACTCACACAAATTTACGAGATTATGACACTCGATACGCATCACCCTCGATTCACTCTCTCTCCATCATCATCATCATCATCAATAACAGCAGGAGCAGCAGCCTTTTAGCGTCTGTCGTTGAACATAGACCTTCCTGAAGTTTCGCCAGACCACTCTATTAATGGGTCTCGCGGGGCCAGTACTTTCTGAACTTGTCTAGTTCGTCACGCCATTTTAGATTCTACCGGCCAAAGTTTCACATGTAATCACTTGGTATCGAAGTTGTGAGTTGTGATGCCCGGCAGTTGTCTCACTTTCTCGCTACTTGACCAGCCTATCGCCATTCTCAGTTTTCCCATAGATTCTTTTTTTCTATCATATAACCCGCTGTCTTTTGATCTCTACATCAGATGTTAAGCATGATTCTCTCCCATCACAGCATACCCGATAAACTAACGAAGAAATCATGGGAGTCAATATGACCAGTGACAAGACAGATTTAAAAGAGATTTACCTTCTTTTCTTTCTTTATGATCTAACGAGAAAAATATCATGATTCCTAGCTTAATAAAGTGGTTTCGTACCGGAAACTCGAATGGGGTCTTATCTTCACGTATTTTTTGATATGTGAATGATTTTGTTCCAGAGAATTTACGGGGGAATTGAGAAAAAAATTCTGAATTATCAAAAAATTAGTGGACACAAATTAAGGGATAAATTTTCAACTTACACTGTATAATGAATCCCCTCTAAAAAAAAAAAGTATTCATGAGCTGAATTTTGGAAAAAAAAGTGAATAGTGATACAAACATCGCCAGACCAACTTGAAGACTGAAAGAAACCTATGTTGACTGTTTTGATTGATAGTTTTAATTGCTAGATAGGTAATATAAAAAAATACAGCCCAACCGACCTTTCAAGTGTCGAATATTCTATTTGTAAACAAAAATAGTATATATATATATATATATATATATATATATATATACATATATATATATATATATATTGTAATATTATATCACGGATTACACTAAGATGATTTTGGCAGACTTCTTAGAATAAAAAAAGATTGACTTCCTCAATTTGACGAGACCTGTTAACTGACGCCTCTGTGTCGGAACTGATCAATCGATGTGAACGTATCGGGTGAAATCAATTAATTGATTGATATCAATGTCAGATGTGTATCGGAAAATTTATAAGTACCCGAACGCACGAGGGGGATTATGATTGTCTAACACATTGATAATCAGCGTACAATATATTGGTCTCCACTGTATAAACGCGGTCTTAGAATAAATAAGATTAGGTGTCTGAGATAGATAGATCAATCCAGAGAAACATAGCTTGATCGATAGATAGTGTCAACATTATGTATTAAGGTCGAATGAATAAAATTATCCCTCTCTGTCTCTCTCTCTCTCTCTCTCTCTCTCTCTCTATATATATATATATATATATATATATATATATATATATATATATATATATATATATAATCACCTGATGAGGCCCGAAGAGGGCAGAAACATGAGCTAGTTTGTGTAGCGTATCCAGATTCTACTATCTATTTCCAGCTCTACTCCAGAACAACTTAACTTCTTGAGTAAAAAGTTGTATGTATCGTGCACTCTATGAAATAAATCCATCACCTTTCAGAAGTGGCTTTATGTTATTGATATATTATAATATTATGTTATACTGCTAGCCTGATTTGTACCAAATATACTCTGTGTTTGTGTGTGTGTGTGTGTTTATATATATATATATATATATATATATATATATATATATATATTGAGAGAGAGAGATAGAGAGAAAGAGAGAGAAAGAGAAAGATATATAAATAGAGAGAGAATAACTGCTAGCTTGTTCACCACTATTCTTGAATTCAATTAGTAGGACTTGGTTTGGGAAAGACCTATTTGAAACCTCAGGGTGCGTGTTTCGGATAAGGCACGGGGAATATATTCAGTATGAACAGGTATTCAGTTGTGAAAAGATATTTGTGTTCGTCCGCTGGTTACTGAACGTTAGCAGAGAATGCTACTCCCGTGTTTTTTTTTTATTTCCCCTCTGAGAAGACATTTCATATTTACCTAAAAGCTGGGCACTAAACTCACTGGGTTCATTTGGCGAAAAAAGACAGTACGTATCACAGAAAAAAAAGTTGATACGTGAGCCGGCTACTCTCACGGTAGAACGATATTGAACGAAGTTGGTCTTCAATTCTTTCGCACAAAGAATAAGTAGAGACTTGTTGTCTCATAGACTCACGGGAAAAGGACGCTATTGTTCTCTTTCCCGAACGATTCTACATTTCGATTGTAACCAAATTGATTTATATAAATATGAATATGAATTTCGGTTCCCTATAAGTGTACGCTGCTTTGTTTACCCTTTTAGCGTAACGTTTGTTGTCTCCGCCTTTGGTCTATTCTTACATACACGTACCTCCCTACACAGATGTAAACGAACAGATCGTCTGTGGGCATTTGCACCCTGTCTTGCCTTCTCGGTCTTTCCTGCCCTGTCACGGTAATCATGAAACAAATGGTTGGTAGATAAATAAATAGATATGAACAGACTGAGATGTATCAATAGCTATCAATCTACCAAGCCAGCTAGGTAGACGATTATTTATTTCTTCTGTCAGCAAAGCAGGAGAGCTATACATATTCGGTTGTGTCTGTCTTTCAGTCTATCTTTATGTCTGTTTGGTTGAGGGTTGGGTAAAATGTGGCATCTAGAATTTTTTTTTGTTCCTGAGATGTATTATTCCGTTTTCTTCATATATTTATCGTAAAGCTCGTAACCATCCACACGATATCACTAGATGTTCTGGATAAATTCCAATTGAGGTTTGTGGTAGAAAGGATATTAGACTACAAAAGAAGTGATTAAATTTTAGTACAGATCCATCAACAATTACCTCCCCTACATTGTAGTTATATGCTCTAACCAAATATCCAAAGTTTCACTTCTATCCGCACGGTATCTCCAAAAGTTCTAAACGATTTTATGGAAGGGTGGGTAACGGGCCACAAAAGAAGTGATCAAATTTTGGGCCGGATCCATGCACAATTACTCCACTTGGCAATGACTTCGGCAGAGGTACGCGCTCGCTATGTGCTCTTCAGTTGAGAGTGTTTCACCGACTTTCATTGATTTTTTTTTTATGCTAAGCAGTCTTGACAGCTGGTAGACGATTGTATGTAAAGTTTTATTCAATTTCTCTTTTCGAATTTTTCTTCCCATTGACACTGAGAAATATCAGAAAGAAAGTTACAAACTGCATACTATTTAACGCCAGGAAAAATTCAAGCAAACAAAACCTCGAACGTGACTAATCACATGCAATAGGAACAAATGACTATCCTGTTTGTATATTGTGAAGAGAAGAAACAAAACTAAAACAATGAAACGGAGAAAGAATAAAATAATATTGTAATCATCTTTGATGAATAAGTTATTTGTATTCTGTATTTGAGTCTCGCTTTCTCGGAGTTTACAAAAAAATTCTGTTAATAAACTTTAGGTCTTTTCTTGCAGTCCCAACGTACATAATTTTAAAGTATTATAGCCTGAAAAGTTGCTATTTTCTTTTCTGGATGGATCTTTTTTGTTTGTCTCCATAACAAAAACTAAAACCTCGTGCGAAGCCTAACCTTGACTCTGACCTTCAAGCATTGAGGGACAATATCTCAATTCTCACCAGTTATAAAAATGTTGGTCCGATGAGTCTGATGGAACTTTCCCTTACCCCGACCCCCACAAAAAGAATTTTCCTTATTTCAAACCATTTGACAGTATTCACCCCTTCTTCGGGCTAAGCTGCAAAATTCCTACAACTTGACTGTTTTGAAAGGCAGCTAAAATATGCAAGACTGACGTTCGGGAGAATGTTTTTGATTCACTAAGATCAAATTGCCATTAAAATTTGACCCCGAATTATTTTGAGTATCTTGTCAGAAACAAAAATAAAATACAAATTAATGTCTTTTTGGGGTTCTGTACTTTAAAATTATGGACGTTAACTTTTGATCGGGACGAACAGAAAAGCCCCTCAACTTTTCCTCACAACTCATGATCATTAGTGCGATGACGCCGTGTTTGGGGTTTATCTCGACGTCATCCTTTCTATAAAAGGAAGGACATATTTTGTTCATTTTTTTAAGAGGAAGTTGAAGAAGAAAAGAATGTTGTTCCTGTAATTCCAATACCAACATAGACACTGTTATTTTAGTTCACATACAATCTTTTTTTTAATTTTCATTGTTTATTGTTTGGAATCAGATTCAATAAATGAAAAAGTGACAAGTTAAAAGTGAAAAGAAAAAAGGTTTAAATAACTGAAATCATGATTTGATTATTCAAATGTAAGACAAACGGTTAAGATTGCATTTAACTTTTTACTCAGGTAGGACAATCAAAGTCCTTTAGCCCTACAAGAGGAGGTGACTTTGATAGAGAAAAATCTGCTGCGTGGCAGTTTCAACAGCTGGTCCAAAACCCAGTTGAGAATTAGGGAGGATTTAGCATCGGGCGAGTACACAATCCCCGTGGAACATTCAATTGCTACAGAAACGATGAATATATCACCATGAACGAAATTTCATATCGTTAAAAATAAAGACGGGCATTGCCTGATATATTTTGTTGCTTGTAATGACCCTAGTACTACTTACTTAGATAAACCCTTCACTTTTTTATCTACTGCATAGTAAAGGCCAGCGTTCATTAGTGAGGTCTTCCTTCACTGAATAATGAATTGAATACCTGCAGACAATGGAAGGCCCCCTCTCGGGTGCATGCCTGGGTGAAACGTATGGAGATCCTGAGATAGCTAATCGTTAGATTCTCCTCTTAGATTCGCTGATGTAGTCCAGAGGAAACAGAGCAATACGTCTGGCGTCAGCTTAGCTCCAGGAGCTGCCAGAATGAAGTTAAATTGGTTGTCAAAGCAGCTTAAAAAGGCTCCACTCCCAGGTCTTGAGTGAGGGTAATTCTTCTCCTAGACTGGTTGTCTTCCCAGGGTTAGACAGCCAAATCTGCCCCGTAATCGGACCCATAGCTGACGGAGAAGAGATGACTTTCTGCTTTTCCGAAGGGAATTGGAGCAAAGTGAAAATAACCGGCTACAGTTTTGAATTACGCCTTCACTGGGTGTGAGATAATTTATGGTTTGCTAGCAATGTTCGATCTGACCAGTGAATGGCATATTTGCCTGCCTATAAGACGCATATTTCTCCAATTTTTTTTCCAGGGATTTTGGTCACTGACTCTTATTTCAACTTTTAGTTATATAGCTCAAGCCTTCAGAGGAAGGTCTCCTATCCATAATACCAGTGCATCGAATGCAGTGTTATGATGGTTCACGTTTATTCACCTAGTTACTACGTGAGCTATATCAAGAAGAAAACATATATATATATATATATATATATATATATATATATTTTACTGGGTGAGTGGTAATGTGCTATATCACCGGGACATTTGGCCTGGGTCTACGATTTTGAGAGAGTCTGCTCCAGACACCTTGTTCATATTTTTTTGAATGGTCGCCAAGGGGCCCGAAGGTGCTGTAGATATATACATCGATTTTAAATTATAAGATATTATTGTGCCCTCTGCCTAAAAATGAATCACCGTTGTCGTTGGTACATTTTTGTTACAATAGTCCCTACGATTATCTTACCTCTCTCTCTGACCCAGCTATTCAACGCGAATTTCCGGACGGTAATCAAAGAGGCTGACCTGTGGCAGATTGGAGTTGTCAATCCCAAACACATTGAAAAAAAAGATATAATTTTCATGTAACTTTCACTCTCTCAATATCTTTGTCCCCCCTCTCTCTCACTCTTGTCCTTAATAAGCTTATTGTGAATGACTCGGGACCGTATCAAAGGCACTGAAAGCGAAATTGAAGGAACTAGGGATGAAAGGAAGGACTGAGACTGTGCAAACCATAGCCCTGCTAGGAACTGTACGAATACTGAAGAAAGTGTTGGATATATGAGATCCACAATCCCAACTGTTAGCAGTGGCCTAGTAAAGGAGGAAAAACACCCAAATGGTGGCGGAGGTACGAACCATAGCAATGCTGTGATAGGTGGGGGAGAGATGAGATGAGCTAAGGGCTGAAGACACGTGGACATTTACAGTCACTCAGTCTTTAGCAATAACTGCCGGGCAACTGGTGTGAAACAGTAAACCACAGTACTGCTGTGTACTATGGGGAAGAGGGCAGGAGACTTGAAGAGACTTGCTGTCACTCAACCTCCAGCAGTAACCACTAGGCAACTGGTGTGAAATTGCTTAATAGTAATAATAATAATAATAATGATAATAATAATAATAGTAATAACAACAACAACACAAGCAACAACAGAAATCAAAACTTTCACAATGATTATTTTCTTTTAATGAAATTCATAAGAACAATGAAAAAGAAAAGAATACCTGTTGTTAATGTCGAGAAAGACAAGGGAAAGACAAAAACAAGAAAAAAATATTGCTAACAATGAAGGGGAAAAGGCGTGTCTTGTATCAACAAAACGGATGAATGACAGGTATGAACTGGCCAAGTATAAGATTTGTGAAAGATAACCGATGGTAAATTGGCTAGAAGGTGAGTCACTCATTATGCCTTTACATATAAGGAGTACATATTCGAATGTTCAGCCCTCAAGCTGGTGAAGCCTGTACGCGTGATAAATACTTATATTTTTAAAAAGCCAGCCAGACCAACACGAAAACTGAAGAAACTTATGTTGACAATAATAAAGACAGTGTTGGTTCACAGTTTTAATAATGGATTTGAAGTCAAGAGCGCCAAATATTCCCCGTAAGAATCAATGAAACTAATGTATATGACTATAACTAAGTTTTAATTACAGGTATTTCATTCTGTTATTTAAGACTGAAAGAATACATTAAATGCAACGACAGTCACCATCATCGAGACACATTTTTCTACTTCAAACAGAGACAACGGTTATTTAGAATATCAATAAAACAGATATTGTAAAATAAACCTATTCACTTATTCACTCAAGGAAAATTTCCACTGTTGCCAAAAAAATAACAACTTGAAACAAGTATTTCAAAAAGAATTTCAAATTTCAAACACCAATATTATTGTATCAAGTAGCCAATCCTCGTCGGCTTGAACGTTGCCACTCGACTGTCTGTGTAGCCAGCAATAATGTTTTGTTCGGCGTTCTGTTTGCAACTCCTATCGTCACACAAATACAGGAACAGTCATAAATACATGCATAAAGACTAGAAACTGATTTTAGCCAGATAGACTGACTCCTATCGACACTTTTCCTATGCCATACATTTTATTACTGAATGCCATATTTTCGCATTTTTTGTGAATGAAATCTTTTGCATATTGTAGATTACTCTATTTTTCAAAAATATTGTACAATTTTTCAAACCTTGCACTCTTCTGCAATTATTATCTATCAAATTATCAGATACCGAAAATTCGTCCAGAGAAGGGATTATTTGTATGTAACAGCCGAACACTGACAATCAGAAATAGCTTGTAAGAAAATTGTTTTCCCGCGTCTGAATTGATAAAAATTTTGACATTTGAAACTTACAGTGTATTTCAAAAAAATGTTGATACCTTTTCTCAAAAAGCTATGACTAGCCAGCTCCCAAGTTACTCTCACATCAAGCAAAATAGAAGTAGAATGAAAACAAGATCAAATTCATCTTGGTCGAAATGTGTTCGGACTTCTCTTCTCGTGAGGACATCAGCGCCTTCCATACAGATTCAAGAACATAGCATTTTTTTATCTGCCAATCTATGCAAAGCATAGCTATAAAATTTCAAGTTCACCTTCTAACATTCTAATATTAATATCTGCTTTCAGTACGCTTTTTTCATACTAGCTTTATCACTTTTAACATTGCCTTAAAATAGTTTACATCATTTTCTGCAACATGCATGTTTCTTTTTTTTATTGAGTCTGTTTCATAGGTATTTAAATATTTTTATTTCTGTCTTGCTTGTATTTCTTTTTCATGTATTTTACTTCCATATTTTCAATTTCATTGATATCTCTTGTGTGCGTGAGTCACAGACCATGAAAAAATTGGTCGAATCTTAGATTTCCTTTCAATTTTGGCGACAATGTCGTTGGCAGTCGTAGTGATTCAGGAGTACTTTTTTGTTTATTTTCTGAATTATCAAATATTACTTCGAACCTGAATTGTAGCTTTCGGTCAATATATACATGTTACAATTCTTTTCTCTTTTTTCACTTCGTCTTGCTGCTATTCTTATTTAGGGATGTTTCTAATCTCCTTTACTATCATTTGTTTTATAAAAATAGCATTCCAGGATCAGGTTTTTAGGAAATTATTGTCATTTCATAGATAACTCGGATCTGCGTTTCGCATAAAAACAGAACGAAGTTTGGGTTGACATTACAAACGTTTGTAACTGGAAACTTTCCCTTCTTTGATGAAATGGAGATGACATTTCTTGAAATAACCGACACTAGTGACATTCGATGGGCGGGACCAATTCCTAGAATACGTTCCCAGCCTCCGAGAGAAATTCTCAAAACTAGATTTTCTAGCCGTATAAAAAAGCTATATATGCAAATTATTATGTTTGATTTTATAATTGTATGGTTGTACGTGTCTCTGTTTTGTCCGATTCATGTTGAGGGATTATGTCAGGGAGGACATTCCGACCATGTCCTAAATGCATTTCTCTATAAGTTTGCGCACTGCAGCTGAATCAAATGAACGAACGAAAGACGTAAGATTAAAGTCAGGATTCCAAATCGATCCTTCATTTTTTTTCCTTCGACCGACCAAATATACATCGATAGTATTCGCTTAAAGACCAAACAAATTCCTCACTTATATATATATATATATATATATATATATATATATATAGAGAGAGAGAGAGAGAGAGAGAGTCTTTTGCTGTCTGCAGCCCCTACATCATCCGTACTCATCTACCAACTCTACTCTTCTCGTCTTCTACTTCTTCTGATGATCGACTTTTGGTCCCCCAACGTATAGGCAAGTGTCCTTTTTCTACATCGCTATCTCTTTCACTAAATTGATCCACCCTCTATTTTACGTGATACCGGAACTAAATGATCATCTACCCTTTTCTCATCTATTTCCTCCTGCTATCTTCCGTTTCTAAGGCTACTAAATTTACTGTCTGTCTTTCTAACTTCCACCGTTGGAATTCTTATACACCGTCCAGTTTTTTTATCGACCCCCTTTCATTTTCTTTCTCTTAATGTCTTTTTAATTAAGTAGTTGTGACTGGCTATATATCTGCGGGGGTTCCAACTAACCACGCTTTATCTTGTCACTAAATCTACTTAAGATGTTTTTATCGCCCTTTTGGCGTCTGAAAAAAGTTACTCTGTTACATCCGCATGCATACATATAAGTAAGTAATGTATTTTCAAAGACTAAGTGTGTAAGTATGGTTCACATATACCCACACAAAAAGTATGTTTAATAAAAGTGTTATTTAAAGATAAAATGAAATATCGAGGAATAAAAACGAAATATTTTATTAGAAAGTCCCCAACAGTTCTTGTAACAATATTATAACCTAAAAGTGAAATAGATAACACAGCAAAAAAACGAATAAAAAGTTTTTTTTTTAAATGAGAAAGGCTATTATGATATATCAATAAACAATACCTCATTGATTCGCTAGGCATTCGAAATTGAAATAAAAGATAATAGAATTTGTAAATAAATGGATGAAATGTTAAAAGTTGAGTTCTGATGTAAAAAAACGGATCAACATTAGGAATCTCGAATTATCTATACATATTATGAGTATATTTTTTTTTGTTAAATTCCATGTTTCAGCTCCATAAGTGACTATTGGGAGGACGCATTGGTTATACACTCTTCTCTTTAGGATTAATGGGATCTTATTATTTTTGAAGGTTGAGCTAGCTCTGCCAAAGGCTTGCCATCCTAGTGTGATTCTTTGCTTGATCTCTTCTTCCTTTGAGGGTCTCATGGAGATTCGTTGCCCTAGGTAGATGTAGTGGTCTACTTTCTCAAGTTCTGTGTCCTCGATTTCGATCTTAGTGTTTTTATCTCCAATGTGGTTGTTGCACATGATCTTCGTCTCGCTGAAGTTCATGTGTAGGCCGACTTTCTTGCTCTCTTCATTTAGTTCATCTGTCATAACCAATGCATCCTCCCAATAGTCACTTATGGAGCTGAAACATGGAATCTAACCAAGAGACAGACCCGTAAGCTGAGAACCACGCAACGTGCACATGAAAGAATAATGCTGGGCCTCACATGGAGAGACCACAAAACAGCACAGTACATCCGGGAAAAGACAAGAGTTAAAGACATCATAGAATCCATAAAAAAAATCTTAAATGGCGGTGGGCTGGCCATGTTGCAAGAATGGCAGACAATCGATGGACATCACGACTCACAACGTGGATTCCCCGAGACCACACGCGCAACCGAGGCCGGCAAAATGTTAGATGGAGAGACGAGCTAGACAGGTTCAGGAAGTACTGGCTCCGTGGCGCCCATGATAGAGAAGTGTGGCAAATCCTGGGGAAGGTCTATGTCCAACGACGGACGCTAAAAGACTGATGATGATGGTGATGATGGTGATGATGATGATGAGTATATATGCAAACTTCTCGGTTAATCTGTTTGGGCTCAAATGTGACGTTTGATTGATTCAGCTTCATATTATGACGTAACATGACAATTACGTCATCGAGACTCATAAGACCTCATATCTGATTACAAATAAAAACAGCTTGAGATTAATCGAGAAAAATTCGATTAGGATACTTGAATTAACATAAATAAATTACCTAATAAAATAACTTAAGGCTCCTAAGTGCCGATCAATACATCAATAACTCAGCCATTTTTTACGGGTATATGCTAGTTGAAAAAAAATTACATAATAAAATAGGTCTAATCTCCTTGGTTCCAATCCATACATAAATAACGAAATGGAATAAAAATCAAATCGGGAAGAAACTCCTTGAGTGCAAATCCTTCAAAATCAAAACGTGACGCCTTCATTTTTGCCTTCAGTTTCACCGATGATTGGGAAGAGAAACAGTCTCCAAGAGAACAATGTCACGTCCTATTTTTTGAACTATCGTGTTGCGTTTCTGAACGAGAAATTTGACCACGGAGTGAGGCGTTTATTGTCGAACACCTAGAGAGTTGACTTTATTATCGCAATTAGTCAGACAGTATATTGAGAGAGGGGAAAGAAAGAGTAATGCCATGGCGTCATGTAGTGTTAACTCAAGACCAGAAAAGAGAGAAAGACTGGAAATTTTGATGACATCCTTGAGAAAATTTATTTGTCCTGATCACACGATCTTCTGGATTTTCTTTTCTGTTATTACACCGCTCTTTTGCAAATTATTTATACCTGACATCATGTTCATATCTATGCTTTAGTCGGGATGGGGTTTGACTCTGGAGTAGCCAGTCTTAGGTTATTTATTATTATTAGATAACAATGCGTTCCTCCCCGTAAACAATTTACATTAAAAATACGCATTCAACACATGAATACACATCAATTCAAGTTATGAAAATGTATGAAACACAATTTTAATAAAAGACAAGCTTATCAGTACACAAAAACAGTTACCAGGCACTTTGGCTAAATTTGTGGGAAGTAAATATTTGTATCAACTATTTTGGTTACAATAATCAATATTGCAATGTTTTTTTGTAAGCTTTATCTTTTGTTGCTGATTTTTTTCCCCACTTTATCCATGAATTACACATAAAATAACACTCTTCTGTCCGTAAGTGGGGCTTACCTTAATTACTGACCACTGACAATCCCTTTGTCCCGATTTCCCACGACAACATATAAGTATCATCAGCAGCAGCCGTTTGGCGCCCACCGTTGAACATACACCTTTCATCATCATCATCATCATCATCATCATCATCCCCACCACCACCACCACCACCACCACCATCATCATCATCATCATCATCATCAGTCTTTTAGTGTCTGTTGTTAGAAATGGACTTTTCCCAGGATTAGCCATACTTCTCTATCGTGGGTATCACGGGGCCAGTATTTTCTAAATCTGTCCAGTTCATCTCTCCGTCTTGTATTCTGTCGGCCTCGGTTTCGCATGTGATCTCTGGGGATCAATGTTGCGAGTCGTAATGTCCATCGGTTGTCTTTCATTCTTTCAACATGGCCTGCCTATTGCCATTTAAGTTTCTATGATGTCTCTGACTCCTGTTTTCTTCCTTATATACTGTACTGTCTTGTGTTCTCTCTATGTGAGGTTGAGCATAATTCTTTCATGTGTTCGTTACATGTTTCTCAGCTTGCGATTCTGTCTCTTAATTTGGTTTTATGTTTCAGCCTAAAAAGTTACTATTGGGAGGATGCCTTGGTTGTATACTCTTCTTTTTAGGTTTATTAGGATCGACTTGTTTTTGAAGGTTGAGCTTGCTCTGCCGAAGGCTTGCCATCCTAGGGCGATTCTTCGCTTGATCTCTCCCTCTTTCGTGGGTTCCATAAAGATTCGTTGTCCTAGGTAGATGTAGTGGTCTACTTTCCCCAGTTTTGCATCTTCGATTTTGACAGTTATGTCCTTATTCTCAATGTGATCGTTGCACATTATTTTTATCTTACTGAAGTTCATGTGTAGGCCAACTCTTTTGCTTTCTTCATTTAATTCATCTAGCATGAGTTGGAAGTCATGCAGGTTCTCTGCAAAAAGGACAATGTCGTCTGCAAATCTTAGGTTGCTGAGATACTCGCCGTCAATTTTGATTCCTCTATTCTCCTGGTTCAGATTTCGGAATATGGTCTCGAGGCAGGCTACGAAGAGTACACCTTTCCTAGGCTACGTCAAATTCCTCTATTGCGGGTGTCACATCACAAATATCTCGTGAGCCTGTCCATGTTTTCAGCTGGCATATGATTCGTGGGGATCCATGTTGTGAGTCGTGTTCTCAAGTGGTTGTCTGACATTCTTGTAATATAGCCAGTCCTTTGCCATTTGAGTTTGATATCTGTGACTCTGTTTTTTTTCTAATATGTTGTACTGTCTTGTGATATCTTCATGTGATCTTGAGTATGATCCTTCCTTGTTCACGTTGCATAGTTCTTAGATTTGGAATAAATCGTCCGGTTAGGTTCCATATTTCAGCTCCATTGATGACTATTGGGAGGATGCATCAGTTGCAGACCTTCCTTTCAGAAACTTGGGTGTGTTTATGTGTGCATCATGTGTCCCCTGTTTCTTTTATACTGCATGAGGGACAAAAGAGATATGTCAGAGACTTACAAGTACATCCATGGATTATATAAAGTAGACAGTTTCCGGCAAAAACGCTGTTCGAGGTTATGTATTGAATCTGAAAAAAAACTACTTAGATTTTATACAAGTGTTGGACGGTACTTCTTGGCATGGTGAACTCATCTAACTCTCTCTGGTTCCAGTGGTAGAGGCCAGCATACTCCAAACTTCCAAGAACAAACTTGATCACCACTGGGCGAGCAGAAGATCTACTTGTGCCCTCGAAGTATATCATAAATGATAGACCGAGACATAGTCAAAAGACCAGATCAAAGGCCCTCGGTTTAATTTAATCTGATTCTGTATTGTATTATCAAATCATCACTTACACATCTACCAAAAAGAATTTCAATTTTCTATAGCAGAAAATGACCGAAGTTAATCGAGGGAGTGATATAAATGTGATAAAGTCAATAGGCAGCGCTAGGAAAACTTACATATTGTCTGTGGATATCAGGTTCAAATGCAATCGGTTCTAAAATACAACAATGATAATTGTTTAATTTCCCCAGTGTAGCCAAATGTTGCTTTGTCACTATTTGTGTAGTCATTGGAATGAATTAAACATTTGTCGTATTTGTCAAATAAATTCATCCCATGACGTCACAGTTTACATAGGCAGCGATGTACACATGAAAAAAATTAATTCCTGGTGATAGAAATATGCTTTATTCTGCAATTTCCCGTTCATGCCATAGGGACTGAGAGCCAAAATATTGGAAAAATTGAAAGAAATGACTAAAGCAAAGCACGAGAGAAATAGGATAGTGATAAAGTCTCTGGGAACCAATTGGATCATCATGAGCAGAAGTCTTTTAGCATCCGTCATTCGACATAGACTTTCTCCAACAATCGCCAAACCTCTCTATCATGGGCGTCAAGGGGTCAGTGCATTCTGAACTTGTCCAGTTTGTCCCACCATCGCAGTTTCACAGAGGATCTCTATGGATCCATGTAATGAGTCGTCTGGCTTTCTTGCAACATGACCAGCCCATTGCCATCTGAGTGTCCTAATGAAAATCCTCTGTCCCTGTTCAAACACAGAAATCTTATTTTTTTCTCATCCTTCTCCCCTCTGATTGGATGAATCAATAATTCTTCCTTTGAATTAGAATCCACGTGTACTTTGTTGAGAGTCTTGGTTTCCTAATACCTCCCCCACCTTTTTCAAGTTATAACTCACAAAAGACCCCAGAAATTCCAGTTGATTCAACCAATGAATTTCGCAATAGTTAACCCAATCTCTTATTTATTTTGGCGGGTTTCGCAGGTCAGTGTGTTGTGCATTAAGAATAAAGAAGAATGGATTGTGGTCGAAAATTAAGGAAAGTGTGACTGACAAATAAGATAAGACCTGTCTCTAAATGTAATACCAAAATTAGTGTCTTTCTGGATATGTATCGAAACAAAAATAAATATTTGGCTGTATACAGAATCTTTCACATTGTCTCCTTTCCTCTTTCCCAACCCCCTACGTACTTCTCTCATATTCTCACTCTAACAATTCTCACTCTATCTATCTATTTAAAGTGCTTAACCTCTTCCCTGGCTATCTATCATGTCACGATTGCACATGACGTTTTAAAGAGAGGGGAAAATAAGATATAGGCTTGATTTTATGCTTAAATCACAATTTGAGTTCTCTAATAGATAATGTAATGTGTCTGATCACTGTTTCTTTCTCTAATATACTGTGCTGCCTTGTGATCTCTTCATGTGAGGTTGAGCTTGATTTTCTCCTGTGCACATTGCATGGCTCACAGTTTGAGTCAAACTTTTGGTTGATTTCCAAGTTTCTGCACCATAGGATTCTATCAGGAGGATGCATCGGTTTCAGACCCTCCTTTGTAGGACTACTACGATTTCCGCGCTTCTAATCGTGGTGATGTTGTTGATCATTTATAGACATCTATATATATATACACATATCTGTATATGTACAGATGTGTGTGTGTGTGTGTGTGTGTATCTATCTATCTATCTCTCTCTCTCTCTCTCTCTCTCTCTATATATATATATATATATATATATATATATATATATATATATATGTTCTTGATTGAATTACATATTCGAAACAAATCAGCTTATATGCATTCAACTGAGAAAATAGAGAAGAATTTCCTGGTTTCTATTAAGTTGTAGCATTCATATCTCCCATAGCCAACGCACTTAGCTTAAAAAATTGAGGAGCAGATTTCTTTCATCAAATGTTTCTATTAATTTTGTTATTTTTCTGCTTTATGTTATCAAGCGAAATGAAGATGGAAACCGATTGGGGATTGGGGACATATTTCTTTGAGCAGCGAAAGTAATATTGGATAGAGATTTTCATAGGGGCAAAAAAACAAAAGGAAGGTATAGATCTGCAAATGATCTTTAGATTTTTATGTATGTATGCAGATAGACGACATACACGAGTTGGGATAGTCAAGGGATCAAATCACACACACACACACACACACACACACATATATATATATATATATATATATATATATATATATATATGCGATGCTCTTCTATATGAATTGAGCACTCTGGTGGATGAGGGATTTATATGTAATTTGAAATATAACGCTTAAATTCAGCCTTACTGCCTATTCCGTAGTCCAGAGGTAGGAAATCGACCCACGGGTTTGAAGTGAAGGTTTCAATTCTGCCTCGCAGTACTGGATGGGATAATGGAATGTCTATAGCCAAACTGAAGAGATGTAATACATCAAACAGCTGTCTGTGGATGACAATATATATATATATATATATATATATATATATATATATATATATATATATATATATATATATATATAACCATATAAGTTCATATGCATTTTTCTCTCTATTCGTTGGTGTTCAAATACGATGATCCCATAGGTTGATTTCCCTTCCTATCATTACATCACAATGAAAATTACAAAGCTCTTAAAATCACATACCTGATTATCACACATTGAAACAGTTTGAGATGAGTTGAGACTTTAAAAGAAAAAGAAATAAAGAAAATATGAATTACCTCGGTGACGATCAATACATAAATAACCTCGTCATGACGGGTATATTCTAAGTAGTTTAGAAAACTTTAAAGCTTCAAACTCTAAAGGTACAAAAAAGTTATCAAAATTCTATTTCATAAAAAATTGTCCTTCACATGACTTTCAGCAAAACGAAGGTCATGTGCAACGATCACGTTGAAAATAAAACGCCCAATGATCAAAATCAAAAACGCAAAACTGGGGAAAGTAGACCACTACATCTACCTAAGATAACAAATCTCTATGAAACCCACAAAAGGGGGATAAATCAAGCTAAGAATCACTCTAGGATGGCATGTGTTCTACAGAGTAAGCTCAACCTTCAATAAAAAGGAAACCCCATGTCTTAAAAAGAAAGGTATACAACCAATGCATCCTCCCGATAGTCACCTATAGAGCTGAAATATGGAACTTAACCAAGAGACAGACCAGCAAACTGAAAACCATCCACTACGTATATTGTGATCAACCTCACATGTAGAGATCACAAGACAGCACAATATATTAAAGAAAAAACAGGAGCCCGAGACATAGAATCCATTAGAAAATTCAAATGGGTGAAACTGATCAGTAATAACGAAATAGCTATCTACCTATCTATTTGTGCTATCAAAATACTGAGAAATATCACTACAGATAAAAGAACACTTCGAACAGTAAATACATGTATATATATATGCATATGTGTGTGTGTTTGTATGTATGTTCGCGTGGATATGTATGTGTGCCTGCATGTGAGATTGCTGCATTTTCTTTAATTATTAATCCCACTTACGCTGCCGAGGCAAACGATTCATTCATCGTGCTATAACGAGAGATCATTTCAAATAGAGTTTCAAAGTAATATAACACATTTATAATTATTTCTGTCAGATTATTCATTCATTTCTTAATACCTTCTGGCTAGAAATGATGCCGATTCCTTCAATACATTAAGTGTCCGCCTAATCCCCTTCTAAATCTCTTTCAAGCTCATCTTCCATCCTGGATCAACAGACAATCTGATACCATCAACTGTCCCCCAACCCTCCCTAATTGAATAGTCATCACGCAATTATTTGTTCTGGTTGTCCATTCGCCCGGAAAACGTCTGGTCATTTATTGAGGCATAACAGGACAAAGCTTTGTGGGCGCCTCCAAGTTTTGTCAATGACTATGGATAGTTTGTAAATACCTCTCCTTTTATTGACTATGGATGTCTTGAAGGATTTTATTGACTATGGATGGTTTGAAGGATGTTAGCCGTGTAAACTGAGCATTATCCTGGGTATATTTGAACATATTACAACTCACATTCTCCCATATTCTCCTCACCCCCATATATATGTATGTATATATATATATATATATGGTGAGTGTGTGTGTGTGTGTGTGTGTGTGTGTGTGTGTGTGCGCGTGCACGCACGCATTGGTTAAACACAACTGACCAAGAAATTCAATATTTTCAGTGGTTTTTCTCTTGCTCTCTTGCAGGAAATTGAATTTCAGGGTCAAACTGATATAAGCATTAATCAAATAGCAATTCAGATCGAGCGCTTTCGACTGATCCTACAGACATCATCAAGGACTTTATGACCAACTGATTGCAAATAACGGAAATGAGAGCGGTAAAGATTTTTACACTTGCAGGTTTCATTTTGGTGGACTATCTTATTCTTTTTTTTCTTTTCGACTGACGGGAACTTATTGTTTTTAGACACTAGAAGCACTCCCTATCAATGCCCATAGATCTCATTAGGGGTAGGCTTTTAAAATTTTATAAGAATACGTACATATACATTTATATACATATATATCATCACCATCATCGTGTTAGTGTCCGTTGTTGGACATAAACCTTCCCCAAGATTCGCCAGACCCATCTATCAGGTGCATCGCAGAACCAGTGCCTTCTGAATTTATCTAGCTCGTCACGCTATCTTACTTCATGTCGCACCTGATCTCTGGGGATCCACGTTTTGAGTCGTGAAGTCCAGCAGTTGTCTGACATTCTTGCAACATGACTAGCCTATTACCATTTGAGTTTTCTAACAGCTTTAATTTATCGGATTCCGGTCTTTCCTCTGATATACTGTGCTGTCTTATGATCTCTCCATGTGAGGTTGAGCATGATTCTCACATGTGCATGTTACATGGTTTCACACCCCATAGGTGACTATCAGTAGGGCACATTGGTTGTATACCATTATTTTTAGGACCAGGGGGATTCCCTTGTTCTTGAAAGTCGAGCTACCTCCACCGAAAGTTTGCCAACCGTGAATGATTCTTCGCTTTTTTTCTTCTTCTTTTGATGACATCATTAGAGACTCACAAAATATAAATAAAATAAGAATTACAAGGATGTATACCCGATGAATACTAACATTCCATGCTTAACACATAATAAACACATCCATTACTACTGCAGTGATTTTGATCCTCACAGTTTCAATCTTGAGCTGTATTAAATTGATCAAGTAAAGTACGTAATAATCAATAGCTCATCTCAGCGAGTGTAATGACTTCTATCTTCATGCATCGCTTTACTATTGTTGCTTTGTGCCAAACCAAGGATTACCCCACTTCAGTGGCCTTGCACCAGACAGAGCTTAGTAAACAACTACAGAAAACAGATTTTCCCGTCGTGGAGTATTTGCTTCAGTGTTTTGGCGAGTGAGATAGTCTCTCAAGTCAGATAGTTCGAGTAAGTCCCCAAACCAAGGATTTTTGCTGAAAACAAGTTGAATACCAAAGTTAATTTACTGCAACAAGTACTCAAGATGTTGGACAGTGTGGATCGTACCACGGTTCAATAAAAATGATTAACTTGTGCTATTGCTAGGCCTATTAGAAACCGTCAACCAAAACTGTCAAGATGTGTTTCCCTCGGTTTTCAATTTGTTCCGCCAGGCTAACTGGTTGGCTATGTATCAAGCATACAAGCCCTACCGATGTAGCTAGAGGGCTGAAAATTTCAACATTTATTTATCATGTCAACAAAATTCTTTTTTTTTCAAATATCTCCTTATATAGATTTTAATGGGTTCAGTTTGCAATGTAAGATCATGCTGAATTGGTCCCTTTTTGTGCACGTATTTTTTTCAGACTTCTAAAGTGATTACTGCCAAGCAAAAGGCAAGAGAAGTAAATCATTCTCCGATAACCCCAACTTCTAATATTTTAATTGATCACTCCAACACGACCTTGTTGCCAAAAGACGTTGGTCACGTGACGGTCGCAATCGTCTGACTAATCAGACGTTCTTTTCAGAACTGTTGTGTTACATATTTTTACCGTAGTTGTTTTCTAGGTCGAATTTCCTGCAGAATGTCTCTTTGCACGTTGCAAATTATATGATATATATCGGGTGATTATGATTCTGCAGCACTTCTCTCTCCTGGCCCGACTGCACTTTAATGAATGAAATACAAGAAGATTATCTTCAAGATATTGTTTTGCTCTTCTCTCTGTTCTTGATATTTACTACTAAGCTTGGGACTGCATGAAGGCCAAATTGAGAAAATAAGGATCAAACAGTTACCTGCCCCTGCACAGATCCCTTAAGTAGGGCCTAGCTTTTTCTGGAAAATTAATTTTATTGTTTTTGCTTTTCTAAGTCTTGCAGCCTGTGAGACGATGGAAACTAGTTATAAGAGTAATTCATCAATTTTTATATATATATATATATATATATATATATATATATATATATATATATATATATATATATATATATATCCACACACATGTACGTACATGCACACATACATGCTAATATTTGAGCCTTCTGTTTGTTTGTTCATTCGTACCTTATCTCCCCTGGAACTGCCTGACTGATTGACTTGATATTTATCATGGAGAATCAATAAAAACCGACTTTCCACATAGCCTAACATTCGAGGTCAACAGAGGTCATTTTCTAGATTAATACCGGGTACCCAAGCTAGTATATATATATATATATATATATATATATATATATATATATATATATATATATATATATATGTGTGTGTGTGTATGTATATATATATATATGTATATATATATATATATATATAATTATCAATACTTTTCTGTGGTTTTACTTCGTCTGTTGTTATGAAGTTGAAGTTTTTAAACAGAGCGTAATCATATGCATATTTACAGTTTTTGAAAAACCGATCAGATTTACACCAGCATTATGATCAAAGGATAACTGTCTTTTCTATGTCTCTATCTTGTCTTCATATACTACTGGGATTTTGCTTTTATGCTATGGGTATTGTTTTGTTTTTTTAATGTATTACTATTTCACTCATAGTTGAAAAATGCGTACATGGATATCCATAGAGACATTCTGTTCACTACTACTACTACTACTATTGATAATAATCATAATAATATTAATAATAATAATAATAATAATAATAATAATAATAATAATAATAATAATAATTGTTATAATCTGAAGAAAAAGAAACTGATGAAGTAGGGGGAAACAAGGCAAGACAGTTGTCCGTTGATGGTAATGATTCCGTGAAACTGTTACAGTAAGAATTGTTAATATCCACACACATGCACAGACAAACACAAACACGTATACACACACACAGACACACACACACACATACATAAATATATCATGATAAATTACAAAAAACAATTTTTAACTGCTATTGATGATAATCAACAAAGTATATAGAGATTATGTGATAAATCAAATATAAGGAAACACTCTGATGCTAATAGTTTATGCCTTTGCAATCTTCGAAGCCGAAAAACGAAATTTTTCCGGCCTCGAAGATTATCACAGCATAAAATACTAGTATCACTGTTTTCTTCTTTTCATCTAATTATATGTAGTTTGCAGGTATGTGTCTGACCGCGAAAACGATGGGGACAAATTTCAATCCCCTTGTTACGTAAAGCCAACTCGGTGAACAACAGTTAGATTATAAGCAGAGACTCGACTGTGCGAGAAATACTAACTCGCCAAATCTCTACCCGTCTGTCCTACCCCCACCTGGCTAAGGCGAATAGTTAATAGTTGGGCAGACTGGGAGAGATTGTGTTTGCTTGCCAAAGGGGAGAAAACTATAAATATTGGAGGAGTTATAAATTACCCACGACTTAGCGCAATGATAGGGCAAACATTCGCAAATAATACGACGTAGACAAAAAGTTATCGACCTTGCAGCAATAGCGGCAACAATAACAACTGCGAAAGCTTTTGTCAATGATAATAAAAAGCTAAAATAAACGCGAAATATAGAAAGGA